>CM062804.1:1258574257-1259169438 GCA_031772625.1 Pinus tabuliformis
GAATTGGATTTATACAGATGTCATAAACCTATTGGAGATGTGTTAAATGCACTAATAAACCTAGTGGCCTTAGCAGCTTCAAATTGAATATGGGCAGATTCTTCCTGTGTAATTTCAAAAGGTGTGCAACATCAAGGGGCCTCATGGTTGAAATTTCAGTCCCACTTGAAAAGGGCTGTGTCCAATCAAGCTATGGAGAGCTTTGCTATAGTTGTTTTGGACATAGGGAAGACTCTCATCACATGTTTCCCAGATGCTTAGAGTTGTACATGTGAGTATGTGCACAACCATCCTATTGACGACCTTATATGCTCACTAGTCTGGAGGTGGAATGCAGTCGACTTGTGAGTTTGGTTTCCAGTAATGACCAGAGCTCAACAAAAATTTTCTTAGGAACTTGCTATCCTAATTTGATATAATGGTTTGCGGTATCCCAAAATGTACCCGCACTTTTTCAAAGAAGAGTTTGGCAGTGGCTTCTGTTGTGAACTCCTCTTGCCAGTTGTCAATATGACCATATTAGAAATTCTTTCGATGACAAAAATACATAGTAATTGTCATGCTTACTACAAGGAATTCCACACTATAGTCCATGGAGATAGATTCCCAAGGCTAGCTAAGAGTAGGCAGAGGAGTATACAGGCCTTTCTTCTTAATGGTTTCTTGGAGATGGCATAGGTAGTGTAGGATCTAATATATTTCCCAGCATCCTGTTGAATATTTGGCCATCAAAAATACTTTTTTAGTACTTCCACTACCTTCTCTACACCAAAGTGTTTTACGACCCGATTTTAGTGTGATTCCCAAATCATCTTGGAATTCTCTCTTGAAGGAACACAAAGGTGTCCTAGGTGGCATAAAGAGTGCATCCTGGAACTAGAATTCTAGAACTTGTTTTCCATCCATCAACATCTGGTATGTGGTGGCGAATTTGAGATAAATTTTGTAAAGTTGTGTCCATCCATAGGTCTCATTCACACAAGAGTTGAGAACAGTGGTTAGCTCCATAACCAGTGATCGCCTGAGGTAAGATACAACATTATTGGTGTTTTCCATCTTGTACTTAATGTTTAGATGAAACTATTGCAAATATATTGACAATTTCTTATGGTTGTCATTATGTGACTTCCTTTTTGTCTGTATAAAGTACAGAGGTTGGTGACCTGTGTATATGATCATCTCCTTTCCCAAAATTTAATGTTTCCACTATTGGTAATCCTGCATGATAAAATACATATCTTTATCATAAGTGGGGTATTTATGAATTGTATCGAAGGGTGGCTCAATGTGATAGTCCATCATATGCCCTTGTTCGGTGATAATTGCACCAATAGCATAGTTAGAGGCATCTATCTCAATTTCAAATGGTTTTTGCAGGTTTGGAAATGTGAGCATTGGTGCAAAGAAAAGAAGGTGCTTTGGCTCAATGTATTCATTTTATTGGGACTCATACAAAAAAAAAATTATTTCACTCCACCCTTGATAACTTGACTCAAAGGCCAAGTGATATGAGAGAATCCTGACATGAGCCCTCGATAGAAATTAGAAAGGCCCAAAAATCTACGAAGCTCTGTTAGAGTGGTCGAGGCTGGCCAATCCTAAATGACTTGGATCTTAGCCAGATCCACATGCATACCTTGCTCATCAATGTGGTACCCTAGATATTGGACCCAGCTCATGCCAAAGGTGCATGAATCTCCAAGTTGGCACATAGTTTGTGTTATCGTATAGTTTGAAGGACTTGTCGAATATGTTTCAAGTGTTCTTCCAAACTCTTTCTAAATATGAGAATTTCTTCCAAATATACAACCATGAACAAGTTGGTGAAGGGATGTAGGATGTCATTCATTAACCTCATAAACTTTCCAGGGGCAATTTTCAACCTGAAAGGCATGACCAACCACTCAAAAACTCCCTCCTTGGATTTGAAGGTATTCTTCCATACATTTGTAAGTTCTATGGTAATCTAGTGATAGCCAGACATCCAATTAATCTTGTTGAAGTACTTGGCAACTTTGAGCTAGTCAAGAAGGTCATTAATCTATGATTTTGGATACATGTTCCTGACAGTGATTTTATTGAGTTCTCGATAATCGATGCAAAGTATCCAGGTCCCGTCCTTCTTCTATACAACTACGATTGGGATCCCACAAGGTGAGGAACTTGGTCAGATCTTCCCTTGGGTACAGGGGCTCCTAGAGTCAGATTGATTCAGTGTTTGACTTGACATTGCAAAGGTACCCCTTTGGATGAGGAGAAGATGTCCCTATATTATTCTGTGGCATTATCCACCTACTTTTGTAGCATGGAGGAACCCTTCTCAGGGACCATGGATCGGAAAGAAAAAAATTTCCCGGTCTTGCAGATGATGTTACCTAACATCTTAGAAAAGATCAAAGAAATGGCGGTAGGCAGAAATTTCTCTGGTGTCCTGTATAGCTTACTACCCAAAGTAATAATAGTAGTGTGAGGCCTAGACTCATACAAAACCTGACACGTCCACAAGCATGGTTGGCCTAATAATACACCACAAGATTGAAGAGGAACAACATCACACAAGACCTCATCTATAAATGGCTTGATGTTGTAGGGTGGTATAACACTTCCTTCCATATTGCAGCAAAAATGACCCCATTTATGGCACTTTATGTATATCATTCACCATCCATCACATCATCTTCAAAAGAAAATTCTAAGTATCAAGTAGTGGAGATCACATCGAGCATCAACAACAATCTCTCCAACTCTTAAAGGATAACCTCACTTTAGCACAGAATAGAATGAAACAATAGGTAGATCAACATCACAGCGAAATAAGTTTTGATGTAGGTGACTAGGGATTTTTACAAATATAACCATACAAACAAATGTCCCTCAAGAAATATAATAAGGATAATAAATTATCACCAAAGAATTATGGTCCTTACAAGGTGTTTTAAAAGATTGTTACTATGGCATACAAATTGGAGCTTCCTACATCTTCATGAGTGCACCCATTTTTCCATGTTTCATGCTTAAATAAGGTTATAGGTGACAAGCTCCCTGTTCAAACAATATTTCCATAACTTTATGAAGAAGGAAAAATCATATTGGAACCTGAAGAAGTTATAGAAACAAGAACTCAAAAGCTAGGAAATTGATAAATTTCAAATTATCTCATCAAGTGGAAGAACTTCCCGCTAAAGACTCTACATGGGAGGATGAGAATTTTATACAGAAGCATCCAGAACTACTCAAGCATTGAGGACAACACTTTTTTGAAGGAAAGGGGCATGTTAGGTCCCTATAATACTAGTGTATTCCCTCATTGTTATTGTCAGTGTAGCCCCCTTATTATTATTTTTGTGCCCATGTAGTCCCCATATTGTTATTATTGTGCCTTGTAGAAGCCCACTATTGTTATTGTTATTCCCTTACATTATTATTGTTATGTCGGCTTTGATTATATTGTGACACCTTAGAATCCTATATATAAAAGGAGGTTTTATCATTTGAATCATCGAAGAATTGTTCATTTGTGTAATGTAAAGGAGTTCCCCCCCTTGAAGAGGCTAACTTTGAAGTCGTTGATCTATCTCTTCTTCTATTTTGTGATTTGGTTGCACACAAAAAAAAACAATCCATAAAAAACAAATGCAATCCAGAGGTTAAACCACCTCCACCCTCACACTACCATGATCTCACCTGCACCGGAATAGATATCACAAAACCAAATGGAGCTTGGATGGTTCATAATTCCTTCATCATCCATTGAGGAATTTTCCTGTCTCCACCTACCTATTGAGGGCTTCCCAGATAAAACCATCTCCACCCCCAACCCTTGGGATTTTCTTGAGACCACGTCACCTAGATCCAAATTCTTCCGGCAATCCAAATCTCAACCAATAATGAAACCCATCACACCATGACTATCTAGAAATCGTAATGCAAGGCTAAAACCACTGTCAGAACCCAGCAAAACCCATGCCAATGATAGTAAATGAACCAAATACACACATGCATATACTATTCATGCCAAAATTAGCTAAGAAATCATACATGCAACCCGTTACCTACAAGTATTCCCATTGAAGCCACTTGATCCAAATTTTCCTTTCTTGATCCTAGGCTTCCTTTGATTTTCTTTTCTTTCATTGTCCTTCCTTTGCTTGCTTGATTTCCTTCTCCTCTTGGTGCTCATCTCCTCTCTGAAACCAATTCCAAAACTCAATTGACAAAATGATAAACTAGAAAATGATGTGAACTGATCCTTAGAAACCTTTTTATTATTTATGCGTCTAATTTCTTCATTTTCCTCTATTTTCCATCAGTCTCCTCCTCACATGAAACCTATGACTTTTCACCTCCCTTTTCTCCTATTTTCCGTAATTTTCATAAAATAAATGCCAATAATACTTTTTTTCCTTTTCAAAGCCTTTTCCATTTCCTTTGCTAATTTCTCCTTAGCCATAATAAATAACAACTGATGCCCACAATGATACTTTTCCCAACATTCAGCTTGGAATATGTATCCCATGACCTTGGACTTATTTTTCCTTTATTAACTTTATTACAAGAACTTTTAACCTGGGGTTGTTACAACCGTTCATTTATTAATATTTATTTTATTATATTTTGTTTTCATATATCATTATAAAAATAGTTTATTACTCTTTTAAGGAAGTTTATGAAAATTTGAAATTATCAATGCATTGATATGAAAAACATGCCTGTAGGAATGTCCAAAAGTGTATGAGGATATGGTCAAAAAAATGGGAATAATTGCATCACAAGAGGATCCATGTCAACAAAAAACATGTTTCAAATGTATGTAATCATGATTGACTTTTTACATATAAAAATAATAATTTAGCATTAAATATTAATTTCAAGTATTTTCTTGCAGAAAAGAAAATAAACTAGAACTCATTCAACACATAAAACATAATGACAAGGAAGAAAAGGGTTGATTTCAAAGTTTTTGAGTAATTGTTAATATTTCCTTATATAAAATCAAGGTTTCATTTTTGTATATTTTAAGTTGTTTTACAACAACCATCCTTGAATGTCTTCAAATAGGTGCTAACATACAAACAAAAGTCATCGGAAGAATTGATTGACATTGGGTTAAATAAGGGTTGTGAGTATACGTTGGCATATCAAAAATTAGTTGTGGAATTTGTAAGTATCTATGTTGTTTTACTTCTATGATTTTATAATTAATAGAACAAAAAAATCGCTTATATTAAGTCTATGATTTATAATGGGGTTTAAAACATGCATGAAACAATATGGAACTATGCCAGCAGAAGACTTGTTGCAACAAGGCATGAGACTTGGTTTTGAAACCATGTGCACAATTTATGAATCACTTCTTGCTATGGTACATTACTATTCAATTTACATTGATGTCTATTATTTATTTCAATTTTTATTATTCACACCAATGTAGATAAACTCATTACACTATAGTTTTAGGTTTGCAAATGGAACAAGATCAGGAAGATGAAAACAATTGATGCAATCAATAAAACATTCTTCCAAATAACCCAAGTCATGGAAGTAGCTCGAGCACTGACAGCAGCTCCAATGAAGAATGATGATCTATTTGGATATCAATGCAACTTATTGTATCTTTTAAAATAATTGTCTGTGAAAATCAAAAATTGTGTTTAATGTAATGGATGTAGCGTCATAATTGAAGGACAAGGGGCTAATAATAACAATCCCATTTTGTATGAAAAAGAGCCTCTTATTGATATATAATAAAACACTTTATTATATTGTGTTATCCAATGTCGCTGTGAAATGTTACACACCACTGATTAAATATATGGATGATTAAATATTATAATGAAGAGATGCAAAATCTGATAACATAAAAAATTAATCCAAACATTATATGACAATGCAATAATCAAATTTTATTTTATATGAATATTGTTATAACATATATGTTGATTTTTCAATAAATAACAGATTTTAAAAATTACAATAATTGCACTGTCACAAGTCGATGTTTCCAAAAAAGAGAAAATCTCATTCAAAAAATCAGTGTGTGTATAATGGTGCGTTATTTTATATAAAATCATTGTGACGACATATTTTGCATGACCAATGCCTGTTTGGAACACGACAACGCCAGAGCTTTTATTTCTTCAAGCACCGGTATTGTTTGATATTAATGCCCTAATGCACAGTAATTCTTAATGCACCAGTGCTTTCATAGAACTAATATCCAATCCTACATAATTTTATTTCTAGCCTAATGCATTATGAAAACTAACGGCACTAGTCCTTTTGTATAGCTAATGCATCGAGGTGTTTTTACAAACGATACCATCAACGCTACAAGTTTAAAAAAAGGCAGTGGTACAATAATTATTTTAGGTGTGCCCCGATGTCATTCCTTACAAGAACGCCCTAGGGATTTTTTTATATATATTAACACTGGTGCGGTATATATTACGCATTGTTGTTCTTTGCATTCAACACCTTGGTTCTTTTAGTTGTGTATGTCGCTCGGAGATTTTATATATGTAGTGCACCAGTGTTACATTTTCCATAAAGCACACTGCAAAAAAAAAACATCTGCTAAAACCTTGGTCACCCATATTTTTCAGTTGTGATGAAGTTTCATTAAAACATCCAATAAAACATTCACTATCGCAAACAAATGTTTTAGCAGATGCTTTAATGACATTTTTTTTCCAATTTTATAACACTAGAAACCTTCATTATTGCTAACACTAAAAAACTCTGTTATAACCTCCGTTAGAAGGTATTTTTCTTCTAGTGAAAATCTTGTTTATGTTCTTAATGATGCGGGACTCACCATTTATTCTCCTTTACATGGAAATGAAATTTGTGGTAGTAAACAAAACATAAATGAAGATAAGAGCCAGAAATCCATAATTTGTTAACATTCAATGCTATGGGGAGAAACTCCAAAAGTTACAGGGTTTCCCTATGATACACTTGATGATACATAAATGGATTATGGCCATTTATTTGACAACTTTTGAAATGAAGTGAAAAACGTAATACAAGGCGTGCCTTGAATATGTTTGTTCAGTAAGATTATTGAGACATACCATCTTTACACAATGTTACTTGCAATGATCAAGGCTAGAATTAGTAGTAATATAAAAATGGTCATTCACAAGGTCAATAAAATCATAAGTAATATATGTAACACCCCCTCCTCCCAGGTCCACCCGAACAACCTGCCAGCCAAGGTAAACATGCGACGAGAGAGGCTATTGTAAGGGATTCAACTTCCTTGGTGACCTTAAGGAAATGGAACTGACGAAACATATCAAAAAAACCCATCCACATCAAAAACAACACCCTCAAGAGACATTTCAGCCACTCAGACATCTTGTCCTCGAGTCCCACTAATAATCTAAGCCTTTAACCCCTGTCACTTGTTCGGATGGGGTCCCCAGGGGTACAATTGAGTTAACTTAGTAATTTTTTATAAATAATTTTGTAAAATATGTAAAGTCTCCCCGAAATGTGTGCGGAGCGTGCAGATAGATAGGAGTAAAAGGGATCTTAGCCCCTTGTTTTGGTCAATTTTGAAGACTCACCCATGAGCCGGGGGGCATGATATTGTATTAGAAAAGTTATAAATAGTTGAGTGTTAGTGATTCTTAGACATAAATTTGGATAGAGAATTGGATACATTGAAGAGTTTTTGTTGGGCAAGTGCTAAGGCAGGAAGGCTCTGCTTCCTGCGCTTAGATAAGGGAAGGCTCCTGCAATTGAGTGCGTAGGAGTGTTACACAACATTTTGTCACTGTCCATGTAATCTCTGTTTCTTGATCCTGGAGGACCTCTACAGTGAACTCTACATGCTTACCCTTCATGAAGAAACCCCCATTGTGTCCCTCTTCATGAGCAAATCAATTTCCTTTTGCACCATTTCCACTGAAACTTCTATTTTGCCTAGTTTACAAGACTGGCGCTAATGGCCCTTGTCTTCCCCGCACCGATGTGCAGAGATTAGCACTGTCCCTAGCACCGACCGGAGTGACCAAACTGTGTTCCAGTCGTGTCGGTCCTGTTAATGAGAGATTTTTAAATTAAGAGCCGAAGCTTCTAGCTCTAGATGCTTTGTAATGAAAGTCTAGTAAATGGTTTGGCCGGATGGGGTCGAGGATGTCAGTTTGGACTCCTTTACCCTATAATGATGGAACTACCTCAAGGGATAAGACCTTCTCCCATGAGAAGAGGATCCATCTCCCAACCATTCATCCTATATAAACCTCCCTTTTTCCCAAGCACAGGCTAGTGTTAGTGTGCTAGTGCTATTTTGGATTGGAGTAAAAACAGCAAGCTATTCATAGTCTTAGCTATATCTAGTTGTGTGAGGGCGAAGTGCGATTTTGTTTGGAGTCAAGCCTAAAGGAAAGAGCCTTAAAACTATCATTGATTGAGGCCATCATGGAATGCTAGCAGAAGTGTGTAGGAACCTGGTCTTGTCAAAGGAGAACGATAACGTCAAGACAATGGTTATAATCTCTCTTTGATTCAATATATATGCAAAATCAATTGATTTCGTACATGTTTTGTCATCTTACATATTCATGTCTTAATGTTTCTTGACTAGTGAAGTAGGTTGAATTACAATTTGTCTATTATTACGGTTGTTGTTTTCTGTTGTTTACTTGTTTTGGGTGCTTGAAGAAGGAAGCGAGAGATAGCTGGAGTGAGCAAGAAGGACTTCATCAAACGGGATAAGCAACTAAGAAGTAGGCCCTCTTAATTGTTTCTAACTTAAGGAAATCTTCCATAGAATGTATCTGTTGTGTCTGGACCCATATTCGGGCTACAGGAATTTGTTTGTGTCCTCACTTATAATTTACTTCACCACAAATTGGTGATGCCACTAGGGAACCAATCCTTCTGTTTGTCTTAGATTTCATGATTTCGTGTGAACTTTCCTAGTTTCACTTTTTTCCCTTTGGTTCTATTTCTTTTCTCCTACTTACTGGCCCGAGCTTGAAATTCATAGTAGAAAATCTGGTCCTTGTTTCAAAAAAAAATATTTTTTCCTTGACTCCCTCGATCAGTGTGCTTAATCCACTGACAGTCACGCCGATCAGAGCGATATGCTGAGAAACAGTTGCATCGACCCCCTTTTGGCGCTTGTTGTTAGTTAGGCAGTCGTACCGATTCCTATAAGTGAAGATTAGGGTTCACCCCTGATCTTGGCCATGTGTTTTTGCTCTCATGATTTCTACCCTGTAAGTTGTTTAGACCATCTTCTCCTTGACTAGAGAACTCATTTAGCTTGGTTTGTGTGCTTGCTTGGTTTATCCCACCATCTGATGTGTTAAGTCTGGCCTTGTGTGAATTTCTTTTTTATTTTTTCTTTGAATCCCTCGATCAACGATATTTTTGGCCAAACAGTTGTGCTGATCAGGCTTATCACACTATTTTTAACCTGAAAGTCATGCCGGTCGTGCGATCAACGCTACTTTTGGGCCAAAAGTCACTCTGGTCTCTGACTTAAAAAAAAAAATTAGAGTTTCTCCCTTTCCAATGCCAGTGCATCTTGACCCTCACACTCTCTCTTCCTCCCAGAAGTGACTAGGATGCTTTTTTTGCTTCATTTTCAATAGATGAATGAAAGAGTCTCGTGTGTTCTCTTATTTCAAGTGTCTCTTTTCTCTTCCCAAGCATAGATTACTTGCTTGTTTCTCGATTGAAGCATTTATGTGTCGTTGGTTCGATTCAGGATGAGTTGCTTTTAGTTTCATTTAACATGCTTTGGTTTTGATTGATGCTTTTTTGTTCGAAATTGTGATAAATGTTCATTAAAGTGCTTTATGTGAAAGATTCATTTTTCATTTTATGAAAAGGGAACATCATTCTAGTTACTTAAGCGAAAATATTGCATTAGTAACGTCATTGAGAAAGCTAGAATTTACATCATCATAAGCATTGGAAATGAAATAAACTTCTTTTTGTTGTTAAGGGAAGATTAAGTGAAAGAAAGATTTCATTCTTTGATTCTACATTGATTTTTGTGGCCCAATCTCTCAACTAGTGTCAACTTTCTGTTATCACCCAGGTTGTTCCCTATGACTCCCAAGGGAATACGGCCGGGGTAACCACTAACCAATCTTTGGATCACTGTTTCTAGCCAAACTGTGATCAGAGAGGGCTCTCTCTTTATGATTTGTAACTGTTTATGATAGGGTTTTAGGCTAGCTATTATGCACAGGTTTTGTTTATGTTTTGGTTGATGAAACTCCTTTTAGATTCCAGTGATGTAGTTTTCAGAGAAGTTGAGTACCATTGGGCAATGGAGTCTGTGGCTATATGTGTTTGAAACTTTGAGATGAAAGATGGAACTTACAAGGCCATTTGAGTGCTTAATAGAACAGATTTTTGATTAAATGACTGGAAACAGGTAACACAAACAGTGAAAGCATTTAAGAATTTTCACTTATTGTTATGTATTCCCAACAGACAGGTTTAAGAGGAAAAGACAGAGGTCTCAGGGGCAAAAATTGAATCCCTGAGAATGCCTATCACAGTAAAAGACACAGTTTTGAAATGCAGCAATTAAGAATTACAATTCTGTCACTGTATCTGAGGAAAACATGTATAATAGCTCAGTTTGAGTCCAGGGTAATCATGGGTTAAGTCCTGGAACTATCCTTTCACCTTGCTATCAAGTGTAAAACATTTAAACAACAAAAGAGAACAAAAGACTCGAAAACATATAACAAAGAGATTTGAGAATACTTATTGTTTTATGCAACACCCTGGAATCCTGTAACATTCATCTTTCACCACAATACATCAAAGTACACCACGCCTTGGAAATTCCATTCTTCCTTTGTATTACTTCTCTGAAAATATTACAGTAAGAGAGAGTTCTCAAAAGAAAATTACATCAACCCCTTCAACTGCTGTGAAGGGTGAATATATACTTGCGGTGATTTACAAAATATCTGAGTTTTGAGTTATCTCAGATTGTACATTCTTACCAACTACTTAAGATATTATGACCAAAATTTAATACAGCATTGATTACAGAGTACAGGCATTTTAATGCTCTGTCAGAAGATATTTTAGCCTTTGGGAACAGCTAAGTCGGTCGAGATATTCTGAATAAATGCTGGAAGACCTGTCTTTAAGGCTTGTACGCTGTATCCTGGACTTGTCACCTGTGATTGTGACTGTTGCTTGTGGTGAGTCAATGGTCCTGCTGAGTTGGCTCAGCCTCTGCCTCTTCCTTGTAGATATCTTTCTTCAAAATTGTGCCTGCGCATGTATGCTCATTTGCCTGGAGAATTAGCGCTACTGATTCTGGCCTGACAAAATTGTCTGTGTCAAATTTCTCCAGACATCCTGTGTGGGCAGTTGGTGTGCTAAGATTGCCCCTAGAGTTTCATCTGCTTCTGTGAATTTGAAGAAGTTAGGTGGTGTATCAAACAGATGCTCAACTTCATTCATGAGGAAAAATAGGTTCTCCACCCTGTCATACATAGTCTGCCCGGTTGCTGGCCCTGCGTCTGCTGAAGTGCTGGGCGGTTTTGCAATCTCTGCTACTGCATGGGCATCAATTCTCTTATTGTAATTGTCTAGGGTGAGCAGTCTTCCTACACTGCTTAAAATGCTGGGGAGGCCTCTGTTCTGTAGTGCCACGAATTTTTCCAGGAATCTGTGATTTCAGTCTGCATATCCTGTGTCCTCCTCTCCAGTGTTCCAACCAAGTTCCTCAATGTTATGACTCTTTTGGCTACAGCAATTGTTTCTGTCCTGTTGGTGATTCCCATGACAGCTAATTGAGAGCTAGTCTTATAGTTCAGAATATTGATCATCCTAGTAGCAGCTTCTGGCATGTGTCCAAGGCTTGCCCTGGCTCTCTGTATTTCTCTGTTTGCTTTAGTGATGAGCACCATTTGCTCATCCATGGTCTCAATATATTGCCACTGGTTGGCAATGGACCGCCCAATGTTGCTCCATAGCACTGCTTTCATTTCAGCTGTCACTTTTTCTAGTGCAAGCTCTTTCTCTAGTTCAGCAATTCTCCTCTTAAGAGCTCTTACCTCTCTCTCCTTGGCTGCCTCATTCTGTTTGCTCTTGTCAAACTTTTCATTTACCTTAGCCAAGGTTTTCTTAAGTTCATCCAGCTCTTTCATTTGAGATTCCATGGCTTGGATCTCAGCTTGCAGCTTTTGCATGTCTAAACTAGTAGCCTGTTCCGATGTTGTAGTTGTTGTTGCTGTGGATGGCGCTGTAGTTGGTGCTGTAGCTTCTGTTTGCTGAGGAGGAGGAGTAGTCTTTGGAGGGACTTCCTCAAGATTTATTATCACAGGAGGAGGCTGGGAGGGTTGGCCCTCTTCTCTTTGCTTCAGTGCTTCTTGTAGTGCTGCCTTTGCAGCTTCAGTTTGTCCTAGCTGGTCTTGAGTCCTAACCAGCTCTTTGTATAGGGATACCAGCAGGTCTGTAGTATCCTTTTCTTGCCTTTGCTGGGCAACTTCATCTGTTTGTGGATGGATGGTGGCCGGGAGTTTGATTTTCTTTCTTAGGGCCGCCATGTCTGCATCCCTTATCTTCAGGAGTTCTTGGATGCCTTTGACATCTTTAGGATCATGCCCTATATCTATAATTACCTCTTCCAAGGACTTGATCCTATTGTCCTTGGCTTGTGATGATGCTCTTTCTAATTCCAGCTGAGAAGCTGTGTTATCCAGGCTGCTCTTTAGTTTGTAGTTCTCCAATGTCTCATCTGCCAGGCAGGCATACACCATTTCACCAGTTTGTTTATGTAATTCAATCTTGTCCATAGGGTGTATGTCTTTGGCAAGAACCTCCATGTTGGTTCTTAGATAGTCCGAGGTGGACTGAGGATGCAAAGTTGTGGGCATGAAGTGGCTCATTGTCATTTTGCCTTCGCTCACATCGAAAGCAGACATGAGTCTCTGCTGGTTGCTAGGAGCTAGGTTTAACAAGTGATTATACAGCTGCACTTTTATGGGATCACTCCTCCTTTTGATGTCAATGAATTGCTGCTTTATACTTGACTGCCCTTCTCTATGTTGACCGAGGAGCTGACCTCTCCTCCCATAGTCATGTCATGTCCACGCTGAGATGAGCTGGCCGAAAGTTCTCCACTGGGTGGGCCCATGCCCATGGCTTGCCTTACTGCTATGTCCTCCTCTTGGGAGTCATTCAGTCTTTGTCTCTTCTCTCCTCTGATGAAGGATGAGGTGTGGGGGGTCTCTCTCTCCCTTTTCCTGGTCAAGTCCTCCTTCTGTGGTGTTTGGAGGACTGAGGTGTCTACATTGGTGTCTGTCCTGGGAGGCACCTCTGTTTGGGGCTGCTGCTCAGTGTAACTAGGTAGATCTGTCCCCTTTTCCTGCTGCAAGGGCTGCTGTTCACTGGACTGTGCTTCTTCTTGTTGCTGCCCCAGTTCTTGCTGTTCCATTTCTTCTTGCTGCTGTAGCAAGGTGTCAACTTGTTCTTCTGTCAATATAGGTGGTTGTTCCACCTGTTTTCCTTTGTCTTTGCTTGCTGCCTGGGGTGTCTTCTCAGTAGTTTGCTGCTGTGCTGCTGAAGATTTAGCAGCTGTTCCAATTTGCTTTCTGTAGGAGAGGGGCACCTGTCCACAAGTTTCCAAGTCAGCTTCTTTTTGCACATTCCTAGCTTCTTTCTCAAGTAATTCTTCCTTAGTGACTTGTTCTACTAGTGTACCCTCTTCCCAATCTAGTGCATTGGCATACTGTTCAATTTCAGGTTGTCTTTTATGTATAGTGCCTTTTGCCAATCTAATTCTCCTGAGGGAGATAGAATGATTGGTCATAGGGAATCCATTCAAAACTGGTCTGCAATCTGAGGCCTCCAGGATGCTGTCTGCCTCTTTCCACCCTTCCTCTTTCCTGTTATAGGAAGGAACCTAGCTGGTTTCTTACCTTCAATTGTGACTTCTTGTTTCTACTCTGAAAGTGAAGGTAATCTGAGTTCCCAAACTGCCTGAAATATTCTAAGGCAAAAAGCCTCATGGGGACATACCTTGGCAACCTAAATGGGTTCAATTCACAGCCATATATCCTAATGACTGTGTGGTTCTGGTAGAAGTACCAGTTGCCAATATTGTAAGATTTGTTCAAATGTAGAATCCTCTTCATTTCATCGGTTAATCTAGGAGGAGGAGTACCTTGCAGCGCTGTTAGGGCTGGATGAACAAATAAATCAATAAACTCACAGTATGTATAGGGTGATACTGAGGTAGAATGAAAGACAGAGGTCCAGAAAACAACTGATCTTGGATTCCTTGGGCATTGAGTGGCCTCAAAGGAACAGAGAAGGTAGCTGGCTGGTAGAAAAGGAATAAATGATATATATAGGAGGAGTACCTGAACAGTCTCTCCCTTTTCAAATTCATGAACTGCTCATGGATTTTCTCTGCTATGTAAGTTGCATAATCATACTGCACAGCTGGAGGCTTACCAGGGGCAAATATAGACAGCATTGCCATTATGCTGTCATCTACATCTTCCAACCCCCTGAATCCTAGGACATAGCCAATTAGATCCACCAACATTCTGCCCAACTCATTTAGATATTGGTACCCAATAGGAGGGGTTCTGACTGTTTCAGAGCCTGGTGTGACAAACAGTTGGTTGATTTTGACAATCTGGTCACTGGACAGCTTGATCCCTCTGTTAATCAGATTCTGCATGGATAGAGGGGTCAATTTCTTGGCTGTTTTGAAGCGCAGCATCTGGTTTATGCTCTCTGGGGTGATCTGGAACAGGACTAGGCCTGTGGGGCTCATGACTGCTCTTTGGCTGGGGTCATAGCATTCCTGGCAGCTATAAATGAGCTCTGGCATAGGATTGACTTGGGGAAGGTTGTATATGGGCAAATTTGACTCCCAAATCCCCAAGATATCTGCCCCACTGAGGTGCTGGGCTCTTAATTCATTCAACATTTGAATATTGTACTTGGTTCCCATGGGGAACCAATCCAGCATTTGGTAGTCCATGTCTCCCAGGGCTTTCCATGCTAATTCCTGGTGAGGAGCATTGATGGGCTTAATATTCAGTGCAATAGGGGTCTCCATAGCTCTTCAAGTTGCAAGAATTGCAGGTGGACAGGTGGAATGGTAAAAACACAGTCTGGAGGCAGTTCTCTGTGGAAACAGTTGATGTTTTGAGTATCCAAGGGGAATTCTCTCAATAGCAATTGAAATACTACTGGAGTCTAGTGACAGAACTTCTCTGTGGTCTAACTGAACTCTCCAATCGGGTGAATTATATCTATTAGGAGCTCTGCCGGGAAAAATGGTGAATTACAGTGGTTTTATGTGAATTGCAGGTTTCTAAAGCTCTGCAGGTACTTCTTGGCCCTCACAATGACAATGGTGGATGAACAAATGGAAATGAACGGTGCAAATAGCGTTTTTATGGTTCTACTATCCCTCTGAGCAATTTCAAGCTTAATGAAGGTCGTATGGAGGGCGAAACGGTCTAAATACCTGTAATTCGATGAGCAGAGGTTGAAGCAAAGGTGCACAGTTGCTGCTTGAGGAGGTCGCCCGGGCTAATAGACTGGTTGGCGAAAATTAGAGTGCAAACGGTCATGCAGAGCGTCCAACAGAAATAACAGTGAAAGTGGTAAAAAACACGGGAAAATTGGTAAATATGGGTTATTTTACCAATTTGGCGCTTTTTTCTGCTGACGTCAGCATGACGTCATTGGTGGGTCATGGTGAGGTGACGTCAGCTGACGTCATCGGGCGACGTGGCAGTGGGTGACTGGTCAAAGGGGCGGTGAGGTGGCAACCCAGTCAGCAGTGAGGTGGACCAATAACAAAGGCAGGTACGAGCAGACAAGGACGTGGCGGCGAGTCAGCGACGGGTAGGTGGCAGTCAAACCGCAGCGGTCACGGTTAAGGCCTTAACCGCCGCGGTTTCTCGGGGCGGTTTAGGTACGGCGCAGAGGCTGTCAGACTTGGCTCCGAGATGGTTCATCGATCGACGCGTGGAGGAGGCGTGACAAGGCGCAACGTCACTTTCCCGGAGGTTAAAGTGCCGCCATAGGATGCGCTCCGATATTGATGTGGACCGTCGGATCTGATGGGCTTGATCCGACGGCTGGCGGAGGAGAAAGATGCGCGCTTCATACTGCGGGCGGAAAAGATTAAACTTTGTGGGTTTTTATGGGTTTTTTCAAATGTTTCGTTTAACCAATAATGTGGTAGGATTGGGGAACGTGCCAGAGGCGGGTATTAACCTTTGCAAAGGTTTTTATAGGCAAAAGGGGTTTGGAGAGGGGGTTTTATCAATGCAGAGGTGATTTGAGGGTAAATTATCTTGCAGCAAAGGGGAATAGGGTGGAATAGGTTCACCAAAGTGGCCAGATGCCATTTGGTCCCTTTTGAAAAATACACGGCTATTATGCCTAGGGGAGGGAATATACATAAGATTTGGGGTTTTATACACCTTAGTGTTAATATTATTAGGGGTGGGGGTAAGATAGGGGAGGTTATATAGTATAATTAGGAGTTAATATGAATGAAGGAGGGGAATTAGAAAGGGGGTGTTAGTGATGGACTAGAGAGGGAAGAAAAAGAAGTTAGTGATCCTCTTTGCTGTGAGTTCATGGAATTCACCACTTTGTTTGCTGATAGATTTATTGCCTTGGCAAGAGACCTATTGATACCTGTGTAATGGTGATCATATTCTTTCTGCAACCACAACTGCCTACCCAACTATTTTGCCTAGCATTTTTTGTTTCTTCTTGGAGGGGCACTTGGACTTGCAACCCTCAATTGCCTTTTCTTTTCTTTGGCTTTTTCCTTTTCTCTCTATCTACTTCTACCCTTATGTCTTCCAAGGTCCCAGATTAAACTTTTGGGAACCTTTGCTTCTCTACCTGAACTACTTGTCTGCCAAGATTAGGCTGTTTGGACAGACTTCTTTCTCTATTCTAAAACTCAAAATTGAAACATGGCATGATCCAGATTAGACTGTTGAATCATCCACAAAATTTTGAAATAAGGTCCTCAATACTTGAAACACTTTACCCAGCTCTTGCTTTCTAAGAAATATGGGATCTTTGGGATACCAGAGCAGAGCATATTTGGCTTTTCTCTTGCCAATCATGAAATATGAAACCTATTAGTATAGGTATCCAACAGTGGCTCCACATGGGGATGGTTTTTCTTTTGAAAGACCAAGAACAGCAGGTCAGATTGCCTTATTCCTTGACTGCCCATCTTAATCTTTGAAATTTGCTGCATGTAATCTGTCAAAATTGTGTGCCTTTTCTTGGAGAACCTCTGATTCTATCTGCCTGTTGCTGCTAGGTGCAGCATTTGGGAAAACCCTTTTTTTACATTCTAAAATAGAAGATAATATGTAAGGCTGCATATATACAATGAACCTCTGAATTTCTATCATAGTGAACAGTCAAAATAGTGCTTCAGCATCCTGCCATTGACAGGACCTTCATCCAGTTCAGTTACAGTCAAACTTTTTAGGAAGTAGGTGTTATTACCTTGTACTGCTTGGACAGAAAATGGTCCTTTCCATAAAGAATCAAACTTCCCATGTTTTCCTTTCTCTTCTCTTCTTGCATCCCACTTTAAACTTTGTCCCCTACATTGAAATCCTCTGCTTTAGTTCTTCTGTCAAAGGCCTTTTTTAGTTTCTCTTGTAATATCTGCACTCTGCTGAAAACTTGTTCTCTGGTCTGCTGTAAACAGATTATCTGGTTAATCCTTCTTTGCATGTCATTTGGCTCTGCTTGGCTTTCTTGTAGAAGTTTCATAACCGGCACTCCTAGTGATGAAGGAAATCTGGCCTCTAATCCATAGACTAACTCATATGGGCTGGTCCCAATTGATCTTTTAGTGGTTAATCTGTCTGCCCATAAAGCATTTACTAGTTTCTTATGCCAGTTCTTTTTGTTCTCTTCCAGCACTTTCTTTATGATGTTTATCAGGCTTTTGTTTGAGGATTCAGCAAGGCCATTTCCTTGAGGATAGTAAGCTGTAGAATGGCCCAAAGTAATGTGAAATTTATGGCAAAAGTTCACCATTTTCTTGGATCTGAAGGCAGCAGCATTGTCTGTTATTATCTTGTCTGGGCAGCCAAATCTAGCCAGTATATTGTTTTCCAAAAATTGAATGATTACTGAATCATTTGCTTGTCTGCATGGGACAGCTTCAATCCACTTGGTGAAGTAGTCTGTTGCTGTCAAGATCCATCTGTGTTGTCCTGAAGATGAGGGATGAATTTCTCCAATGAAATCCAAGCCCCATTGTTGAAAAGGTCTCTCTGTTGCAATGGGCCTCAAAGGAAGTGGCAGCAACTGTCTTTTGCCTTCAAACAGCTGGCACTTGTGGCATGATGTTGTGAATTTCTTCACATCAGAGAACATAGTGGGCCAGTAATAACCAGCCCTTAATATCTTGTCTACGTGGACTTCCAGTACAAATGTCCACCACAGTCTCCAGCATGGAATTCTTGCATGATATTGTCAGTTTCACTCTCAAGAAGACAGTGCAGCAAAATACCTTCATGGTTTTTCCAGAGTAGATTCTCATCTATCACACAAAATTTAGATGTTTTCATTTTTAGGAACCTAGACTTAGTTCTGGACAGTCCTGGGGGAGCACACAGGTTTTGTAATACATAACAGATATCAGAGTACCATGGAGATTGTTCAAAGGCTACATTGATCTTTGGAGTCGCCAGCTCTGTTTCACTGTCCAGTTGGTTGATATCTAAGGCTTGGAAATTTGCTTCTGTCATTAACTTGGCCAAACCTTGCCCTTTTATCAGCTTTGTAGGCTTTATTTCAATGTCAAATTCAAGTATGTTTGCAATCCATTTTCCTCTTCTACCCTCTAAGTTTTCTTGTGTGAGAATGTCTTTGACAATAGGACTTGGTACATAAGCCACAACATGGGAGTAAAGGATGTAAATCCTAAAGTCTTTGATAGCTTTGATTAAGGCATAGGCTTGTTTTTCCATTATTTGGTACTTTAGAGGAGCATCTCTAAGAGCTCTGCTGAAAAAAGCAATGGGCTTTTCATTCCCTTGGTCATCTTTCTGTAATAATACAGCAGCAATAGTATGCTGGGAGGCAAAAGAAAAAATAATAAAGTCTCTGTCAAACTGAGGGTTAGTTAACACTGGGGTTTGAGTCAAGGCCAATTTTATACTTTCAAAGGCTTGCTTTGCTTCAACGGTCCACTTGACCTTTGAATCCTTCTTTAGCATGTTGTTTAGTAATCTGATTAACTCTGCTAAATTTGGGATAAACCTTCTCAAAAAGTTGATTTTTCCTAAGAATCCTTGCAGCTCCTTGACATTCCTTGGGTGAGGCATTTGTAGGATAGCTTGTATCCTATCTGGATCAATTCTTATGCCATCTTTCGAAATGATGTGCCCTAGAAGTTTCCCTTCTTCCAAGCCAAATAATGACTTCTTGGGGTTTAAGGAAATACCGTATTTCCTGCATGTTATGAAGATTTGTCTTAAATGTTTCAAGTGTTCTTGGTCAGATTTTGAAAAGGGTGTAAGATCATCTAAGTAAATGACCAAGAAGTCATGAATTTCCTTTGCAAAAGCAATGTCCATTGCTCTTTGAAACGTTGCCCCTGCATTTTTCAATCCAAAGGGCATCTTCACATACTTGAAAGTGCCCCATGGGGTAGTAAATGCAGTTTTGTCTTGATCATCAGGGTGTACCAGGATTTGATTGAAACCTGAGAAACCATCCAACAATGATATTCTTGAGGCCCCTACTACCCTTTGAAGAATGTGGTCCATTTTGGGTAAGGGGTAGTTGTCTTTGAGTGACACTAGGTTCAAATTCCTTAAGTCTACACAAAGTCTAATCTCACCAGTTTTCTTTCTTGTAGGGACCAAATTTGAAATCCACTCAGAAAACCTGATTGGTGCTATGATACCAGCTTTGAACATTTTTTGTAATTCCTTTTCAATGGAAGGAAGGAGCACAGGATTGATTCTTCTCAATTTCTGTTTGAATGGTTTTTGATTAGGCTTGAGGGGAATGGTGTGCTGGATAACAGAGGTATCATAAGACTTCAAGTCCTCATAACCCCAGGCAAAGACATCTTGGAACTCTTTAAAGAGATCAATATATTTGGGCTTTTGATCAGGGGTAAAGCAGCAGATAGCTTTATTATTTTAGGCTTGTCAGTGGTACCAATGTTACATTCCTCAATTGTTGCATCTAATGGCTGCATCTTTGGTTTCCTGGGGACATCATTTGAGTCAAAAATATCCTCTAGTGGGGTAAGGCCTGCTGGAAGAAGATTGTCTTTGAGTTGTATGATTTCATCTTCAGCGTTGCTCAGCTCTTCACAGTCAATTTGGTGAATTTGCTGAATGTTTTCTTTGTTGAAAATGGTTGGACTGAGTAATTGTTTGGCTGTTCTAGGTGACATTGGGTGGTCAGACTGTTGAAACTGTAATTGTGATTGACTTGCTCCATCAACTATTTGAGATTGACTTGCTGTCTCAAGGTCAATATTTAATCCTGTAAACTCTTGTTGCAAGGTTAAAAAGTTGTTTATTTGCATGTCATTCTCAAATACTTGCCACTCTTTGACATTGTTTGGAATAGAAGGCCTATATTTGACCTCTGCCGTGAAACAATTGTTGGGTTCTAATGGAAATTTGAAGGTGCTGGCAAATGTTGCCAAGCTATGTGCATGGAGATTGTGGCCCCTTGGAATCTTTGTGATAACAAACTCGGAGAAAGTCTCTAGTATTTCAATTACAGCAGACCTATAGGACCTCAGCCTTTTGTCATTGGTGACAAAATTCCCTTTTACTTGTTGAATTACTAGATCAGAGTCCCCCCTGATTGAGAGGCTATGTGCTTGTAATGATTTTGCAATCTTGAGGCCTAGTAGCAGAGCTTCATATTCTGCCATGTTGTTAGTACATTTAAAGTTCAATCTATAAGCCCGGCCTTCTGCATAGCCTTTCTCTTTGTTATGTATCCATACTCCAGCTCCTGCCCCTAACTTGTTAACTGAGCCATCAAATTCTAGGACCCACCAGATGCCTTGCTGGTCAGGAGATTTCAAATTCTGTTCATGGGATGGTAGTGTGAGCATGAGTTGGGGTTTTTTCTCCCATTTGTTTTCTAGGATAACTTCATCATTTGCTTGACCATCTTTGACCACTAGAGGAGAGCTAAAGTGTCTTGTTGAACTGATTGATGTTTGACAGGTGCTACTTGTTTGATCAAGGTTTTGTTCTTGTATAAGTGTCACCGTCTTAATATCACTGCTTGAGAGGCCTGCACTGTCATTAAAGAGGATAAAGGAGTCTATGTCCGAATGAACAGCGTATATTGGGAAATTTTGGGGTTTCTCTTCACTGCTGACCATATATTTCATGAGTGTTTCCCTATAAAGTCTCTTTGGTTGTCCAAAGACAGAGATGGTTGCATATGACATGTCTAATTGCAGGGAGCCTTGGAGTTTCGCTCCCCATGATCTTGATAAGAGCATCCCATATTTGGGTGGGATATCAGCAACAACAACATCCATTAAAATGGTTTTGTTGGGAAATTGAACCAAGGACACACATAAATCCTTAATTAGGCCCAAGCATTTGACTTGACTAGAATCAAAAGAAAACAGGTCTTTGTATGGTCTTGTGATGTCTAAGTTTAATCTTTCCATGACTGCTTTTGGCATCAGGTTGTGAGAGGCCCCTGAGTCAAACATTGCATTATGCAGTATTTTGTCATGTATATGCAAGCTGACATAAAAAGGTAAAACCCCTGTGACTACTGTTTTTCCATCTACCTCTGGGCCAAACAGTAATTCTGGAGTGTCATCTAGCACATTTACATCATCTTTGCTGTTGGTGAGCCGAAGGGATTTTTTGATCTGTTGCTTATATATGTCATGCTTGGCTAGCTCTGAAAGGGGAATTGCTATCTTTAACTTGCCAATCTCTGTTCCTAGGTCAAAGGGTTTATCAATTTGGATTTTGGAGTCACGGGTAGCAGTTCTTTCTCTGTTCATTAGATCTTCTTGGTGGATTTCATCCTGATTTTGGAACCTGCCCCTTATATTGATGTCTTGAGGGTTAATGTTTGGGTTAGGGTGAGAGGACGAGGCTACCATGGGCTGTTGTGGTGGGGACAGTAGTTCAGTGACCTCCTCAACCACTACTTCCTTTGTAGGCAAGTTTGTTTTGTCATTAGGTTCAGTGACTAAGGTTTCTTTAGATTGTTGTTTCTCCTTTATCTTTTCGGGCTGATTCACGTTCACAGTCCTACTCCTTAGTTTGTATTGCTTATGGACTTCATAGACAGCAGTATCATATCCTTGTTTAAAGTCAAAGGATTCTCCTGATTGAGTTTGGAATGTTTTGCTTTCATCCTCCTCATGGTCCTCCTGAGTTAAGAATACATGACTTTTGCCATCCAGACCTATTAGGTTGATTTCAAGATCCTCATTGAGCTGATTTGCTGAGGAAGTTTCTGCATAGTTTTCTTGAAAAGGGGGTCTGATATCTTGGTCAGCACCTGTCTTTCCTATATTGGGGTTCTGGACTCTCCTAAAATTTGGGTTTCTAGGAGGGTTGTTTTGTGGTGCCTCCCATGATGATTTCCTTTCTACTGATTCCACTCTCTCACCTAGTCTTTTCATGCTGTTTAGAATTGCATCTAACTTTTGATCAAAACCCGAGGGTTCTTCTTTGAAACCAGTCTTCTTTTCCAGCTTTGCCCTGTTTCTTTTGGCAATTAGGTTGGCCTCTACAGTGACTGCAACCCTTTGGGCTTCTGCAAGGGTTGGAGGGTCTCTTTCTCTCAACTGATAGGCCATATCAGAATCAAAACCATCAGGGAAGTTATAAAGGGCCAAATCAGGAGGGGGCCTTAAGTTCTGGGGGATAGCATTGTATATGTTGTTAAACCTAGCACAATACTCCAAAACCGTTTCTTGGGGACCTCTTTTAATAGTGTTATATTCACCAAGTATATGGTGCGGATCTCTCTTTTTCTCCCATCTGTTGGTAAATTCCTGGTATAGAACTTCAGGGGTTGCAATGGAATTTGCATTTAAGGATCTAAACCAAGTTCTGACATCCCCAGTTAAGCTTTGGACAAAGATTCTCATCCTGACACTGTCATCATCTATTTCATAGGTCTCAAAGTGGTCTTGCATCTTTTTAGCATGCTGGATAGCTGTCAAAGGGCCATGGGAGTCAAAAAATGAGAGTCTAGTTTGGTAGTCTTGGGGTAGAGCTGGAGCATTGGCTGGTATCTGCAGAGGTGCATATCTGTTAGCCATATTTATGGGGTTTATAGGGTTAATAGGAACAAATGGGACAACAGGGATTACAGGTGTAACCGGGTTAAGAGGATGGGTAATAAGTGGGGAACTGGTTGAGGGAGTATGTGCAGATGGTGAAGATGGAAGGAGAGGACTTTGAGGGGTTGATGGTGAACTGGGGGAATTGGGTGTGGAACGGAAAAGAACTTTGCAAGGAGTGGGAATGAGGATAGGTTGGTCCAAACTTATATTTGAATCAGCAGGCTTGTCCTGCTTTTGCTGTCTCCTTATGTTCTTTGGTATGATATTTGGGTTATCGACAATGATGGGTTGATTAGGGTCAGGGTTTGCCCTAGTGTGCCTTGGGTTTCTTTTGGGAGCCAGCTTCTAAGTATTCTTTTAGAACTTTATACAGAAGTTTTATATGTACAAGGACTGAACAAGCATTCTGGAATGACTATATAGGTCTCAAAGCTAAGATGAAGTTTCCCTAGCTAACTCTTCCCTAAAGCTGTCCCTGTATTAGAGAAACAGTCCTAAGGCCTCTTGGCTAGTTTCAGGCTTGATGGTAGCTTTGGAAGATAGATAGTAATTGAAAAAATCTTAAGTCCCCAGTGGAGTCGCCAATTATGTTAACACCCAGGTTGTTCCCTATGACTCCCAAGGGAATACGGCCGGGGTAACCACTAACCAATCTTTGGATCACTGTTTCTAGCCAAACTGTGATCAGAGAGGGCTCTCTCTTTATGATTTGTAACTGTTTATGATAGGGTTTTAGGCTAGCTATTATGCACAGGTTTTGTTTATGTTTTGGTTGATGAAACTCCTTTTAGATTCCAGTGATGTAGTTTTCAGAGAAGTTGAGTACCATTGGGCAATGGAGTCTGTGGCTATATGTGTTTGAAACTTTGAGATGAAAGATGGAACTTACAAGGCCATTTGAGTGCTTAATAGAACAGATTTTTGATTAAATGACTGGAAACAGGTAACACAAACAGTGAAAGCATTTAAGAATTTTCACTTATTGTTTATGTATTCCCAACCGACAGGTTTAAGAGGAAAAGACAGAGGTCTCAGGGGCAAAAATTGAATCCCTGAGAATGCCTATCACAGTAAAAGACACAGTTTTGAAATGCAGCAATTAAGAATTACAATTCTGTCACTGTATCTGAGGAAAACATGTATAATAGCTCAGTTTGAGTCCAGGGTAATCATGGGTTAAGTCCTGGAACTATCCTTTCACCTTGCTATCAAGTGTAAAACATTTAAACAACAAAAGAGAACAAAAGACTCGAAAACATATAACAAAGAGATTTGAGAATACTTATTGTTTTATGCAACACCCTGGAATCCTGTAACATTCATCTTTCACCACAATACATCAAAGTACACCACGCCTTGGAAATTCCATTCTTCCTTTGTATTACTTCTCTGAAAATATTACAGTAAGAGAGAGTTCTCAAAAGAAAATTACATCAACCCCTTCAACTGCTGTGAAGGGTGAATATATACTTGCGGTGATTTACAAAATATCTGAGTTTTGAGTTATCTCAGATTGTACATTCTTACCAACTACTTAAGATATTATGACCAAAATTTAATACAGCATTGATTACAGAGTACAGGCATTTTAATGCTCTGTCAGAAGATATTTTAGCCTTTGGGAACAGCTAAGTCGGTCGAGATATTCTGAATAAATGCTGGAAGACCTGTCTTTAAGGCTTGTACGCTGTATCCTGGACTTTTCACCTGTGATTGTGACTGCTGCTTGTGGTGAGTCAATGGTCCTGCTGAGTTGGCTCAGCCTCTGCCTCTTCCTTGTAGATATCTTTCTTCAAAATTGTGCCTGCGCATGTATGCTTATTTGCCTGGAGAATTAGCGCTACTGATTCTGGCCTGACAAAATTGTCTGTGACAAATTTCTCCAGACATCCTATGTGGGCAGTTGGTGTGCTAAGATTGCCCCTAGAGTTTCATCTGCTTCTGTGAATTTGAAGAAGTTAGGTGGTGTATCAAACAGATGCTCAACTTCATTCATGAGGAAAAATAGGTTCTCCACCCTGTCATACATAGTCTGCCCGGTTGCTGGCCCTGCGTCTGCTGAAGTGCTGGGCGGTTTTGCAATCTCTGCTACTGCATGGGCATCAATTCTCTTGTTGTAATTGTCTAGGGTGAGCAGTCTTCCTACACTGCTTAAAATGCTGGGGAGGCCTCTGTTCTGTAGTGCCACGAATTTTTCCAGGAATCTGTTGATTTCAGTCTGCATATCCTGTGTCCTCCTCTCCAGTGTTCCAACTAAGTTCCTCAATGTTATAACTCTTTTGGCTACAGCAATTGTTTCTGTCCTGTTGGTGATTCCCATGACAGCTAATTGAGAGCTAGTCTTATAGTTCAGAATATTGATCATCCTAGTGGCAGCTTCTGGCATGTGTCCAAGGCTTGCCCTGGCTCTCTGTACTTCTCTGTTTGCTTTAGTGATGAGCACCATTTGCTCATCCATGGTCTCAATATATTGCCACTGGTTGGCAATGGACCGCCCAATGTTGCTCCATAGCACTGCTTTCATTTCAGCTGTCACTTTTTCTAGTGCAAGCTCTTTCTCTAGTTAGCAATTCTCCTCTTAAGAGCTCTTACCTCTCTCTCCTTGGCTGCCTCATTCTGTTTGCTCTTGTCAAACTTTTCATTTACCTTAGCCAAGGTTTTCTTAAGTTCATCCAGCTCTTTCATTTGAGATTCCATGGCTTGGATCTCAGCTTGCAGCTTTTGCATGTCTAAACTAGTAGCCTGTTCCGATGTTGTAGTTGTTGTTGCTGTGGATGGCGCTGTAGTTGGTGCTGTAGCTTCTGTTTGCTGAGGAGGAGGAGTAGTCTTTGGAGGGACTTCCTCAAGATTTATTATCACAGGAGGAGGCTGGGAGGGTTGGCCCTCTTCTCTTTGCTTCAGTGCTTCTTGTAGTGCTGCCTTTGCAGCTTCAGTTTGTCCTAGCTGGTCTTGAGTCCTAACCAGCTCTTTGTATAGGGATACCAGCAGGTCTGTAGTATCCTTTTCTTGCCTTTGCTGGGCAACTTCATCTGTTTGTGGATGGATGGTGGCCGGGAGTTTGATTTTCTTTCTTAGGGCCGCCATGTCTGCATCCCTTATCTTCAGGAGTTCTTGGATGCCTTTGACATCTTTAGGATCATGCCCTATATCTATAATTACCTCTTCCAAGGACTTGATCCTATTGTCCTTGGCTTGTGATGATGCTCTTTCTAATTCCAGCTGAGAAGCTGTGTTATCCAGGCTGCTCTTTAGTTTGTAGTTCTCCAATGTCTCATCTGCCAGGCAGGCATACACCATTTCACCAGTTTGTTTATGTAATTCAATCTTGTCCATAGGGTGTATGTCTTTGGCAAGAACCTCCATGTTGGTTCTTAGATAGTCCGAGGTGGACTGAGGATGCAAAGTTGTGGGCATGAAGTGGCTCATTGTCATTTTGCCTTCGCTCACATCGAAAGCAGACATGAGTCTCTGCTGGTTGCTAGGAGCTAGGTTTAACAAGTGATTATACAACTGCACTTTTATGGGATCACTCCTCCTTTTGATGTCAATGAATTGCTGCTTTATACTTGACTGCCCTTCTCTATGTTGACCGGAGGAGCTGACCTCTCCTCCCATAGTCATGTCATGTCCACGCTGAGATGAGCTGGCCGAAAGTTCTCCACTGGGTGGGCCCATGCCCATGGCTTGCCTTACTGCTATGTCCTCCTCTTGGGAGTCATTCAGTCTTTGTCTCTTCTCTCCTCTGATGAAGGATGAGGTGTGGGGGGTCTCTCTCTCCCTTTTCCTGGTCAAGTCCTCCTTCTGTGGTGTTTGGAGGACTGAGGTGTCTACATTGGTGTCTGTCCTGGGAGGCACCTCTATTTGGGGCTGCTGCTCAGTGTAACTAGGTAGATCTGTCCCCTTTTCCTGCTGCAAGGGCTGCTGTTCACTGGACTGTGCTTCTTCTTGTTGCTGCCCCAGTTCTTGCTGTTCCATTTCTTCTTGCTGCTGTAGCAAGGTGTCAACTTGTTCTTCTGTCAATATAGGTGGCTGTTCCACCTGTTTTCCTTTGTCTTTGCTTGCTGCCTGGGGTGTCTTCTCAGTAGTTTGCTGCTGTGCTGCTGAAGATTTAGCAGCTGTTCCAATTTGCTTTCTGTAGGAGAGGGGCACCTGTCCACAAGTTTCCAAGTCAGCTTCTTTTTGCACATTCCTAGCTTCTTTCTCAAGTAATTCTTCCTTAGTGACTTGTTCTACTAGTGTACCCTCTTCCCAATCTAGTGCATTGGCATACTGTTCAATTTCAGGTTGTCTTTTATGTGCATAGTTGCCCAATTTGTATCTAATTCTTCTGAGGGAGATAGAATGATTGGGGTCATAGGGAATCCATTCAAAACTGGTCTGCAATCTGAGGCCTTCCAGGATGCTGTCTGCCTCTTTCCACCCTTCCTCTTTCCTGTTATATAGGAAGGAACCTAGCTGGTTTCTTACCTTCAATTGTGACTTCTTGTTTCTACTCTGAAAGTGAAGGTAATCTGAGTTCCCAAACTGCCTGAAATATTCTAAGGCGAAAAGCCTCATGGGGACATACCTTGGCAACCTAAATGGGTTCAATTCACAGCCATATATCCTAATGACTGTGTGGTTCTGGTAGAAGTACCAGTTGCCAATATTGTAAGATTTGTTCAAATGTAGAATCCTCTTCATTTCATCGGTTAATCTAGGAGGAGGAGTACCTTGCAGCGCTGTTAGGGCTGGATGAACAAATAAATCAATAAACTCACAGTATGTATAGGGTGATACTGAGGTAGAATGAAAGACAGAGGTCCAGAAAACAACTGATCTTGGGATTCCTTGGGCATTGAGTGGCCTCAAAGGAACTGAGAAGGTAGCTGGCTGGTAGAAAAGGAATAAATGATATATATAGGAGGAGTACCTGAACAGTCTCTCCCTTTTCAAATTCATGAACTGCTCATGGATTTTCTCTGCTATGTAAGTTGCATAATCATACTGCACAGCTGGAGGCTTACCAGGGGCAAATATAGACAGCATTGCCATTATGCTGTCATCTACATCTTCCAACCCCCTGAATCCTAGGACATAGCCAATTAGATCCACCAACATTCTGCCCAACTCATTTAGATATTGGTACCCAATAGGAGCGGTTCTGACTGTTTCAGAGCCTGGTGTGACAAACAGTTGGTTGATTTTGACAATCTGGTCACTGGACAGCTTGATCCCTCTGTTAATCAGATTCTGCATGGATAGAGGGGTCAATTTCTTGGCTGTTTTGAAGCGCAGCATCTGGTTTATGCTCTCTGGGGTGATCTGGAACAGGACTAGGCCTGTGGGGCTCATGACTGCTCTTTGGCTGGGGTCATAGCATTCCTGGCAGCTATAAATGAGCTCTGGCATAGGATTGACTTGGGGAAGGTTGTATATGGGCAAATTTGACTCCCAAATCCCCAAGATATCTGCCCCACTGAGGTGCTGGGCCCTTAATTCATTCAACATTTGAATATTGTACTTGGTTCCCATGGGGAACCAATCCAGCATTTGGTAGTCCATGTCTCCCAGGGCTTTCCATGCTAATTCCTGGTGAGGAGCATTGATGGGCTTAATATTCAGTGCAATAGGGGTCTCCATAGCTCTTCAAGATGCAAGAATTGCAGGTGGACAGGTGGAATGGTAAAAACACAGTCTGGAGGCAGTTCTCTGTGGAAACAGTTGATGTTTTGAGTATCCAAGGGGAATTCTCTCAATAGCAATTGAAATACTACTGGAGTCTAGTGACAGAACTTCTCTGTGGTCTAACTGAACTCTCCAATCGGGTGAATTATATCTATTAGGAGCTCTGCCGGGAAAAATGGTGAATTACAGTGGTTTTATGTGAATTGCAGGTTTCTAAAGCTCTGCAGGTACTTCTTGGCCCTCACAATGACAATGGTGGATGAACAAATGGAAATGAACGGTGCAAATAGCGTTTTTATGGTTCTACTATCCCTCTGAGCAATTTCAAGCTTAATGAAGGTCGTATGGAGGGCGAAACGGTCTAAATACCTGTAATTCGATGAGCAGAGGTTGAAGCAAAGGTGCACAGTTGCTGCTTGAGGAGGTCGCCCGGGCTAATAGACTGGTTGGCGAAAATTAGAGTGCAAACGGTCATGCAGAGCGTCCAACAGAAATAACAGTGAAAGTGGTAAAAAACACGGGAAAATTGGTAAATATGGGTTATTTTACCAATTTGGCGCTTTTTTCTGCTGACGTCAGCATGACGTCATTGGTGGGTCATGGTGAGGTGACGTCAGTTGACGTCATCGGGCGACGTGGCAGTGGGTGACTGGTCAAAGGGGCGGTGAGGTGGCAACCCAGTCAGCAGCGAGGTGGACCAATAACAAAGGCAGGTACGAGCAGACAAGGACGTGGCGGCGAGTCAGCGACGGGTAGGTGGCAGTCAAACCGCAGCGGTCACGGTTAAGGCCTTAACCGCCGCGGTTTCTCGGGGCGGTTTAGGTACGGCGCAGAGGCTGTCAGACTTGGCTCCGAGATGGTTCATCGATCGACGCGTGGAGGAGGCGTGACAAGGCGCAACGTCACTTTCCCGGAGGTTAAAGTGCCGCCATAGGATGCGCTCCGATATTGATGTGGACCGTCGGATCTGATGGGCTTGATCCGACGGCTGGCGGAGGAGAAAGATGCGCGCTTCATACTGCGGGCGGAAAAGATTAAACTTTGTGGGTTTTTATGGGTTTTTTCAAATGTTTCGTTTAACCAATAATGTGGTAGGATTGGGGAACGTGCCAGAGGCGGGTATTAACCTTTGCAAAGGTTTTTATAGGCAAAAGGGGTTTGGAGAGGGGGTTTTATCAATGCAGAGGTGATTTGAGGGTAAATTATCTTGCAGCAAAGGGGAATAGGGTGGAATAGGTTCACCAAAGTGGCCAGATGCCATTTGGTCCCTTTTGAAAAATACACGGCTATTATGCCTAGGGGAGGGAATATACATAAGATTTGGGGTTTTATACACCTTAGTGTTAATATTATTAGGGGTGGGGGTAAGATAGGGGAGGTTATATAGTATAATTAGGAGTTAATATGAATGAAGGAGGGGAATTAGAAAGGGGGTGTTAGTGATGGACTAGAGAGGGAAGAAAAAGAAGTTAGTGATCCTCTTTGCTGTGAGTTCATGGAATTCACCACTTTGTTTGCTGATAGATTTATTGCCTTGGCAAGAGACCTATTGATACCTGTGTAATGGTGATCATATTCTTTCTGCAACCACAACTGCCTACCCAACTATTTTGCCTAGCATTTTTTGTTTCTTCTTGGAGGGGCACTTGGACTTGCAACCCTCAATTGCCTTTTCTTTTCTTTGGCTTTTTCCTTTTCTCTCTACCTACTTCTACCCTTATGTCTTCCAAGGTCCCAGATTAAACTTTTGGGAACCTTTGCTTCTCTACCTGAACTACTTGTCTGCCAAGATTAGGCTGTTTGGACAGACTTCTTTCTCTATTCTAAAACTCAAAATTGAAACATGGCATGATCCAGATTAGACTGTTGAATCATCCACAAAATTTTGAAATAAGGTCCTCAATACTTGAAACACTTTACCCAGCTCTTGCTTTCTAAGAAATATGGGATCTTTGGGACACCAGAGCAGAGCATATTTGGATTTTCTCTTGCCAATCATGAAATATGAAACCTATTAGTATAGGTATCCAACACTTTCATCGAACAAGGATCTCTTTTCCTTGTAAACATGATACAATGAACACATCATTCGAAGAGATTTCCTACCTGTACATCTCGGTTCGCCAGGAGGTATTCTGCAGTTCACGATTACGTGGTAATCCTTCATGCCTAGAGTATCCTAAATAGTCATTTTTTATCTTTACTAACTCTTTAAATTTGAAAATATCATCGAGTACTTGTCCTTTCCAGCTCGTTAACTCCAAAAGCGACTAGAGCCATCTTTCATCCTTTTCTCGACTCTTAAAACATGAAAAGGTAAAGTTTTGTTTCAGTGTTCTAAAATTAACTTCCCACGAAATATTCCTGGTAAAAGTTATCTTCCTTAGTAATTATTTAGGGTTGATTCCGATGGCAATATTTCTAGAGTCCACCAGTCAAGGGTTCCCCTCAGATGGGAATCCTAGTCCTTTTCCTTATTTTGGAAATTTTGGTGCTCCTTATATGGCAATGTTATCCCTCCCTAGGTTAACCATTGGTTTACTTGTCTGGTTATTTTTTACCTCAGTGGTCCCGAGCGTCCCGACTCCTGTCCAAACATCTCTTTCATTCCAATCACGTCACGATGATTCTAAGGTTGACCCTTCGCCTTCTTCCCCCATTTCTTTACCCTCCTTTTCTACTTTGCCGCGTGAAAGTTTCAAATATAATAACCAGGAGGCTAAGAAGAAGAAGACGAAGAAGAAGAAGTCAGATATGCGAGAGGCCAACAGTGCAATTGTGACTCCAAATGCAACCCCCGTCGACAAACCTTCCGATCCTTCGCGGAAGGTAAAATTCCCTTGCAAGTTGTGTAAGGGTGACCATCTCCTTCAAGACTGTCCTGGCATTCCCAGAGTCTTAGAGGTATGGTCTCAAAAACTGAACCGACCATCCCCATCGACCTCTAGAGATCATGTCAATGTTACGCCTTCAACTAGTGATGGTAAGAAGAAGGGAGAGATTAAATTCTGTTAATTTTAGGTATGTTCTATTCTTAGAGCAATTTATTTCAATTTTCACAGTTAGCTCCATATCTTTTCCAGATTAGCAATCACATCAGCATTAAAGTAAACTGCAGATAGAACATAAGCATAAATCGTAGAATACAATCCAAGACAAGAGGACACAAGATTTGGCACTAGCCAAGGACAAACCCCAATGTGGGGAAACCCTTAATCAATTCTTCTTATATTTTCTTCAATAGTTCAGTAGAGAGAGCGAGAGAGATAGTACGTTTACAACAGAAGTCAACACTTTTACTTATCTAGATAAGAGCATAGATCATCTCTAAGAAGATGATACGTGAGATCGGTTGAAGACATGCTGCTTCAACTGATTCTCCAAGGTGACTCCTTCACCTATCATTGTGCTGCATTTCGTCATCATGTTGCGCCTCACCGCGCTGTACCCATCGTCACTATGTTGCATGTCATCACGCTTCATTAATCATGACTGTACCCATCACTGTACTGCATTATGTGCCATTGTTGCACCATGTTGCCATCTTGACCTATGTGTTGGCTACACCTTGCTTGCTTGTTGTCCCTTGCTAGCTTGTTGTCCCTAGCATGCTTGTTGTATTTGCATGCCAGCTGTAACATTTCATGCTTGGTATATTTGCTCCTAAGTACCATACAACAGTCCCAATATTAGTTAGTTGTTCCTTACATGTTGTTCTCCTTCGGAGATAGATGCTCTGGTTGTTTCAGCATTTCCCAGTAGTTCTGGTAGTTCCGGTTGTTCCCGGTGGTTCCAGTAGTTCTGGTTATTCCTGGTAGTTCCGGCAGCCTCGACAGTTCTAGCAATTCTGACATTTCTAGCTTTTTCAGCTTTTCCGGCTTTTCCATATTTTCTGGTAGTTCCAGCTTTTCTAGCATTTTCGGCTTTTCCGGCTTTTCCGGCAGTTCCGGCTTTTCCAGCTTTTCCGGCTTTTCTGGTAATTCCATCTTTTCCAGTAGATCCGGCTTTTCTGGCAATTTCGGCTTTTCCGACTTTTCTAGCAGTTCCGGATTTTCTGTCATTTCCGGCATTTCCGGCTTTTCTAGCAGTTCCAGCTTTTCTGGCATTTCCGGCAGTTCCGGCTTTTCCGGAAGTTCTAGCTTTTCCAATAGTTCCGGCTTTTCCAGCAGTTCTGGCTTTTCCGACTTTTCTCGCAATTCCGACTTTTCCGACAGTTCCAGCATTTTTCCCTCTAGATCAGGGCAACGTTATTCCTTAGGATCTCTCCTCCTACTAAAATCCAAAGACAAGTAGAGAGAGGAAGAGATCCCAAGTGTGTTGAAATTACTTGAAGGACACCTCTATTTATACTAAAACGTTGAGCACATGTGGGGTTTATTTGGTTGTTGGCCGACCTTGACGAATTGTCTTATAATGCAAATAAATTCATAACTCCATGAATACTTATCGGAATCGGATGATCTTTAGATCAATCCTACACCTCTCGATGAGAGGGATCCAAGAAAAATATCATCTGCCATAAATAAGATGACCCACATGGAGTTTGGCCCTAGTTGCCAATTTTAACACTCCCTCTCAACTAGGGAGAACTCCATCCATTGATCCATATGTCCGACTGTACTATCTCTGTCATCAGTGCCCTGCACTACTCTGCTCTACTCTGATCTATTGAGCTCTGCTCTACTCTGCTCTGTTGAACCATGAAGAAGAAGAATTGATCGAGAATGTCTCATACCATTCTCTACTGACCCGAAGTCAATTTCTTCTGAAGAGAGTGTGTCACATCACTCTTACTGACTCGAAGTTAGTTTTATTGATCCCAGATCAATATCACAAGAGAGTGTCTCAAACCACTCATACTGATCCCATATCAGTTTCATTGATCCCAGATCAATGTCACAAGAGAGTGTCTCAAACCACTCATACTGATCCCAAATCAGTTTCATTGATCCCAGATCAATGGATGTCATCCTAGCATAGGGAGTATGGTAGATACAGTGATGCATCGATCGATAGTACTACTATGGTCCCTATCCTTATTTCCTTGCTCATTAATCTGACGAGAGGTACTTCCCACAAGTCCCAGACTGCATGACTAGGATGCCTCGACAAGAGAACTAATCATTCTGTCCACAGGAGAACGAATCATCCTGTCAGTGGATGCCTCGGAGAACTAATCATCCTAGCCCACAGGAGAATTAATCATCATGTTCCATAGTCGCCACAGAGAACAAATCATCCTAGCCCATAGGAGAACTAATCATCTTGTTCCATAGTTTCCACAGAGAACAAATCATCCTGGCCCATAGGAGAACTAATCATCCTATTCCACAGTTGCCACGGGAGAACTAATCATCCCAGCCCACAGAAGAACTAATCATCCTGTTCATAGCGCACCACCAGGGGAGGGTGAGTCGCCCTTTGGTCGCATGTTGCTCCAGTAAGTACCCCAAGCCCCCCAGAGCTCCCAGAGCTCAATGCATGCAACATGCAGGACCCTTGTAAGAAGGTATCACAATGACTCCAAGTCATTCGGGAAAGTCACAGATTTGCCCTTTCCCCAGGGCTTTGACAAAATGTCTGTGACATGTACATCAGTCTCAATGCGATGGAGCCACCTCGCTCATCGACTTACCATATCGCAGATAAGGCAGTATCTGATGTCTATCTACTGGAGCAATCATCGAATACGGGATTCCTCAATAATCGAATCCCCCCTCTAGTTGTTACAGAGAATCACAGTGGTATTCATCATGTGTACAAACAACTCACTTAAGAGCTTTTGCAACCATGCAGCTTCACACAAGATCATACTCGTAGCTATGTATTTGGTCTCGGCAGTGCTTATATCAACTGACTTCTGCTTCCTAATCATCCATGATATCGAAGCAAAATCCAAAGAGAACCAACACTGAGAAGTGCTCTAGTGATCCTCCACACTGCCTGCACAGTCAGCATTCGAATAATCATGCAGTTTCATATTTCCAGCAGTGTATCTCAATCCATGAGAGATTGTGCCCCAAAGATATCTCAGAAGATTCTTGGCACCAATCCAGTGAGGCTCAACCAAATATGAGCTCATCATGCTCACTGCAAAACATATGTTTGGACGGAAGTTCACCAAGAACATCAACATGAATGAGTTTATGAAACTCAGAGGCATTTCCCAAATCTGGTTTGACATCACTACCATATAACTTTTGAATGTTAAGATCCTCGAGGTAGTCACAGGGTTGTAGTTTATCATTCCACATTTGGAATCCAACTCCCTCTTACTTCTGAAATGAGAGGGTCTGCACCTGTCAGAAATAGGTCATCCTCATAAGGTGCCAGTATGAGAGGTCTATCATCCACAACCTTCGGCTAATGGTTTGGATCAGTTTTAGTCCTAGTGAATCTTAGCTTCATCAGACAGCTATCAATCGTCTCATACTACGCTCGGGGTGTTTTGCGTCAAGCCATAGAGGGCTTTCTTCCATCTGTATACATGAGATTCCTGATCATGAATCTCAAACTCCTCGGGTTGTTCCAAACCTGTGGACCTGCTACATGAGGGGAATGGTCCCCTTACAAGATTTTCTTTCCGTACATATCAGACATGTACCTTCATGCTCTACTTGAATTTAGACATCCCTATCACCATTTGACTCACATTAGGTAGGGCCCCATAGGTAGACCTCCGGTGTTATATATGTGATATGTCAATTGAAATGATCCCAAATGGACCATCCTGCAACTTGATACAAATTTCCAACCCTGAACCCAGGAGAAAAAGCATCTTTGAAAATTATATTTTTTAACACGTACCTTTCCATCGATGAATGCCACCTTGAAACCTTTGACTTCCATTTCCTAGATGGACACCAGGTTCTTCTTGCAATCAGGTACATAAAAAATATTATGTAAATGAATCAAGTTACCCTTATTTAATTGAGAGTTAACATTCCCTACACCCTTTCCAGGATAGGTGGCATCGGCTCCAAGTATAATCCCACGATTATTTCCATCTATACCAAATTAGAGAGTGCACCCATCTATCCGATGAAGTGCCTTGAAGCACTACAATCTATAAGCCAAATTCCCAAAGAATCTGAAGGAGATGGCCAATACAAGATAATGCTTCTTTATCTTATCATAAACAACATTTGATTCTTCATACCTAGGGTTCCTTGCTTTCTATGAAGAGTTAGCCATTTCCTTGATGACTTGCATTACCTGTCATTCCTTTGATCATTGAAGATGTCCCTGGAATGATTGTTATCATCATCAAGTGATGTGTCCCTACAATTCGAACACTCCTTCGCATAATGGCCGAACAAGTTATCTACCTTTCCTTCCACCCTGAGATCCGGTCTTCCAATGAAGTGATCTTTAGGTAGGCCATATTCTATTGCACCATTCTGATAATATTATCTGCTTCGTCTTCACCCTTGGAGAATTTGAAGAGGGATGAGGAATCCACTAATCCTTTTTTCCTTTCCCAACTGTCTTCGATTATTGCTCTTTCACTCTTGCTTGGGCATTGTCTTCACCTCAGCTCTGATACCATGTTAATTTTAGGTATGTTCTATGCTTAGAGAAATTTATTTCAATTTTCACAGTTAGCTCCATATCTTTTCCAGATTAGCAATCACATCAGCATTAAAGTAAACTGTAGATAGAACATAAACATAAATCGCAGAAGACAAGCCAAGACAAGAGGACACAAGATGTGGCGCTAGCCAGGGACAAACCCCAATGTGGGGAAACCCTTGATCAATTCTTCTTATATATTTTTCAATAGTCCAGCAGAGAGAGAGAGAGAGAGAGATAGTACGTTTAGAACAAAAGTCAACACTTTTACTTATCTAGATAAGAGCATATATCATCTCTAAGAAGCTGATACATGATATCAGTTGAAGACATGTTGCTTCAACTGATTCTCCAAGGTGACTCCTTCACCTATCGTTGTGCTGCATTTCATCATCATGTTGCACCTCACTGCGCTACACCTATCATCACTATGTTGCATGTCATCATGCTTCATTAATCATGACTGTACCCATCACTGTACTACATTATGTGCCATTGTTGCACCATGTTGCCATCCTGACCTATGTGCTGGCTGCACCTTGCTTGCTTGTTGTCCCTTGCTTGCTTATTGTCCCTAACATTCTTGTTGTCCTTAGCATGCTTGTTGTTGCATGCTAGTTGTCCCTTGCATGCTAGCTGTAACATTACATGCTTGGTGTATTTACTGCTAAGTACCATACAATTGTCCCAATGTTACTTAGTTGTCCCTTTCATGCTTCTCTACTTCGAAGACAGATGCTCCCGCTGTTTCAACAATTCCCGGTAGTTCTGGCAATTCCGGCTGTTTCTGGCAGTTCTGGTTGTTCCCGGTAGTTCCGGCAGTCCCGGCAATTCCGGCATTTCTAGCTTTTTCGACTTTTCTGGCTTTTCCTACTTTTCTAGCAGTTCCGACTTTTCCAGCATTTCTAACTTTTCCGGCTTTTCTGGCAATTCCGGCTTTTCTGGCTTTTCTGGCAATTCCGGCTTTTCCAGCTTTTCTGGCAGTTCCGTATTTTCCATCATTTCTGGAATTTCTGGCTTTTCTGGAAGTTCCAATTTTTCGAGCAGTTTTGGCAGTTCCGGATTTTCCAGCAGTTCCAGCTTTTCTGGTAGCTCTGGCTTTTCTGGCTTTTCTGGCAGTTCCGGCTTTTCCGGCAGTTCCGACTTTTCCGTGAGTTCCGACTTTCTGCCCTCTAGATCAGGGCAACATTATTCCTTAGGATCTCTCCTCCTACTAAAATCCAAAGACAAGTAGAGAGAGGAAGAGATCCCAAGCGTGTTGAAATGACTTGAAGGCCACCTCTATTTATACTAAAACGTTGAGCACATGTTGGGTTTATTTGGTTGTTGGCCGACCTTGACGAATTGTCTTATAATGCAAATAAATTCATAACTCCATGAATACTTATTGGAATCGGATAATCTTTAGATCAATCCTACACCTCTTGATGAGAGGGATCCAAGAAAAATATTAGATGCCATAAATAAGATGAACCACATGGAGTTTGGCCCTAGTTTCCAATTTTAACACTCCCTCTCAACTAGGGAGAACTCCATTCGTTGATCCATATGTCTGACTGTACTATCTCTGCCATCAGTAACCTACACTACTTTGATCTGCTCTGATCTGCTGAGCTCTACTCTGTTGAACCATGAGGAAGAAGAATTGATCGAGAATGTCTCATACCATTCTCTACTGACCTAAAGTCAGTTTCTTCTAAAGAGAGTGTGTCACATCACTCGTACTAACCCGAAGTCAGTTTTATTGATCCCAGATCAATATCAAAAGAGAGTGTCTCAAGCCACTCATACTGAACCCATATCAGTTTCATTGATCCCAGATCAATGACACAAGAGAGTGTCTCAAACCACTCATACTGATCCCAGATCAATGGAGGTCATCCTAGCATAGGGAGTATGGTAGATACAACTATGCATCCATCGATAGTACTACTATGGTCCCTATCCTCATTTCCATCCTTATTGATCAGATGAGAGGTACTTCCCATGAGTCTGAGACTGCATGGTGTTGTGGGGAAAAGTATCCGATGCGGATGACACTAACCCTTTCTAAAGGTGACAGACTTTAGCAACAACTGAATGACAAAGTTTTCATGTTCATCTTTATGAAAGCACAGAGAGAATAGAAAGAGGATCAACCAACCTGGTGTCTTGCGCTTAGTCGATCCTTGTCCTTCTCGCTTTGTATCCCGTTCCCAGCTCTTTACTCTCTAAGCCGATCCAGCTACACACAGAATTTGCACAACAAAAGGGAGCAAACTACGAGATACAAGCAATCATAATTGAAGCATGGATTAGGTTGCATCAAATATACATGTAAACACAAAAGCATCTATGTAAAACAAGTATATAGAAGAACATGCAAACTTTATTGATAGAAAGTAACAGGGTTCCAGAGGAAGTTACAACCAATGATGTTGGCCCCAATCCAGCAACACCTCCTCGGCAGCAAGAACTCTCTTCTTCACCTCTAGTAAAACAATCACCCAATAATCCTGGCAGTATACCAACAGCACCTCCTTGCTTATACAAAATTCCAGCCTCCTTAGACCTCATAGAAGAGCTCTATATATAGGAGAGAAGAAGAGAGGATGAGTCAGCTTGAGGCTGGCATAGAGCTGACTAGTGTCCTCTCCCTCTTCAGTTCATCTTCAGTTCTTGAGTCCACTTGGAGATCCTTGCTTACACATGGTGATCAAGTACCTCTTACTCATCACAGGGCGAATCTTATGAACCAAGTGTCAGTTTGGAAGCTTCCTGGGCAATTGACACCTTGCAGGATGACTGTGCCACTTGGCCAATCTCGCCCAGCGCAGGTAGCCTTCATTAATTTTGACTTCCAGCGCAGGTACAAAGAGGGACAGTTGCATTCTAGCGCAGAAGCTCAGTGGAGCAGCTGACATGATCCAAAATAAGCCTGTTTTGAAGTGTTTTCAGGTGGAGAACTGATTGGAAGTGCTGTTGTTTGATGACCTTGTTCTTTTAGGGGTAAGAACAACATGTTTAGGGACTGAGGATCCCTGTAATTATTGACATTCCATGCTCCATGATGCGAGGCACAAAAATGTCTATAACAGTTTCCCCCTAAAGTATGAGGCCGTTTATCGGGTGAAATGCTTTATCTAGAGGATCCGAAGCTCGTTCCAGTACTGAGGAGAGTGCCCTGTAATACAATACAATACAATACATTATTTTTCATTCATCATTATTCTCATGATCTAGCTGAGGCGGGCATTCCCATGCTCAGCTTTTATAAATACATTTTGGTACATATGACAGACGATCGTCTGAAGACAGACTGATAATCTTCCGCTAAAATTATCATCCTTTGAGGAGGATGATCATCTGCTGCAATGATGTACATAGCAAATGCTTTTATATTTCCTGAATATATATCGCAGCCCGGATGGATGAAACTAGATCCGGGGTCTTCAAACTCGTTCGATCTTCACTCTAAGTACAAGTCAATCCATGTGAGAATTTCGCTGAAGTCGAACATGGAAAGACATCGCTTGATTACCGGTCAATAATGAAAACCGTTAACAAGCGCGAGAGGAATCACCAATAATGACGATGACCCTCAAGGTACGACAGTACAATTCACGTGGCGTGAATAAAGGACTTGGCGTCGAACGCCACGCAAAATCTTCTGGTCGAAGGTCATTGATGTATACCTGTCGCCGGAAGTGAGAAACTTGCCATTGAGGCATGCAAGCTTCAAAGTACTGATGGGGGTGTTCCTAGATCAACTTCTTGGATAATGAGCTGAAGTCGACAAGAAGCGATCCGTCAAAGGAGGGCCTTGATGAATCCCACATCAATGACACGGAACGGAGCTAATGATTTTAGTGGAGGTGAAAACAAACTGTGACATATGATTCAGGGTGGCGATCATGAATGGATGAAGGATAATGTATGGCAGTGGATGGGACACGGTTGACACTTTCAGAATGACCCCTCTTGAACATATAACGACACTGATGCGATGGATTGGTAGCATTACCCCAAATGTGGATGGTTTGGCGAGGACCATGGCGGTGAGACCGGTGAATGAAACAACCCAACCCGATGTGGTACGGAGGAAAAGTGTCATGTTCAAGAGTGACTTGCTACCTTTAAACTTTGATGTTCTCCCAATTTTTCCCCAGTCATTTCTGACCAGTACCTCTTTATTTTTGTCAAGCTTGAGGAGGATAACATATGCTTGTTCTATAACCTGCCCTTCGGGCAAGCCCATCGCTATGATTTAACGAGCCTAGCGATAGGGAAACTCGTTCTCGTCTAAAGACAAGTTTGTCGCTATTTAATGAATTTAACGAGTCTAACGACAAGGATAACTCGGTCCTTTTCATTTTTAGAGAGTCTGAAAAGGTACATAAAGCTAACTCCATGATTCCTTTTTCGTCAGCTAATCCCTTAAGTCCGAAAAAGTATAAAACAATACAGAAGGGATGAATTTTCGATTGCTTTAACGAGCCGAACAAAACAAGCGCTCGATCTTTTTGTGCAATAATCCCTCAGGTCCAAAAAGATTAAAATCTAGAGGAGGGATAGCGTTCCGGTCGTTTTAACGAGCTGGAAGGCCAAAACTCGGCAAACTTTTCATATTTTACGAGTCAGTGAAAAGAGCTCAAAGAAGACTCGTCTTTTGAGGAACGAGTGATAAACAGGGATAGCAACTGATTCCAGGTACAGGTTGGAATTTTCCAATCACGGTAGTGTCACAAGGAGGGCTAGGTGAAATCACTCTTCGCAGCTGTTCCTCAAAATGGGTAAACAAACATATGGAGATGAACGATTGGCCAAATGAACGGATGGAGGTGACGGTGCGTAAACACGACCAATGGCTTTTAAAATGGCAGTCAAAGGTTACATTTCTCAAGGTTATTTACCGGTTCATTTTTTCTGGATGAGCTTGAACTCTAGGGGAAGATTGCTCACAACTTATGTTTATTTTTTTTTAAACGAGCATGAACTATGTGCTAAAACTGCTCGGATCTTTTGCATGCCCCCAGCATCATAATAACGCATGTCAAAGGAGGGTGCCCCCCAAGCTTCATTGCATTCAACTTGGTGATTGGAATGAAGGTTTACCTTTGAATTTTGAAAAGGGGATTTGTTTCATTTTTTAATGAGGTTGACATAATAGAAGAACTATCCTCACGACTCCTTGTTTCATTTTTTAACGAGGTTGACACGAGATAAGAACCGTCCTCGGATCTTCATTTTTTAACGAGGTTGACCTGAGATAGGAACCATCCTCGGCGCCGACAAAATATCTAGGAATCTTCCGAATCCAACCAGAAGATTGGATTAGATTTCATTTTGTAGGTTTCCACTGTGGCCACTTCCGCCAGATTACTTGGAGGCGGTAGAGCGAAAGTACCCATTAAGACAGGGTCTTTTAGGAGACCTACTCCGATATTTTGAAATGACTGGTCGCTTCCATGGATCAGAGGAATGCTTCCTGTAACTTGTGAACCATTAGGGAGGAAATTTTGTTGGTCAATGATCGTAATCCCTCCTTGAAAGGGGAATGTGATTTTCCTAAAATAGGTTGACACAACAGCTTCCATGGCATAAATCCATGGTCTTCCCAGTAGGATGTTATAGTCAAGATTGCCATCGATGACTTCAACATCTATTTCTACTGTTTTGCCCCCTAGTTCAACCCTCAAGTTACTAAGGATACCGTAAGGGGTATATGTCCTTCCGTCGAATGCTTTTAATGTTGTCGATGATCGCGACAAGGTTGGAGATCCTAAAGTTTTCCAGCAACTCATCGACATAATACATGTCGATGCCCCCTCATCAATAATTGTTCGATGAACAGTTTTGTTGAGGGCTTTCACTTGGATGAGGAAAGCTAGTTGAGCTGGTAACTGAGGATCATATCCTTTGTGATCAAAAGATACAAGATTGGAATCCTTAGGATCCACTCCACCAATTGCTGATAACAACGCCTGCTTTTGGGATGGGCAATTTTGCAGTACCTCAAGAGTCGACATAGCAGATGGCGATTGCCCCAAATCTTCCACTATATTATAATGTTGTGCCGCTCTGGCACGAGGATTAAATGTCGACTTGTGTACTACTCCCTTTGGCGGTTTTATTGTTAATTCACGTGTGATGGGGGGTACAACTTCTGCCGAAGTTGTTGTCGAACTGCTAGGTTGATCTTTACCTTTATCGTTCGACACCTGTGGATTCCCGTAATCTTTGTTCCTTGTCGAAATTAAAGCATCATCCTGTTGCTTCGATATCGATAACATAAGCACTTGCGACGGTGAAGCGTTTCCACTACCAACCAGATTTTTTCCCCGATCGGGAAACGGATCAGTTAACACAGCTGGAGTTTGCGAACTCTTTAAGAATCTTTTTAGATCAGCTTTGTATGGACATTCTCTCGTCCAGTGATCCTCATCACATATCTGACACCCATAAGGTGGTTTCCTATCTCGAGGAGGGCTTGAAGAAGTTTTTCGAGGAGATGACTCTCCTTGTTTCTTCTTCTTCCCTTTGTTTTGATTCTTCTTGCTTCCTGGTTGATTGGAGTTTTTGCCTTTATCCGTAGATACAGCATTTACCTCCGAAGCAAGAATCTCTTGATTTGCTTTTTGATTCGAAGTCTTACAGGCTTTCTTATCTGAATCCCTTGTCGACTTAGCGTTTGCAGTTCCAATCACGCCATCACCGGCATGAGAGTCACTATTTGATCCGGGAGGAGGAGGGATTGAAAATTCCGGTCTGGGGGCGTCAGGTATCTTATCATAGAGCGTGCCCGACTGAGTATATACTAAGTCCAAATATTGAGCACGAGCAATAACCTGCTCCTCTGTTACGACGCCTCCCTTGGCCACATCTTCTGTTATAGCAGGCAGAAGCGACTTTATAAACCACTCAGCCAATAGCTGATCTGGAACATAGGTCTTTACCATTCTGCGACGACGACGCCACTCATGTATATGATCTGATATATGTGTGGCCGTTGTCTGCTTGAAATTGGTCAAGATCTCCGTTCCAGTTTCGTACCTTATAGGTAACTGAAAGTGTGTTAAGAAAGTCGTGGCTAGGGAACTAAAATTGTCGAAAGAGGCTCTAGGTAATTCAATATACCATTTGGCCGCCGGACCAGTCAATGTCCTCTGGAAAAGACGAAGCCTTATTGAATCATCATTCAAGGTATTCGACGAACACCACAGATGGAATGTCATCACATGATTCGACGGGTCTTCGCCCGGATTTCCATTGAATTTAGGAATGTCCGAAGGAAGTTTGTGAGGAATCGCTGGCCACCAATGGGCATAGGCGATTGGATCGTTCGTCAATCGATGTAAATCTGGTAATTCTAAAGTCGCCACGAATGGAAACTGCTGATTTAGGTTTGGCGAGGCGTACCCAGGGTACGATTGAATCGCCTGAGCAGTAGGTCTTTGCATACCAGTATAATGCAACTGATGTTGATATGACTGATATGGTTGGTGGGCTTGGCCACTGTAAAGTGGTTGGTTTAACCCGTTCTGAATATAGGGTTGCCCACTATTCGCAAAGATCTGTTGCTCAGATCCCTGGTATACCTGTTGAAACTGAGGTTGTTGGTATTGCACCATCCATGGTTGTGAAGCCATGTTTTGTTGTGCAACACTAACCGACGGCCCAAGATGCGGGGTTATGGTCCCCGTTTGTATCTGTGTCGTCCTGGCAGTCGGCGATTGTGGTTGTGTTGCAGGGTCAATTGGCTGTTGCACTACAACTTGGGGTTGACATACAACAGGCATCGATTGAACTTGCGACACGGTTACAATTGCTGGCGTCGTCGGGATATGAGACATAGGTACACTTTGTTGCATAGAATATACAACTCTTGGTTGTTGGGGTAACATAGGTACCCAACCACTTGTCGTTACTTCAGTCAAACCTGAATGTGGTTGAAAACTGCCATATGGGTATCCTCCCGAAAGAGGAAGTGAAAGGGCATATTGCCCCCCATACGGTAACAATCCGGAGCTCAAGGGTATAGATGGCCTTTGAGGACTGGATGGCCCAAAATGATTCCCAAAGGGATCAATTTGTCTAGTTTCAACATAAGAATTACCGGGTATTATACCGGAAGAGCAAACTGGAACAGACCAAGTTGTCATAATAGTCCCTGGGTGGACTCCTTCTAGTTGATGAGAACTAGTTGGGACAGATGGTATGCCGGCAAACATCGTTGGAATGGCAGCAGGAGCTTCTGCTGTCGCCGTGTCGTTTGGCACAGTTCTAGATGTCGACGGTTGTTCAGACATTTTAAGTCTATCCAATAAACTTCCTAACGATTCTTCAGGAACTTCTTGTGGCGATAAACAAACTTCTGATGCAGAAGGAAAAAGAGTGGAACCTACTCCAAAATGAATTGGAGTATTCGCTTGCTGGTCCTCTACGATTTCTTCTATTGCGATCAGACCAGGAGGAAGAGGCAGACCGTCAGGTCCGTAATAGATTTCTGGTGCCGAAGAAGGGGTTGTTTCGACAGCGACAGTTGTTTGAACAACAAGACTCTGTGGACCGGTTTCAAATGGAACTGGTTCAGTTAAACAAGTACTTGTTTTCAGACTAGGATCAATACAATTGTCCTTCTGTTGCCGTTGAACTTCTTCAATAGAGGCAGAGATTCCAGAAATATTGGGAGTGACCAGAATCTCAGATGTTGTTGGAACTTCCGTTCTAACTTTAAAAGGAGATTTTGACCTGGTCCAGCGAGATCGCTTTGCTCGTACTACTTTCGGTTCCGGAGACAAAGATGGTCGACCTGCAAGCCTCCCTGAACGACGGGGTTTTAATTGACTTTCCTCCACGATTGCGGATTACTTGATCAACTAAAATACAAAAAAGGGGAATTATGTTTCCGTATTGAATGAATTTTATTAGACGCTTTTAGACACAACTTTGCTTTTTCATGTTTTAAGAGTCGAGAAAAAGCTAAAGATGACTCTAGTCGCCTTCGATGTATTAATGAGCCCGAAGTGACAAATGCTCGGTTGGACCTTTTCAATTATAGAGTTTGAAAAGAGCCAAAAGAAACTGCTCTGGAGATCTAGGCAGAGGGTGTGCCAAACCTTTCGCGAAACCACAGAATACGTTTTACGGTACGGGTGGTCGATCTTCGTGAATGCTGTGTTCACTGCATCGCGATCAGTAGGGCGGTCGACACGGCTTCCTAAGGATAAAGGATAATTGCCTATAGGGGTCTCCCAATATACGCGACGGTACGCGGGAGCTCAAATCCGTATTAGTGCTATCGTCCCTCAGGAGGAATCACCCACCTTCGTAGAGATCGACAGTCACTACGTTTAACGACGCCGGAACACGTCTCTACCTAGACCTCTATTGTGAGCGTTATGTTACAATGCATTTTTAGATTCATTCAATATATTTTAAGTTGATCTTGTTTATCAGTTTGTCTTTCAGGATCACCACGAGATGTATTGGTACAAATTCCTAAATGCAGCTAAAATGATAAGCAAGCTTTCACAATCCTTTTAGCTTTGAAAATCCTAACTACTGAGGGGAGAGAAAAACAATATCTTTCCACACAGAGCACAAAGCACAAACTAATGCACTTTCTCCTAGATCAGACACCCAAACTTATCAAAAATGCAAATGCAAGATGCATGTATTTCTTTTCTTTTCCTTTAATGTTGATGCTTAACAAAAGGAAAACTGTTGTATGACTTTCGAATTCAATTTGAAGCGTAAACAAACAAGTATTGTCTAAATGAAAAGACGCTTTACAGGTACTTGTTTTACACCAAAAATATATGAATTAAAATCATAAAGTGAAAACAAACCAACTTAAACAGCTATGAACAGTAATAACACTAACTCATAAGATCGCAATCTAAGAGGCCACAGCTACTAGGTTCGCTTTTCACAATGGGAAATTGTAACTGAAACAAGAAATACTGAAAGAACGTTTACAATTTCATCACACAACTGAGGCGGAATAATGTCAAGGAGATAAGGTCTACAGCAAATACAATAACCAGCAAGCAATCAGCCAAAAAACAAGTGCAAACAGGGCCAAGACACAAAGGAAGAGCTGAGCTAGACTAAGGCCAACTGGACCAGCGCAGGCACTGGTCTGCCAATCTCACTCTCAGCGCAGTTCCCGAAGGGAGCACCTGCGCTGTAATGCAGACTGCCTGTGGACAGCCTGCACTGACTTACGAGAGTTACGTCTGCTAAGAATTTCGGGTCGTAAAAAGCTCAAAAATGTACTGTTTTGACTGAAATAAAATGCTATGGGTTAAGTACAGGCTAAGGGATGATCAAGAGGATAAAGATCTATCACAAAGAGTAAGGATTCATCTGTAGATTAGCTCTTTAAATCTTGAATTTGCTCAGCAAAGGAGCAAGAGTAACAAAACCCTCTACTTCGCTTTTGATAGAGTCAAAAGCTTTTCGATTCGGTACTCCTTTCTTCAAGAAATGAATAGCAAAATACTACAACAACAAGATACTAGGATCTCCCCAGCGGAGTCGCCAGTTTGTTGTGGGGAAAAGTATCCGATGCGGATGACACTAACCCTTTCTAAAGGTGACAGACTTTAGCAACAACTGAATGACAAAGTTTTCATGTTCATCTTTATGAAAGCACAGAGAGAATAGAAAGAGGATCAACCAACCTGGTGTCTTGCGCTTAGTCGATCCTTGTCCTTCTCGCTTTGTATCCCGTTCCCAGCTCTTTACTCTCCAAGCCGATCCAGCTACACACAGAATCTGCACAACAAAAGGGAGCAAACTACGAGATACAAGCAATCATAATTGAAGCATGGATTAGGTTGCATCAAATATACATGTAAACACAAAAGCATCTATGTAAAACAAGTATATAGAAGAACATGCAAACTTTATTGATAGAAAGTAACAGGGTTCCAGAGGAAGTTACAACCAATGATGTTGGCCCCAATCCAGCAGCACCTCCTCGGCAGCAAGAACTCTCTTCTTCACCTCTAGTAAAACAATCACCCAATAATCCTGGCAGTATACCAACAGCACCTCCTTGCTTATACAAAATTCCAGCCTCCTTAGACCTCATAGAAGAGCTCTATATATAGGAGAGAAGAAGAGAGGATGAGTCAGCTTGAGGCTGGCATAGAGCTGACTAGTGTCCTCTCCCTCTTCAGTTCATCTTCAGTTCTTGAGTCCACTTGGAGATCCTTGCTTACACATGGTGATCAAGTACCTCTTACTCATCACAGGGCGAATCTTATGAACCAAGTGTCAGTTTGGAAGCTTCCTGGGCAATTGACACCTTGCAGGATGACTGTGCCACTTGGCCAATCTCGCCCAGCGCAGGTAGCCTTCATTAATTTTGACTTCCAGCGCAGGTACAAAGAGGGACAGTTGCATTCCAGCGCAGAAGCTCAGTGGAGCAGCTGACATGATCCAAAATAAGCCTGTTTTGAAGTGTTTTCAGGTGGAGAACTGATTGGAAGTGCTGTTGTTTGATGACCTTGTTCTTTCAGGGGTAAGAACAACATGTTTAGGGACTGAGGATCCCTGTAATTATTGACATTCCATGCTCCATGATGCGAGGCACAAAAATGTCTATAACACATGGGTAGGATGCCTCGACAAGAGAACTAATCATCCGGTCCACAGGAGAATGAATCATCCTATCAGTGGATGCCTCAGAGAACTAATCATCCTGGCCCACAGGAGAACTAATCATTCTATTCCATAGTCACCACAGAGAACAAATCATCCTAGCCCATAGGAGAACTAATCATCCTGTTCCATAGTCACCACAGAGAACAAATCATCCTGGCCCATAGGAGAACTAATCATCTTGTTCCACAGTTGCCACGGGAGAACTAATCAGCCCGGCCCACGGAAGAAATAATCATCATGTTCATAGCGCACCACCAGGGGAGGGTGAGTCGCCCTTGGTCGTATGTTGCTCCAGTAAGTACCCCAAGCCTCTTAGAGCTCCCAGAGCTCAATGCATGCAACATGCAGGACCCTTATAAGAAGGTCTCTCAACGACTCCAAGTCATTTGGGAAAGTCACATATTTGACCTTTCCTCGGGGCTTTGACAAAATTTATGCGACCTGTACATCAGTATCAATGCGATGGAGCCTCCTCGCTCATCGACTTACCATATCGCAGATAAGGCAGTATTTGATGTCTATCTACTGGAGCAATCATCGAATACGAGATTCCTTAATAATCGAATCCCCCCTCTGGTTGTCATATAGAATAACAGTGGTATTCATCACGTGTACAAACAGCTCACTTAAGAGCTTTTGCAACCATGTAGCTTCACACGATATCATACTTGTAGCTATGTATTCGGTCTCGGCAGTGCTTATAGCAACCGACTTCTGCTTCCTGCTCATCCATGATATCGAAGAAGAATCCAAAGAGAACCAGCACTGAGAAGTTCTCTAGTGATCCTCCACACTGCCTGCCCAGTCAGCTGATCTGAATTGGATCCTAAAACACTCTCTAAGTTTTCATAACTCTATAAAATTCATGCCAAAGTTTCAAAGACTTACAAACATCGAGCTTATCAGGAATACCCTCGGAACAGTTGTAATTCATGAGCAGCGTGGAGCAATGAGGACCCTCGGTCAACCGCGCAAACCGTTGGCCCATGGTAATGTGCACTACCACGAAACAATGAAATGGGAGGTCTTTTGGACAAACGGGGGAGTTTTCTGATATGTAATTAGCAAAAAGTCGCTAATCTCATATCACCAGACAACACCCTCAGTGAAGGAAAAGCCCCGATCAACCGGAACTAGAAAGTCAAAAACCATACGGAATTCACCGATTCCGTCAGAAGCGGGTCCCACACAAAAACTGACAGGATATCGGAAAGGCTTCAAGTGGTAAGCGGTTTCATCCGAGTCCCGCTCGATGCCGCACACTGGGTGCCACGCGTCAGGCGGAGGAGAGAGAAAACCACTCACATCAAATGGGTAAATGTCATGCCACTTACCCGCCCGATATGGACAGAGACCGTAGGATCTGGAGGCTGCAGATCGACGATGGACATGCGATCTGATAGATGACCGGATTCAATGGGGTAAACAGGCCGAGTTATATAATGTTTGAAGTCCGACATGAACGATGATTTTGCAGGGGAATCATGTTCGCGGGTAATCTGGAAGTTAAACGGAACTAACAACTGTTCAAACATTTCCAAGAGAACTAACACTCAGTTCGTTATGAAACAGGTGGCCACCTCCCTATGAAGCGTTACACAGTGATGATGATGCAGAAGAACCAAAACACTGAGAAGCGGAAACGAATAGTTAGAAAGAAGATTGGCTTTTAAGCCACGAACTCACAGAGAAAGAGTAGAGCAGTAAAAACAGTAAGTGAGCTAAGAAAGCTAAGAGAAGAGAACAGAGAGAGAAGTTGAGTTGACCTGTAGGAGCAAAGGCAGCATCGAGCCAAAGATAGAGATAGAGAGATTCAGAGAGTCTGTGTACTCCAGAGAAGGCTTGAGAGGTTCAAGTGAACTCCTCTGTATATGCCTGTCATGTATGAGTCTCAAATTGGGCTCATACTACTGTGACTAGTGGAGGTCAAGATCTAGTAAGGAGAGTCTGTGTACTCCATTCCTACTAATCCATATCTGTTGAGTGAGACTCAAATTGAGCTCACTGTTGTAAAAACTCTGCTTTGAAAACATAATAGAGAGTCCACCACTGAAAGGTTGGACCAAGAGATGTAGCCCAGGAGTATTGGGTGAACTCCTTATTAAACTTGTTGTGTTTATATGTTTTCCTATTGTGTTTTCTTAAACTACTTCAGTGTCTATGTATTTCGCAATCTTATCAATCCATTGCATAAAATAACATAGACACATCCATGCACATGAGTCTGTAATACCTTTAATTCTTTTTCCTAGATAAATTCTAGATCAAGTGGTATCTGAGCTCTAGGTTGTTAAGGTTAGACAAGCCTGTGCTGGATTTTGTTGTTGAATGCTAACTAGATCAAAGCTTAAATTAGGAGAAGGATAATTGGTTGAAGCTGAACATGAAATTGGAAGAGTCTATCCTAACAGGAAAATGGCAGAAGAAAGTCCCTTGGAAACAGACTCCCAGTTCATGGATAGTTTCATGACCATGAGAGCCATGGTAGAAGAAATGTATAGAGAATTTAAGAAAGGTAGAGATGAAGATTCATCAAGCTCCAGACAAGATAAAGGAGCAGAAGAATCTCTTCTCAATGACCATTCTAAAGGCAGAGGGAAAGAAGAAAAGCTTCCCACACCTCCTAATAGCCCTGAGAATAAAAAGAAAACATCTTTGATTAAATTTCATGTTAAGTTTGATTTGCCGATATATGATGGAGAGTTGAATGCAGAGAAGCTAGATAAATGGATTAGACAGATTGATGTATATTGCAGAGTGCAGAGCATTGATTCAGACAAAAGTAAGATTCAGTTGGCTAGCCTACGCCTTGGAGGCACTACCTTGGTATGGTGGGAAGGCAGAACACAAGCTAATATGAAGAAGCATTGTAAAATTCTTTCTGTCTAGAGTGAATTTGTTTCTGCAATTAAAAGACAATTCTATCCACTAGCTTTTATGCAGCAAGCCATGATGAGCTGGAAAACTCTTCACCAACTAAAAGGGCAAAGTGTACAAGGCTACACCAAAGAATTTAGAAAAAGAGCTTTGATTCTAGGAATTTCGTTAGACTTACCTGAAACTCTGCTGAAGTATATAGGTGGTCTACATAGCTATTTAAAGCACACCATTCTCATGTTTAATCCCACTAGCATAGATGAGGTATCTGTTCAAGCTACACATCTAGAGGCTAGAGGCAAGAATGTAAACCCAGAAGTTGGGGGATCATCAAAACCCACTGCAAGAATAAACAAGGAAAAGAGAAAGCAGAAATGGAAAGAGAGGAAGGCCAATACTGTACAAAAGACCAAGCCTTCATGCACTCACTACAAGAAGGATGGGCATGATGATGAACATTGCTGGAACCTGCATCCGGAGCTAAGACCCAAGAAGTTCGAGGGCAAAAAGAAGAAGATTGTTGTAGCTATTCAAAAGGATTTGGGGTTAGACTCAGGAGATGAAACAACAATCGCAGCCATAGGTATAAAAGGTAAAAATTCTGAAGCGTCTACTAGTAATTCTGCAAAATCTACTAATAATGAAGAAAATGAGAGGAAAAGATGTGAGATTTTTCATATTCAAGTTATTTCCAAGCATCAAAAGATTGATACTTTGTTTGATAGTGTCTCACAAGTAAATTTAATTTTTGAAGCAATTGTAAAGAAGTTGGGATTACTAACCACACCTCACAAAAAGCCATATCCATTAGGTTGGTTATGTGATAAAGCATAGCTACAAGTGACTAGACAATGCAAACTTAGGTTTTCTTTTGGGTCAGCATTTGTAGATGAGGTTGAGTTAGATATAGTTCCTTTGGATATATGTGGAATTGTTTTATGAAGTCCTTACTTGTATGATAGAAAAGCTATTTTCTATAGCGCTAAAAACAAATATCAACTCATTAAAGATGGAATCGAATATATTATAAGAGCTCATAAACTCAAGAATAATTATACTCTCATAAACTCAGGGCAGATAAAAAGAATTGTAAATTCATGCAAACAATTTTCACTGATGGTTGTAAGGGAAAGGAAACCTGATAAAACCAATATATTTGAAGGCTGTGATGCTAAACAACAAGCTGATTTAGAAAAAAGTTGTTTCAGAATATGATATACTATTTCAAGAACCTACAAGTCTGCCACCCCAAAAGGAAATAGTACATGATATTAATTTGCAACAAGATGCTCCATTGCCTAACATCGAAATGTACAGGTTTTCCATTTTAGAGAATGCAGAAATCAAGAAGCAGGTATAGGAGCTACTTGAGAAAGGTTTCATCAGACCTAGCGCATCACCATGTGGGTCTCCGATTGTCTTGGTGAGAAAGAAAGATGGCTCATGGAGAATGTGCATTGATTACCGAGCACTAAATAAGATAACGATCAAGAATCGTTATCCCCTTCCTCGCATAGATGATCTATTAGATCAATTAAAAGAAGTTGTTTATTTTTCCAAGTTGGACTTACATAGTGGCTACCATCAATTCAGAGTTGCAGCGGAAGATGCATGGAAGACTGCTTTCAAAACAAAGCAGGGATTGTATGAGTGGTTAGTAATGCCTTGTGGCTTAACTAATGCTCCTGCTACTTTCATGAGAGTAATGAATGATGTACTTAGAACTTTTCTTGATGATTTTGTCACTATATATTTGGATGACATTCTTATATTCAGTAAAACATGGGAAGAACATTTAAAGCATGTCAAGCAGACTCTAGATGTTTTGAAAAAGGAAAATCTTTATGTTAAGCTCTCAAAATGTGAATTTGGCAAAACATCTTTGAATTATTTGGGTCATAATGTAGGGGGTGATGAATTGAAGATAGATCCCTCTAAGGTTGCATTCATTGTAAACTGGCCTAAACCCAAAACTGCTACAAAAGTTAGAAGCTTCTTAGGAGCAGCATAGTATTGGAGAAAGTTTATTGCTAACTTTTCCTTAATTGCAGCTCCCTTACATGCTTTAACAGGATTGAACAAGGTGTTTCAGTGGGGAGGCAAATAGCAGAAAGCCTTCGACACCTTAAAATAAAAGATTAGTACAACACCAGTACTAGCACTGCCCGATCTTCAAAGACCCTTTGAAATTGAGACAGATGCCAGTGACTATGCTATGGGAGCAATGTTGATGCAGCACGATAAACCCATATGTTATCATTTTGAGACATTTAATTCTGCAGTAGTTAACTATCCCACATATGATAAAGAATTGTATGCATTAGTACAGAGTGTGAAAAAGTGGAAACATTATTTAATGGGCAAAGAGACAGTTATACATACTGATCATCAACCACTTCAATATTTACACTCCCAAACTAAGTTGCAGCAATCAAGACACTATAGATGGATGGGCCTTCTACAACAGTTTCATCTAGTCATTATATATAAAAAGGGCATACACAATAAAGTTTTAGATATGTTGTCTAGGCCAATCATAAATGCATCTACTATCCTTAAGCATAATTCAGTATTGCATGAAAACTACATTGAACAGTATGCTCAAGATATAGATTTTAAAGATGTATATGCAACTTTAAGTCATGGAAAACAAGTAGAAGAATTCGATTATCATGTTAAGGACCAACTCTTGTATCATTTTGGAAAGTTATGTATTCCTCAAATGGAAAGAGTAAAGATAATTCGAGAAGCACACACTTCTCTAATATCAAGTCACTTTGGTGTAAGTAAAACAGTTGCACAGCTGCAGAGATTTTGTTATTGGCCAAAAATGCATGAGATAGTTTCTAGATATGTAAGAGGGTGTACCATATGTGCTAAAAGAAAGCCCTACAATAGAAAACTAGGCTTGTACACTCCACTACTAGTTCCTTCTCATCTTTGGGAAAGTGTTTCCATGGACTTTGTTGGGGGACTGCCTAAATCTAGGAAAGGTCATGACTATTTATATGTTATTGTGGATAGGTTCAGCAAAATGTGTATTTTGATACCCTATAACAAACCGATTACAGCTGAACAAACAGCAAAATTGTTCTTTCAGCATGTATGGGTTCATTTTGGATTACCCACTTCCATTGTATCAGATCAAGATTCCCGATTTGTTGGGAAATTTTGGTCAAGTCTGTGGGAATTGATGGACACCAAACTGAAAAAGAGCACAACCTTTCATCTGCAAACAAATGGCCAAACAGAGGTAGTCAACAAGACAATCATCCAGTTGCTCAGAGGATATTGCAGCAAGCATCCCAAGATTTGGGATGAACATTTATGTTATGTGCAACATGCTTACAACCAAGCTAAAATATCTTCTACATAGAGATCTCCTTTTGAGACTTGTTTTGGTTTCATACCAAGGTCTCCCTTGGATTTTGTCTTTGGTAAAGACATAGCGGTTGATGGACACAGTGATGTGGACAAAGCAACCAAGTTCATTGAACAAATGCAAGAGATTCACCAGGCAATACAGGAACAGCTGGAAAAGAGCCAAGCCAAGTACAAGGCAAGGCATGATAAGCATCGAATTGAGCATAGTTTCCAAGTTGGTGATCAAGTCTGGCTGTATATCAGCAAATATAGAATGCAAGGTGAAGGTAAGAAGTTGAAGCCAATAAGGTATGGACCTTTCAAGATACTTGAGAAAATTGGTGAGAATGCTTTTTGCCTTGATTTACCAGCTTACATGCACATCTACTCAGTTGTTAATGCAGATAGCTTGACGCTATTTGAACCTTCATTGATTGAAGATCCCGAAGAGCATAGTCAATTGCCTTCTATTGATGATCTGTTGACTGAATATCTTAATGAATTGTAGGAAGATACAGTTCTAGACAGAAAGGTGAGAACCATGCGCAGAGGGGATGTTGAGTACCTCAGGATTGGACTCAAAGGTTTGAAACCATGCAGTGCGAAATGGATAGAAATTAGGCAAGCGAGGAATTTGTACCCTCACTTGATGGATGCTTAAAAACGAACTATTGGTGGTCCAAAAGCTTTTTCAGTGGGAAGGCCGTGATCCGAATTCGATCCTAAAACACTCTCTAAGTTTTCATAACTCTGTAAAATTCATGCCAAAGTTTCAAAGACTTACAAAGGTCGAGCTTATCAGGAATACCCTCAGAACAGTTGTAATTCATGAGCAGTGTGGAGCAACGAGGACCCTCGGTCAAGCACGCAGACCGTTGGCCCATGGTAACGTGCGCTGCCATGAAACAACGAAACGGGAGGTATTTTGGAGAAATGGGGGAGGTTTCTGATATGCGATTAGTGACAAGTCGCTAATCACATATCGTCGAGCAACCCCCTTACTGAAGGGAAAGCCCCGAGCGACCGGAACCGGAAAGTCAAAAACCATATGGAATTTGCTGATTCCATTAGAAGTGGGTCCCACACAAAAACTAGCATGATATCGGAAGGGCTTCGAGCAGTAAGCGACTTCAATCGAGTCCCACCCGATGCCACACACTAGGTGCCATGCGTCCGGTGGAAGAGAGAGAAAACCGCTCACATCGGACGGGTAAACGTCATGTAGCTTACCCGCCCAATATGGACGGAGACCGTAGGATCTAGAGGCTCCAGATCGATGGCGGACATGCAATCTCACCAATGACTGGATTCAACGGGGTAAACAGGCTGAGTTATATAAAGTTTGAAGTCCGACATGAACAATGCGTTGGCAGGGGAATCATGTTTGTGAGAAATCTGAAAGTTAAATGGAACTAACGATCATTCAAACATTTCCAAGAGAACTGACACTCAGCTCATTATGAAACAGGTGGCCACCTCCCTGTGAAGCGTTACACAGTGATGATGACGCAGATCAGGGGAATTCAAATGGACAGAGGCAGAAGAACTAAAACACTAGGAAGCAGAAACAAACAGTCACAAAGCAGATTGGCTGTTAAGCCACGAACTGACAAAGAAAGAGGAGAGCAGTAAAAATAGTAAGTGAGCTAAGAAATCTAAGAGCAGAGAATAGAGAGAGATGCCAAGCTGACCTGTAGGAGCAAAGGCAGCATCGAGCCAGAGACAGAGACAAAGAGAGTCAGAGAGTCTGTGTACTCCAGAGAAGGCTTGAGAGGTTCAAGCGAACTCCTTTGTATATGCCTGTCATGTATGAGTCTCAGATTGGGCTCATACTACTGTGACCAGTGGAGGTCAAGTTCTAGTAAGGAGAGTCTGTGCACTCCATTCCTACGGATCCATATCTATTGAGTGAGACTCAAATTGAGCTCACTGTTGTAAAAACTCTACTTTAAAAACATAATAGAGAGGCCACCACTGAAAGGTTGGACCAGGAGATGTAGCCCAGGAGTATTGGGTGAACTCCTTATTAAACTTGTTGTGTGTATATGTTTTCCTATTGTGTTTTCTTAAACTACTTCAGTGTCTGTGTATTTCGCAATCTTATCGATCCATTGCATAAAATAACATAGACACATCCATGCACATGAGTCTGTAAAACCTTTAATTCTTTTTCTTGGATAAATTCCAGATCATCAGAATTTGAATAATCATGCAGTTTCATATTTCCAGCAGTGTATCTCAATCCATGAAAGATTGTGCCCCGAAGATATCTCAGAAGATTCTTGGCACTAATCCAGTGAGGCTCAACCAAATATGAGCTCACCATGCTAACTACAGAACATATGTCTGGACAGAAGTTCACCAAGAACATCAACGTGAATGAGTTTATGAAACATAGAGGAATTTCCCAAATATGGTCCGACATCACTACCATATAACTTCTGAAAGTTAAGATCCTCGAAGTAGTCACATGCTTGTAGTTTATCATTCCACATCCGGAATCCAACTCCCTCTTACTTTTGCAAATGAGAGGGTCTTCACCTGTCAGAAATAGGTCGTCCTCATAAGGTGTCGGTATGAGAGGTCTATCATCCACAACCTTCAGGTAATGGTTTAGATCGGTTTCACTCCTAGTGAATCTCAGCTTCATCAGACAGCTATCAATCCTCTCATACTACGCCCGGGGTGTTTTACTTCAAGCCATAGAGAGCTTCCTTCCACTTGTATACATGAGATTCCCAATCATGAGTCTCAAACTCCTCAGGTTGTTCCAAACTTGTGGACCTGCTGCATGAGGGGAATGGTCCCCTTATAAGGTTTTCCTTCGGTACATCTCAAACATGTACCTTCATGCTCTACTTGAATTCAAACATCCCTATCACCATTTGACTCACATTAGGTAGGGCCCCATAGGTATAACTCTGATGTTATAGATGCGATATGTCAATTGACATGATCCCCAATGGACCATCCTGCAACATGATACAAATTTCCAACCCTGAACCCATGAGAAAAAGCATCTTTGAAAATTGTATTTTTTAACATGTACCTTTCCATCGATGAATGCCACCTTGAAACCTTTGACTTCCATTTCCGAGATGGACACCAGGTTCTTCTTGCAATCACGTACATAAAAGAGATTATGTAAATGAATCAAGTTACCCTTATTCAATTGAGAGTTAACATTCCCTACACCCTTTCCGGGATAGGTGGCATTAGCTCCAAGTATAATCCCATGATTGTTTCCATCTCTACCAAATTAGAGAGTGCACCCATCTATCCGATGAAGTGCCTTGAAGCACTACAATCTATAACCCAGATTCCCAAGGAATCTGAAGGAGATGGCCAATACAATATAACACTTCTTTATCTTATCAGAAACAACATTTGATTCTTCATACCTGGGGTTCCTTTCTTTCTATGAAGAGTCAGCCATTTCCTTGATTACCTGCATTACCTATCATTCCTTTGATCATTGAAGATGTCCCTGGAATGATTGTTATCATCATCAAGTGATGTGTCCTTGCCATTCGAACACTCCTTCGCATAATGGCTGAACTATTTATCTACCTTTCCTTCCACCCTAAGATCCGGTCTTCCAATGAAGTGAACTTTAGGTAGGCCATATTCTGTTGCACCATTCTGATAATATTCTCTTCTTCGACTTCACCCTTGGTGAATTTGAAGAGGGATGAGGAATCCACTGATCCTTTTGTCCTTTCCCAACTGTCTTCAGTGATTGCTCTTTCACTCTTGCTTGGGCATTGTCTTCACCTCAGCTCTATACCATGTTAATTTTAGGTATGTTCTATGCTTAGAGCAATTTATTTCAATTTTCACAGTTAGCTCCATATCTTTTCCAGATTAGCAATCACATTAGCATTAAAGTAAACTGCAGATAGAACATAAACATAAATCGCAGAAGACAAGCCAAGACAAGAGGACACAAGATGTGGCGCTAGCCAGGGACAAACCCCAATGTGGGGAAACCCTTGATCAATTCTTCTTATATGTTCTTCAATAGTTTAGCACAGAGAGAGAGAGATAGTATGTTTACAACAAAAGTCAACACTTTGACTTATCTAGATAAGGGCATAGATCATCTCTAAGAGATGATACATGATATCAATTGAAGACATGCTGCTTCAACCGATTCTCCAAGGTGACTCCTTCACCTATCATTTTGTTGCATTTCGTCATCATGCTGCACCTCACTGCACTGCACCATGTTGCACCCATCATCACTATGCTCCATCTCATCGTGCTTCATTAATCATGATTGTACCCATCACTGTACTACATTATGTGCCATTGCTGCACCATGTTGCCATCCTGACCTATGTGTTGGTTGCACCTTGCTTGCTTGTTGTCCCTAGCATGCTTGTTGTTGCATGCTAGTTGTCCTTTGCATGCTAGCTGTAACATTGCATGCTTGGGGTATTTATTGCTAAGTACCATACAACTATCCCAATGTTAGTTAGTTGTCCCTTGCATGTTGCTCTCCTTCAGAGATAGATGCTCCGGCTGTTTCGGTAGTTCCCAACAGTCCTTGCAGTTCCGGCTATGCCCAGCAATTCTAGCAGTTCCGGTTGTTCCCGGCAGTTTCGGCAGTCCCAACAGTTCCGGCTTTTCCCGCAGTTCTGGCTTTTCCAGCAGTTTCGACATTTCTCGATTTTTCGGCTTTTCTGGCTTTTCTCGTAGTTCCGGCTTTCTCGGCATTTCTGGCTTTTTCAGATTTTTCGGCAGTTCCGGCTTTTCCGGATTTTCCAGATTTTCTGGAAGTTCCATCTTTTCCGGCATGTTATCACAAAACCAGACCCTGATAAGCTGCTGATCAGGAAGACTTTGAGTAACTATTTCAAACCAATATTTTGGCTGAGGCTTAGCCTCCTCAACCTGAGAGGGCTCTCTCACTAGGTTAAAGATTTTTATTTAAGATTAGATGGCTAAATCTATGGGAAATTCAAGTGAAAAAGTATAAATGGTTGAACACAATCAATAAACATCTATTGGGCTTATGGAGTCAGAATATGTTTCAGTATCACAGCAAGATCAACTTAACATGGAAGTCAGGGCATAAGGAGTCTTAATATATCAGAAAAACAGAGACATAATGCAAGGAACACAGTTTATAAACACATGAAGGAAGTTAGAGCATTATCAATGAATTCTAAGTAACATGTGTTCATACCACTGCAAGTGAGTAAATGAAGAAAAAAATGAGAAAATCAAACATTAAAACCCTCTCTGAATCCTGAGTAGTGAAGCCAAAATCTCTGTCTTAACATAAAAACACACAGTCTCCCACAATACACAGTATGATTGTTTCTTTTGAAAATTGCCAACCCTGAAGCATTCCACCTCTTGTCCTTTATAGAGTTATCATTACAATTTTGGATTCCTTGATCCAACCTGAGGGAAATTCGAATTCCTATCTTGACACCTATTCATACCTAAAACAAACTATTAATTAGAAGTAGCAGTTATCTAATAGTCTTAGAGTCCTAATACAATTAGGAGTACAACTCCTTATTATGATAGTAACAACTTAAACTAGGAATTAAATTCGATACTTGACTGCTGTTCCCCCTTAACTTCGACCTTGGTGATGTCCATAACCCTCCTGCTGGCCTTAAATAACTTCTCCTTCATCTATCCTGAAAACTAGGAAAATGTTCCCTGCAGTGTAGCCTTGGTCTTCAATGGTGTTCCTCAAATCTCCTATTGGCCAAACGATCCATTTTAATCATATAACACATGTTGAATTAGCCATAGAAACCTGCTCTTACACTTGTGAAAAAATTGAACTCCTTGAAGTTGCTTGAAGAAAGTCAATCTGGATGTGCTATGAAATAAACTATTGTTTTTGTAGTGCAAAACTTTGTTCTTGCATATATCTTTTATTCTTTGAGTTTTTCTTTACTTGGGCTTTAAAACTTCTCAAATGATCTCCTCACATTTCCCCAGTAGCATCCTTCTTCAAAAATAACCCCTTCTTTCCTTTGAATATTGGTCAAAAAACAAAAGACAAAACTGCACCTACAACAGTTTCGTAGCGCGCTATGAAACTGCTGTGCATGTCACCTACAGCAGTTTCGTAGCGCGCTACGAAACTATTGTGTGAATCAATTTACACAGTTTTTTCCAAAAGCTTTCCTTCTAAGGATTCTTCACAGCTGTTTCATTATGTAAATATGCCACATATACTTCAAATCATCCATCCCTGAAAACTCTTCAAAAAGTAATGTCTTTGTTTCAACCAAAATTGTTATTAGGATTTCATCACTTACTTTCTTGTTCATTTGTGTTGAGGCTGACCTCCAGACTTGCTCAGCTGAATTTCAAGGTCTTCAATTTGTCTTTTCATCACCCTGATATTAGTTCTTAGTCTGTCATTGATCCATCTGATATACCTTGCTTTCTTGATTGCAGGGATAGTCCGGGTGAAGTATTGAGCGTCTCTGCTAACTACTTTAGGTTTTGAAGCTTTTCCATCTTCCCACAGGGCCTTCATTCTTTTGAAATTGGCTTTCTCAATTGCATGTTTCCTTGCCCTTTTCTTAAGTTTGGCAATCTCAAGATTGGCAAGCTTCAATTTCTTCTTGACTTCCTCATAGTTATTTTCTTCTTCTTGAGTATCGACTACTCTGTTTTTGTCATCTTGGTGCATGAGTGATGGTTGCATTACTGGAACTACGAGCTCTTCACGGAATCCTGATATCTCCCCTGTCTCACTTACCTCTGGCTCTGCCTCCTGTAACCTTTTGGACTGCCTAGACACAGGCCTTCTGGCCTTAAAAACAAATTCTGAAACCTGATCATCAAACTGTAGCTTTTTAGAGGATTTCATCTTTTTTGACTTGCCCTCACCTAATTCAATGAAGTCTGCTTGGACCAGAGGGGACTCTTCAATGTCAATAGCCTAAAGAAAATCATTCAAATTTCCCTTTGAAACTGGGCTTTCATCAGTGACCATTGTTTTACCCTTTTCGTTGGCTATTTGACTTCTAGTTACCATTCTCTGGACTATTTCACCAATGGGCTGCTCTTGTGCCGCTTCCTTAATTTGAACTTTCTTCTTCTGTGAATGTTGAGGAGTATCTTGAATAGCCAATGGTGTTCTAGTCATTAGCTCCTTAACTTGCTTTCTCGCCTTCATTTTAACAAACCTACTTGTCCTTTCTTCTGCATGGTGACTAGTCACTGGCGATGATATTTCCTTAGCCCTAGGGCTAAATCCTGTTTCAACTCTAATACCAGACATAAAGAGAAATGAAGACCATTCTCTATCTACCTTCTGAAGTTCATGCAAGACAATTAATTTAACTAAGACATGATGGAACAATGATGTTTCACATGCCTTTGTCTTCAACTTTATTTTATCAGACATCTTGCCTAAGCTCCGAAACAGAAAGAAAGGTAGATCTAGAGATATTATCCCAGTGAAATGCAATAGGAGTTTGAAATGATAAGAATACACCTTGTGGTATCTTCCTTCACAGGTGAAGTACCTTTTTATGCGTGAGAGTAGGTTGGCATATGTATCTTTGACATAACCCCTTAGCACTGCTTTAGTTAAATCTGTGTCTACAAACTCTGGCTTCAAGAATATCTTGCAAGGTGCCATTTCAAACTTGAAATTCTTAAACCACTTTTCCTGACCTCTAGGAATTTTTGTGACTAAAGATATAACTTCAGGAGAAATTGGCAATTCTAACACTCCAATCTTTGTATGTAAACCTATGAAATTTAGAGCAAATTCCGTGGTCACTTGGTTATGTCCTTCTGTTAGTTTCTCGCAGAACCTCCAGCAACCTACTTTTTTGAAGGCTTCTTCAACTGTTTTATCCTTTTTGAGAGCATCTAAGCCTTCAAGTTCAGTTCTCAGACATCGGCCTGACCTGTGACTCTTTCTTTCTTCCAACATTTTTCCTTTGAAATCCCTGTAGATAGAAAACCTGGAAGAAACTACCTTGCTTACTTTAGGAACTGCCTCGCTTGAATTTGATGAAGAGCTACCTCGCTTGAAGCTGCGGAAGAATTCTGGTCTCTGCTCACCCTGGGCTTGTTTACTTCGAACTTAAGAACAGCAGCAAGTGTCTCTTACATGAATATGACCAAGATCAACATGGATATGACCAGGATCAACTAACCCTTTCCTTTTTTTTGAAATTTGAAATGCCTGCGGACAAATGACCCCTAACGAATCTAATGATGGATATGAATGGTTGGATGTGAGAGGTAAGGTTCATGGACCAACATCTGATGATGAAATTTTAACGGATTCTGGTGGATTTGATAACTAGACATGATTTTCATGAAATCCCAGATTTCGTAGCGCATCCAGTGTAATTTCGGGGTTTTGCACTACGAAAACACCTAACTACGAATCCCCGATTTTGTAGCGCATCCAGTGTAATTTCAGAACTTTGCGCTACGAAAAAACCTAGACAGTCTCATAGCGCATTCAGATTTTTGAAATGACCAGACACATGAAACTTTAAACATGATATGGGATCCATAAGGGGCGAAACAAGGTTGTTGAACTTTATTTGATGATGGAAATGAGACTCTAACCCTATGACTTAGACTCTAAAAACATCAAAATGACTTAACCATGTCTAACACAAAAACTTTGGAACCATGCGGGTTGTCCAAAATTTTAAAAACTTTTACAGTGATAATAGTGGCTCCACATGGGATAGTGTGCCCTTGTGGTACACTAAGAACCAGAAGTTCCAGTGATTTATCCATTTATGATAAAAAACATAAATTTTGTTGACAAGCATCCTCTTCAAACTATTTGGGCCTTCACCTCGGGCTTAATATTTCTGTTTCAGCTTGGCATTATTAGCAAAAACTAAAGAAACAAACAAAACAAAAAGCCGAATATATACAATGTCATGAGAGATTGGTAATACTTCAGCAACGACAATGCTTTAGGAACCTATCATTAACAGGCCCTCCAGCATATGATCCTCCATCAATTTCCTACAGCATATAGGTGTTGTTTCCATGAAAACCAACAACCTAAAAAGTACCCTTGCATAAATTCTCAAACTTACTGTGTTTGCCCTTTTCTTCAATTTTGGCCTCCCATTTCAACACTTTGTCTTAAATCTGAAAACTGTCTTCTTTGATCTTTTTATCAAATGTACTCTTAATTCTGTTCTGAGCATGTTGATGACTATCATAGACTTCACCTCTCTTCTCTTGTAGGGCTATCAGCTAGTTGATTCTCCTTTGAATGGCATTTGGTTCTTCTTCAAGGCCTTGAATTAGCTTCATTGCTGGTACTCCAAGTGATGTTGGAAATATAGCTTTAGCACCGTAAACTAGTTCATATGGCGAAGTCCCAATTGATCTCTTTATACAAATCCTATCAGCCCATAAGGCATACTTCAGCTTTAAGTGCCAAGCTTTCTTGTTCTCCTGCAGTACCTTTTTGATGATTCTAACAATGCTCTTGTTTGATGATTCAGCAAGACCATTGCCTTGCGGATAATAAACAGTAGAATGTCCAAGACTAATGTGTTATTGATGACAGAAATTGATCAATTTCTTAAACTTGAAAGCTTGAGCATTATCTGTTATAATCTTCATGGGGCAACCAAATCGAGACAATATATTATTTTCTAAGAAAGAAATAATTACAGAATCATTAGCTTGCCTTGTTGGAATCGCCTCTATCCATTTGGTGAAGTAATCCGTTGCTGTAAGAATCTAGCGATGCTCCCCTGATGAAGGAGGATGTATCTCTCCAATAAAGTCTAGTCCCAACTGCTGAAAAGGAGCTTTTACATAATTAGGGATCAAAGGTAAAGGTACAAGCTTCCTTCTTCCTTCAAAAATTTTGCACTCATGACATGCAGCGATATTCTTGTAGATATCCTTAAACATTGTTGGCCAAAACTATCCGACTCTTAAGATCTTGTTTGTTGTAGCCTTCCAATAATGATGTCCTCCACAATATACTTTATGAAATTCCTCAATAACTTTATCAGCTTCTTCTTCAAGGAGACAATTCAGCAAAATTCCTCCTGTATCTTTCCAAAACAGATTTTGATCATATACAAAATATCTCAAAGACTTTAGCTTAACAAACCTTGCTTTGGACTTTGTTAGATTGGTGGGAGCTTTATTATGCTGTAGAACAAAAGCCACATCCTTATACCATTCTGAAACCAAGAATTTCTCATTAATTTGGACCAATTCTTCCTCATTTTCAGAAATTTCTGAGATTTCTGCATTCAGATTTATGTCAAGACAGTCCAGATTTGACTGAGTCATTAGCATTTCCAAGCCTTTTCCCTTCAACAATTTGGTTGGTTTGATGTCTATATCATATTCTATCAATTTGGCTATCCACTTTCCCCTCTTACCATCAGGATCTGCTTGAGTTAGAATATCTTTTATTACAACACTTGAAACATATGCCACAATTTGAGAATGCAAAATATAGATTCTGAAATCTTTTATAGCTTTCACCAAGGCATAAGCTTGCTTTTCTAGAATATTGTACTTCAGTTCAGAATTTGATAATGTCCTACTAAAGAAAGAAATAGGCTGTTCAATACCTTTCTTTCCTTTTTGTAGCAGAACCCCCGCAATTGTATTCTCGGAAGCAAATGTAAAAAAACGAAATTCTTTGGAAAAATCTGGACTGATGAGCACCAGTGCTTATGTAAGTTCCCTCTTGATTTCTTCAAAAGATTTCTTCGCTTCAGCTGTCCACTTAAAGTCCACTCCTTTCTTTAACATCCTTGTTATATCTTTGACAATCTCAACAAAATTAGGAATGAAGCACCTAACAAAATTCACTTTCCCAAGAAAAGATTGAATCTCTTTCCTACTTCTTGGCAGATCTACCTTTTGAATTGCATTAACTCTACTAGGATCAATCCTAATTCCTTCTTCAGAAATGATATGACCGAGTAACTTGCCCGATGTTAAACCTAAGATACTTTTAGTAGGATTAAGAGAGATACCAAACCTTCTACATTTCAGCAGAATTTTCTCTAGGTGTTTCAAATGATCTTCTTCTTTCTTTGAAAAGACTGTGATGTCATCAAGATAAACAACCACTGATTTATCCTTTTCTTCAGCAAAATCAATATCCATTACTCTTTGGAAAGTGGTTCCTGAGGGATTCACCATATCGTTATTCCTCAATTATCTCTTCGTCCTCTTGCACCAATTTGGTATCTCTTCTTCCTTTTCCTAGCTTATGCACTCCAATCAGGATTGCCTCATCTAGATGTGGTTCCCTATCAAAGGGACAACAGTTGGTTTCGTTTTGTCTTTTCCTTTGAAATTACGATCTTCCATTTTCTTCATTTTCTGCATAGGAAAAGGTAATAATTAGTCACTTTACGTTACTCACAAATCTCTTAAACTTTATCATAATCCTTCATCATATGCTCATTTCAAAATGTAAAGAAGTTATGAATTAAAGGAAAAGATAACGAAATAAGTGGCAATTACATACCTTCTCTAATGCTCAACACACCCCCCTGCTTACCCTTTTTCATGCCCTCATGAAAACATTGTAATTGACATGCAAGGCAGTTAGGGAGTAGGCTGGAGAAGGATTCTCAGTAGGTGGTCTACAACCATGATTCCTAGCTAAGATTTCAAAAATATGCCCTGTCTGACCTTCAGGAAATTCATATAAGGCTCTATATCCTGGTGCACGATACCAAATGACTGGACTTCGGAACCTACAGCCTAACCAAGACGGAACTTCTCTCAAAATGAGGTCACCATAGATACCCAAGCGGTCAGCAGCTAGCTTAAAATTCTCATAATTGAATGGTTCTCTGTTTTGGATATTCTGATTAGATGTCTAGTATCGGAATTTGGCTGCTGCTATGGCAAGGTCTTTGATGGTAAAGCAGTATTCTACCCCTTGCTGGATGACTGATGTGTGAATAGGTCCCAATGACTGGATCACACCCTGAGTTCTCATTAGGCTCCTATGTTTAGTCCATAATCGCAATGGGTCTCTAGGTTAACCCCTCACCCATATATCTAATCCATTCTCCTATCTTTGGAATACATTGTAGGCTTTAAGCCACTTTATCTGATTAACATCAAAAGAAATAAATGCCTGCAATTGGACATCACCCACAAAAGGGCTAGGGTTCTATTTTGTTTCTCCATCTAATACAAGATTGTGCAAATAAAATTCACATAACAATCACTGAAATTTCACCCCGTAATGCTTACAATAGTTTATGAAGTCATCAATGGTTTTTATCTCTATAGGCACTCCTGCCTTGATAGCTTTAATTTTCAATTGTAAATATCTTTCCATCGAAAACAAAGCATAGTTTCTGGCGGGTTCCCTACACGCTAGGACATTAGTATACAAAGAACATAAGGTATCCATTTGATTTATAACTGTGTCTAGTCTATGGGTTCCCTTCTTGACTCATTCCTCTACCTTTCGCCATCCATCAAAGGCCTGGCTTTCCGATGCATTGATGTTCTTCAGCTGCTATTGTAACTTCTGATATTTTTCTTGAGGGGCAGTTTCCTCTGTGAGTTTCTCTATTGTTTGTTGAGCTTGTGCCAAATCTTTTCACGAAGTTACTATCCTTGGGTCATTATCCATCATGACAATTTTGGGTTGGAGATCTATTGGATCTCCTTATTGTGGCATCTAGTCTTTATGGTCTGAGTTTCCTTCTCACAGACTGTCTGGTTGGTCGTAATACTAGAAGACAATGCCTCTATCTGGACTTCCTTATCATAGGGCAGTGCGTTGTCTATTTGTTCTTCTACATTTGCAATAGCCAAATGTTGTTCCTTGCAATTCTGAATAACAGGTTCGACTTGAGTCCTCTTTGTCTTTTTCTTATGGGGTTTTGCCTAGGTGGTTACACGTTTTACCCCAGAGGTTCCTCTTGAGTTCCTCCCCATTTTTAAGACTCTTACTTGTTGTCAAAGTTGCTTAATTACGTTAAGAAATCTCTGCTGTCCCTTTCGCAATTTTTTAATTTCCTTTGTTTTCTTGGAAGGAACAGCCATTTGTTTTCTCAGGCCTGGGCTTTGTACCTTAGGAATTGTACCTTCGCCTTGGCCAATTTCCATGTTTCCTTCTTGGAACACTTCTTCAGTGTTCTGCTGTTCAATTTTTTTAGGGGTAGAAACCCTAGTTTGTTCTCTTGTCTCCTAGGTAGCTTCTTCTTCTACCTGTTCTTCATCGTGCAATTCTTCAGGCGTATTCTGAATAGGAACAGATTGTTCTTCTTCCTCCTCTTCAGCACTCTTCTCCCCAGACACACTCTTATCATGAGCAGAGTGATCCTCTTCTTCTTCCTCCTCGTCACACAATTCCTCGGATGCACTTTTATCATGAGCAGAGTGTTCCTACGGCTCTTCTTCGGTATGGGGGTTGAGTGCGCTGTGAGGTTGGACATACTCGCCCATATTGGCCAAAATTTGGACCAATACATCTTCTTACAAAGGGTTTTGTAGTGGACTTTCGCTACACTACTCTGTTTCCTCCCCTTCTTCCTGACCGGATTGCTCAGTCTCCTCCTCCAGTTCTTCTTCATCGTTTTCCTGCAATTCTTCTTCATTCTCCCCACCTTCCAATTGTGGGGGTTGTTCGTCTTCTGAATCATTTATTTCCACAGGCTCACTAATGTTTCCCTGGGAATTTCCCAGCATTCCTCTGTTCCTTGCCAATCTAACAGATTGTCTTCGTTTCAATGGTCTGCTAGATGTGCTGGCAAAATGTTTTCGTTTTGGGGATGGCAAAGCCAGTCCCCCATCTATCGAGAAAATCAATTCTTCCCAACTACTCTGCTGTTGGGCAAGACTGTAACTGACTATCAGTCGAATTAACCCATGGTGGCTTACCACTAACTCTACATGGCAGGATTTATTCATGCTTCGGGCAACATCATGTAATAAAAAAATTAAGAACGTAGGCAAATTCAGAGCACATTTTTGCTTTAACACGGCTAAAAGTTTAAGATGACGTGGTCTTACCATGTCTTTTCTACCATCGCAAGTGATGTAGCTTTGGATAATTCTCGCCAATTCTACCCAAGGTTCTCCCAAGGTTGCCGACAAGACTCCTTTCCCTTTGATAGTAAGGTCCTGCCCTTCATCCTAGAAGATGGTTATGACATCTCGCAGTCTCACCTTTTTTAAGTCCACATAGGTGTAGCGGCTGGCAGTCCCGAAACTTCAGCAATTATGTCATCTGTGACTGCTATCTGTCTCCCTCTCACCATGGAATGATTTTCTTGCAAGTTCTATAGAAACTCAATTGCCACCATCTCGTTGGATTGTTGTAGACGGTTAAGGTAAGCTATCCATCCTGCCCTTGCTAAGATTTCTCGTGCAGCATCAGAAACCATTAAAACCTGTGGCTCACTGCGAATTGATCTTCCTCCCATCTTATTCACGCTTAACACACTGTAAAAACACAAAGACAACGATGGAACAACAGGCTGTTCAATTTTTTAGCTCACTGTTAAGAAAACACAGAGAAAATGATGGAACAGCAAGCTGTTCAAATTTCTAACTTACTGCTAATTTTTGCAGAGTAAAACACGGAAATGGTGTTGGAACAGCAAGCCATGCATATCGGGAACAAAATACAGTTAGGCTTGCTATTCCCGAGTCATAATAGCTCCGAATAATGAGCTGACACGTATGCTAGTGAATTATGGAGATCAAACCTCGCCCCCCTGTAATGTGATAGGCTGTCCTCGACCGTCAAATAAAGGAGCAGCATGCCGGACTCCAATCGTACAATGGAATAAAGGAACAGCGTATAGATATATGACATGTTTACCAAATGAGCGGATTACCGAAATCGAGGCATATGATGGAATTGCTAATAAATATGGAAATGCCATGATATGATGCGAGAAATGGAGGATAGGATAACTGACGTGAATAAAAGTTTTCATGTGGTCATTATCGACTTTTACTGTCATGATTGATTTGTAAATGATTTTCATGTATCAAAGGTTCGAAAGGGTTATATACATAATCTCATTTGAAATCACTATAAAGATATAAGAAGAAGGGTTTTATAATGACTATTAGTGTATAAGAAATATGACTTCAATACCATCAACAGAGCTCTGTTGCCCACAAGTGTCCATAACCTTGACAGAGTTGTTTATTTCACCCTTGGAACCATAATCCTTTGTGTATGCCTAGGAAAGTGCTATGCAATGTCAGAATGGAGGCCATTGTGCTGGCTTGGTAACCAGATGAATCACAATGCCATTCACCAGGAAGGAGTGAAGGGTGGGCAGGACAGCTCGTGATGAGACCTCCTATTCCAAGGAGTTTTTATTTTTCTGATGTGCCTCTTGGATCATATCCCTAGTGTGGTGGCCATAGTGGGAATGCCACTTCACTTTCTTCCTTATGATCATGGTAGGCTGTCTCTTGATGAGACCCCCTATCCTTCATTTGACAAATCATGTTAGTAATCATATAGATAAACATTTTTTCTTTTTCTTCTTTTCTTTTATATAGCACTTTTCCTATTTATATACAGAGGGTGGCTCAACACTCCTTAAGAGTAGGGATGGTGGAAGAAGTCTGAACATCTCAATAGAGAAAAATATGCCCTTATTCTTATTCAATAATAATGATCTAAGAGAATTATGGGGATTTAGAAAGAACCATCATGATAAAAAAATAATAAATCACATTGGTTTTAGTGAAAATAATGATAGCACGGTGATATAAATAGTTGTGTCCTTTCCTCTTTTCTCTTATCAATTCAAAGCAATTTCTTCTAAAGATGACGATTTTTCTTTGATTTTCTGATTTCGGTATCCTCTCGTTTTTGTATTCTTGCATAAATGTATAGCTGTGCCTTAAATGACCATCACTCACAAAAATCCTCTAAATGGTGAAACACACATACACACAAAAAGAAGAAAAATGAACTCCAAAAGTGTTGTTCTCAAGATGGAACAGTTGTTCTTTCTTTAGAGGGGCAGCAAAAGAATATTTGCACACAAAAATCGCAAGCAAAAAGGAAAAAAACATGCTCGAAACTGTTTTTCCTTGAGAGGAACAACAGTTGTTCCTTCATCAGAATAGAAAATAAAGCAAGCGCAAACAAAAATGTGAAAATGATGTTCCTTCAGAAAGGAACAGCAAAAACGAAAGTGTTGTTCCTTCGGACAGGAACAGCGAAAAAAGGAAAGTGTTGTTCCTTCGGAAAGGAACAGCAGAAAATGAAAGTGTTTTCCCTTCGGAAAGGAACAACAGAAAATGAAAGTGTTGTTCCTTCGGAAAGCAACAGCAAAAAAACAAAAGTGTCATTCCTTTGGAAAGGAACAACAAAAACGAAAGTGTTGTTCCTTCGGAAAGGAACAGCAAAAATGTCGAAGTGCTGTTCCTTCAGAAAGGAACAGAAAAACGTGGAAGTTTTGTTCCTTCGCAAAGAAACAGCAAAACGTGAAAGTGTTGTTCCTTCGAAAAAGAACAGCAAAAAAAAAAAAAAACCGGAAATGTTGTTCCTTCGGAAAGGAACAGCAGAATGCAAAAGTGTTTTTCCCTCGGAAAGGAACAACAAATGGAAAAAATGTTGTTCCTTCGGAAAGGAACAGCAAAATGAAAAAGTGCTATTCCTACGAAAAGGAACAGCAAAACGACGGAAATGTTGTTCCCTCAGAAAGGAACAGCAAAATGCAATAGTGTTGTTCCTTCGAAAAGGGACAGCAAAGCGGTGAAAATGTTGTTCCTTCGAAAAGGAACAGCAGAATGCAAAAATTGCAGAAATGCAGAAATATGTACAGAAAGTAATTTACACAAACAAAACAAAAAGAGTTATGTACAAAATTTAAAATCAATCAAATTACTTAGTGAACCAAAGGCGAGGAAGAGTTCTCTTCCTCATCCAGAATCTGCATGTCGGAGTCTTCCCAGAGTTGCTGGTAGAAGGATTCCCGAGTATGTGGTTTGCGGTACACTCGAACTCGGTGGCCATTTTCTTTAAAGGTATGTCCAGATCCGTTAATGGTAGTTAAATTAATGGTGCCATTATCATGCACTTTCTGGATTTCATATGGTCCCAGCCAGCGAGTCTGAAGTTTTCTCGGAAAATCCTGAAACCAGGAATCGTATAGGAGTGCCCAATCTCCTTCGTGGAAGACTTTCTTTTTGATGAGGGTGTCGTGGAATTTTGCTCTCTGTTGTTGGATTAATGCATTATGTTGCAGAGCAGAGAGTCTAATTTTATCTAGCTCGTTGATTTGCTATAGTCTATTAATCTGGGCCTCATTTAAATCTAGACCGACTTCTTGTGCTTTTTTCAACGTTTGTATTTCAAACTCTATTGGAAAGATGGGTTCGTTTCCAAATACTAGCTGATATGGTGAATAACCGATGGTGTTTCTCCACGTTGTTCGGTATGCCCACAAGGCTTACGACAATATTGTAGCCCAATCACGTCTTTGTGACGCAATGGTTTTTGTTAATATTGCTTCTATTACTTTATTCATGCTCTCTACTTGGCCATTTTCCTGTGGGTGGTATGGAGTGGTAATCTTGTGATGAATATGATAGCTTTTTAATGTTGCAACAATTTTATTACCGGCAAACTATGGTCCTCGGTCTGTGATTATGTCTCTTGGGAGGCCATATCGCACAAATATCTGGAACAAGAAATGAATGATGGAATCCTCTGTAGCTCTTGGAAGTGCCTCTGCTTCAACCCATTTGGTCACATATTCTGTTGCTACCAAAATATATGTTTTCTGGTTTGATGATGGGTTGATCAGACCAACAAATCGAGCGCCCAACACTCAAATGGTTCGATGACTAGCTGTGGGTTCAAAGGAATTTCGTTGGACTATCCAGGGCATCCTGTTCTTTGGCAACTGTCACAAGCTTGAACAAATTTCTTTGCATCTTTGAAGATTGTGGACCAGTAATACCCTGTTTGCAGAACCTTGTGACCAGTTCTTCAATCTGCGAAATGTTCGCCACATGGTCCATCATGACAAGCTTTCAGAATGTCAAATATTTCATCTTCACAGATGCATCTTCTCATGTGCATATCTGCCCCTGTATGAAATAGGTAGCCCCCAATTCAACAAAAATCGAGTACTACGCTGCACAACCTGTTTTCATTCATTGGGGGTCAGATGCTTTGGTAATTTACCTACTGCTAAATAATTTGCAACATCAGCATACCAGGGTGTTTTGACAGTAACAGCGAACAAATGTTCATCTAGAAATTGATCTTTGACTGTTGCTGTGTCCACTGGCTTCGGCATTCGTGAGAGAAAGTCAGCTACAGGATTCTCTTTCCCAGGTCGATCTTTTATTGTGATGTCGAATTCCTGCAATAAAATCAACCATCTTGTTACTCTACCGTTTGTAATTGGTTTATTTGCTAAATATTTTATGGAAGAGTGATTTGTATATAAAACAAGAGGATATCGAGTGATATAATGCCTAAATTTATTTACAGCATGTATTACAACTAAGAATTCTTTTTCAGTAACATTATAGTTTAGCTTAGCAAGAGACAAATTCTTGCTAATATAATAGATTGCATATGGTTTTTTGTCTTCTTCCTGCCCAAGGACTGCTCCAATAGCTGTGTCTGAGGCATCTGATGAAATTTGAAATGGCAGGTCCCAATTTGGACCTCTGAGCACTGGGGCTGTTGACACAAGCTTTTTTAGATCCTCAAATGCACGGTCGCATTTATCTATCCAAACAAAATCAACATTCCCTGTTAATGCATATAGAGGTGCAGCTATTTTAGAAAAATGTTCTATAAATCTCCCATAATAACCAGAAAATCCAAGAAAACTGTGTACCTCTGTCTGTGTGGTAGGAGTAGGTATTAACAAAATTATTTTAATTTGGGCCGGATCTACCTATATTCCAGCTGCTGAGATATGATGACCTAGGGTGAGTCCTTCAGTCATCATCATATAACACTTTTCATGGCTCAACCAGATTCTAGTGGCAATACATCATTGCAACACCTTTTCCAATGTGTCTAGTGCTAGGTCGAAATCATCTTCGTATGGTGTGAAATCATCCATGTATACTTTGAGCCCTTCATTTATTAAATCTGAAAAGATGCTGAGGATACCCCTTTGAAATGTGGTAGGGGCGTTGCATAGGCCAAAGGGTAAGACTCTGTAGGCAAACGTTCCCCAAGGACAGGTAAAAGTAGTTTTGTCCTGGTCTTCAAAGGAAATCTGAATCTGATTGTACCCACTGAAGCCATCCAAGAAAGAAAAGAATTTCTTTCCTGCTAATGTATCTAATGCCTGGTCAATGAATGGAAGGGGAAAGTGGTCTTTCTGGGTTTCTTTGTTTAATTCTCTATAATCTACACAAATCCTCCACTTTCCATTCTTCTTTGGCACCACTACAAGTGGAGAGACCCATTTGCTATCGGAGATCGAGTAAATAAAGTTTACATCCAAAAGATTTTGTAATTCAGCTTTCACAATGTCTTTCAGGTGGGGGTTAAGTCTCCATTGGGGTTGGCAAACAGGTCTCACATATTTTTCTGTATAAATGTGGTGTGTACATAGCTAGGGATCGATTCCCTTCATGTCCGGATAATCCCATGCAAAAGATTAATTGTATTTTCTCAGTAGTTGGACTAGCTTCTCTTCTTGTTCAGGAGTCAGGTTATTATTGATGTTTAAGGTTTTTCCTGGCTCAATCTCTATAGTTTTGCTATTTGAAACAGAGGTAGTAGGTATTGTTTGATCATGAGTGTCTTTGAGAGGATCTTCTTCTAGTTCATTGTCAAATGCTGCCTCTATCATGTGACATTGTACGTGGGATCTGGATTCAGCTTGGTTAATGAAGTTGTTAATAACATCATCCTCTGTTTGATATTTGAAATTGAGGGCATCTTCTATGGTTAATGGGGATCTAATATTTTCGGTAAGGTATGATATAGGATGTTTGTTAGTTTTTATTATTGTTACACTTGGCTAGGCTGGAGGGTATAGGGCTAGATTCTTGATGTTATTCCCTCTAGTTATGGTCATACTGCCTTGTCAGCAGCCAATGTAAGAATCATCGGTTGCAAGCCAAGGTCTGCCTAAAATTAATGGATGTCCCTGAAGTCGATTTTTGGGGTTTATTATCAGAAAGTCGACAAGATATTCCCAGGAATCAACAGATACCATGACATAATGTAGTGTGCCTTCCAGCCTAACCACTAATCTGTCAGCCAGTTCAAATAAAGTAGAAGTTGGTTCTATTGATGTAATGCCCAATTTTTGACAAGTGGTGGTTGTTAAAATGTTAATTGCAGCCCCTAAATCAACTAAGGAATTTGAAAAGGTTTGTCCATTGATTTGCACTGTCACTATTGGATTTCCTGGGTCTTCATATTTGACGGGTGCTTCTCTTCCCGATAACAGGTCAGATAAGGTGCCAACTACTTGGACTGTTGGGTTATTTGTTATTCTCCTCCTTGGTTTTTTTATACATAGCTCTTTGAGAGTCTTTGCATATATTGGGATATCTTGGATAGCTTGGAGGAGTGGGATTTTTATGTACAAATTCTTTAGTTCTCCCAGAATATCAAAGTCAGGATGTTCTATAAGGCGTGGTATAATTATCATTCTGGGAATGGGGGAGAAGATGTGGTTGCTTGGTCATGAGTCTGTTTTCTGACCACATCTTCTTCTTGTAATGGTTGTTCTGCGGGTAACTGATTTTCAACTTGAACATTTTTATCTCCCTTTGTTTCTATGATGCGCCTAGACCTTAATTGAAGGTCATTGCACTCCCTTAGATCAGTTTCTAGTTCTGGAGTTTCAATTATTTGAACAAATTGAACCGGTCTATTATTTGGGTTTGGGTTGGGTTGGGCTAGGAGTTGCGGTCTTAAATTGGACTGGGGATTTTGTTGTAGTGCTGGCAGCGTAGGTTGAGGGAGTGGAATGGTTCCTACTGGCTGATTCATCGGTCTTTTCCAGTTTGTCTGTCAGGCTTGACATTGCGAAGTGGGAGGGGACCATTGTGTTGGATACGCAGGCGTAGGGAAAATTTGGCCAATTAGATTGGTTTTCATGATTCGGCCATGGTGATGATGAAGGGAATGGGTTTTGTGACCAATTTGAGAAGGGAGGTTGATTTTCCACATTGTATTATATTGTTGAGCATGATATTGTGGAGGCTGGAAAGAAAAGATGGATCGAGGAACATACCTGATTGTCACTGTTGCCATTGACAGTGCTGATTAAGTACGTACACTGGTTTTGGTTCTTCATCTGCTTCTTTGTATACTGCTTTCAAACCAGGAAGTGAGGGGCAGCTCTTCGTAGAGTGGTATTTTGTACAAATGGCGCAAACTTGAACTATATCTAATGGGCACTTTTTGTGGCTATGTTTCTTTCTACATCTGGGACAGAATATTGCCAGATTTTGCTCTGCCTCTGCTTGTTTCTGTTTCGCTTGCATAATATCGAGCTACATTGTCAGAGTCCCCAATATATCAGTTTTGAAATTTTCTAATAAATTTCCAATTTCTAAGCGAGTTACTCCTTCTCCAGAGATCTTGTTGTCCCTTGTAAACCTGTCATGTTCTGCTGGTTTTAGCCTTGTGCTGCCTCGTGAGCTCCTGATACATAAATCAATGATGTTAGCAAAATCTTCTTGATAGATGTCTCCTTTTCCCATAATATTTAGTGTTTCAATCCATTGTTCCTTCATACCTTTAATTAATGTTGTTTTTAATACGTTGTCAGGTAAGGGTAATGATGCATAAGGAGATCTTTGAAGATTATACTAAAAACGTTCAACATATTCTTCTAGTGTCCCATTACGTCTAGCTACCATCTAAAATATTTCATCCTTTAATTCTCTGGACCTACAATAATCATGATATTTCTTCAGGAAAGCACCTTTCATTTGATCCCATTCATTTATAAAACCTTCACCCAACCCCATAAACCATCGTAAAGCAGCTCCTTTTAATGTAGAGGGAAATAGTTTCATCTTTTGGGGATCGGTGGTATAGTCATATCCCCTGCACAACACATCGAATTCAAACAAAAATGCATCTGGGTCTTTCGATGTTAGGCCATGAAATGTAGGGATATGCTGGAGAGGAATTTCTTTCATAGGTGCATTGACTGTAGTATCTACAATGGGATATTGCAGTGTGGAGGTTTGGAGGTCTTACTGGTTCTGGGCCATTTGGTCAAATATGTGCCAATAACCTTCCGAGATTTCTAGGAGGGTATTCCAAGGTTGGTTAGACAGAGCAGAAATGGCCTTAACAACACTTCCTTTGTCCAGGCTACTTAATGGCTGAATTATTCCAAGAGGAGATCTTGGTTCTTCAGTTTCCCCTATTTCTCCTCTTCCTTTGTAGAGATCACTAAGGTTCCCTTCTTGCAATGATTTTGGACTAGAATTCTCAATTTCTTGAAAATCTTGCTCCTCAATTTGACTGTGCACCTCAACAAAGGCTACAGATGGTGATCCTGTGGCCTGAAGGGAACTAGTAGGTTGTCTAGAAGAGACTTTTCTAGGTCCTACTGAAGGCTGAGATTCTACATTTTTAAGGATTTCGTCTATAAAGGTTGATCGGCCAAAGGTCACCGGCCCCTTAGCTTTATCAGGCTTGGGTAGTGGTTTAGAATTCTTTTCAGGCTTTTTCTGCTTAGTCATGCACACAAATCAAATGTTGATTTCTACCCAAAAAATAAATAAATCTGCAGGAAAGTGAGCAAGGGAGCAGGGCTGTTACATGCTCCGTACGCAAGTTCTTATCTTCCATTTTTAAAACCCAATTCTCTCCTAGCAGGTACTTACACTACTCTCAAAAGAAACAAATGGCTACACTCTTCCTCGGCAATGGTGCCAAAATGTCGAGCAGTAAAAAGGGTTTTTTTCACTTCTATTTACCCTACATTAATTGTCAATCCAGGAACGATTTCTTATCTCAAGAGTGTACTCAGTCTGAGGCAGTCACTTGTCAAGAGTAATGCTAGTAGTATAGTGCTTTTGCAAAAGTAAATAAATGTTGAAACAAACTCTAAATGTAATGGCAAGAAATTGAAATACTTTGTAACTAAATCATTCATTTAAGAAACTACTCATCAGTCAAGGGTGCAGTAATGATAACTCTTCCCTTTGTAAACTCATGTAAATGAAAAGCAATCAAAGAGGAGATCTCCAATCTGGGAACCAGACAGCAATAGTCAATGTTCACTATAGTTGCAGACCATTCTGTTCACACCAAAGCAATTACTTGAAATGATAATTCAATAATCAGAAAAGGGAACAACAACTAATCTATTTGAAAAGACTGAACAACAAGCTTTAACTTACAGAAATGAATTTATAAGCAATCGTAATCTAAAGGAATTAAGCAGCAATCTTTAACTCAGAAATCAACAAACCAAGAATGGAACAGCAAACTAAAGTAAGTCTACGAAATATTGAACAGCAACTGAATGCACAACGAACTAAATCAAATGTTAACACACAGCGAAGTTATAATGATGGAATCAGTGATCTGAGTCTTTAGTATAATAAATATTAACCATGGTGATAAAGAAACAGCAATTGCGGTTGCAATGGAACAACAGTCCAAATGAACAGCAATCACACTTAGAGGTAAACGGTAGCTAAATAGACAATAATACTAATCTGTAAATGCACAACACTGTTACTCTGTAAACGAACAGTAATGATAATCTGTAAAGGAATAGCAATGTTACACAGTAATGCCAATCTGTAAGGGAACAACAATGTGATACGAATTCAGAATGGACAGCATAACATTTCAGTTGCAGAAGATAACTTTACTATTCAGATATGAATTAAATATAACAGAGCCAGTAAATGAATTTATAAGGAACAATAGATTACTAAACGAAGCAAGTAAGAGAAATCAAACCACACACAACTTGGAATTGGAAAATAATGGTCCAGGAAGCAAGTGATCCGCTAGGGCCGGGCCCTTAGCCTCTAGGGATGCACTGCTGTGGTTACTCCAGAATCAAAGATGGAACAGCAACAGAGTTTATGTATTCATCATGAAAACAGAGTTACAGTAATCGCTCTTTAAAGAGAGTCGATGATCAAAGTTTAGTTTACAACAGTGAATTCTATAAAACAACAATAATCCACCCCGTGGGCTAGCAACGTTGTCCCTTTTTATAGCGGCCAGTCGGAAATACCAAAGATACAGATATTATTAAGGTAGCGATCGCTCGGGATCAAAGGATCCTGAGGGATTCACCATATTATTATTCCTCAATTATCTCTTCGTCTTCTTGCGCTGATTTGGTATCTCTTCTTCCTTTTCCTTGCTTATGCGCTCCGATCTGAATTGCCTCGTCTAGATGCGGTTCCCTATCAAAGGGACAATAGTTGGTTTCATCTTCTATTTTCTTTTGAAATGACGATCTTCCATTTTCTTCATTTTCTGCATAGGAAAACGTAATAATTAGTCATTTTACGTTACTCACAAATCTCTTAAACTTTATCATAATCCTTCATCATATGCTCATTTCATAATGTAAAGAAGTTATGAATTAAAGGAAAAGATAACGAAATAAGTGGCAATTACATACCTTCTCTAATGCTCAACACCTACTCTTACACTTGTGCAAAAATTGAACTCCTTGAAGTTGCTTGAAGAAAGTCAATCTAGATGTGCTACGAAATAAACTGTTGTTTTTGTAGCACAAAACTTTTTTCTTGCATATATATTTTATTCTTTGAGTTTTTTTTTACTTGGGCTTTAAACCTACTCAAATGATCTCCTCACATTTCCCCAGCTGCATCCTTCTTCAAAAATAACCCCTTATTTCCTTTGAAGATTGGTCAAAAGACAAAAAACAAAACTACACCTACAGCAGTTTCATAGCGCGCTATGAAACTACTCTGCATGTCACCTACAGTAGTTTCGTATCGCGCAACGAAACTGCTATGTGAATCAATTTACATAGTTTTTTCCAAAAAAATTCCTTCTAAGGACTTTTCACAGTTGTTTCATTATGTAAATATGCCACATATACTTGAAATCACCCATCCCTGAAAACTCTTCAAAAAGTAATGTCTTTGTTTCAACCAAAATTGTTATTAGGATTTCATCACTTACTTTCTTGTTCATTTGTGCTGAGGCTGACCTCCAGACTTGCTCAACTGAATTTCAAGGTCTTCAATTTGTCTTTTCACCACCCTGATATTAGTTCTTAGTTTGTCATTGATCCATCTGATATACCTTTTCCTTGATTGCAGGGACAGTCCAGGCGAAGTATTGAGCGTCTCTGCTAACTACTCCAGGTTTTGAAGCTTTTCCATCTTCCCACAGGGCCTTCATTCTTTTGAAATTGGCTTTCTCAATTGCATGTTTCCTTGCCCTTTTCTTAAGTTTGGCAATCTCAAGATTGGCAAGCTTCAATTTCTTCTTGACTTCCTCATAGTTATTTTCTTCTTCTTGAGTATCGACTGCTCTGTTTCTGTCATCTTCATGCATGAGTGATGGTTGCATTACTGGAACTACGAGCTCTTCACGGAATCCTGATATCTCCCCTGTCTCACTTACCTCTGGCTCTGCCTCCTGTAACCTTTTGGACTGCCTAGTCACAGGCCTTCTGGGCTTAAAAACAAATTCTGAAACCTGATCATCAAACTGTAGCTTTTTAGAGGATTTCATCTTTTTTGACTTGCCCTCACCTAATTCAATGAAGTCTGCTTGGACCAGAGGGGACTCTTCAATGTCAATACCCTGAAGAAGATCATTCAAATTTCCCTTTGAGACTGGGCTTTCATCAGTGACCATTATTTTACCCTTTTCTTTGGCTATTCGACTTCTAGTTACCCTTCTCTAGACTGTTTCACCAATGGGCTGCTCTTGTGCTGCTTCCTTAATTTGAACTTTCTTCTTCTGTGAATGCTGAGGAGTATCTTGATCATCCAATGGTGTTCTAGTCACTGGCTCCTTAACTTGCTTTCTAGCCTTCAGTTTAACAAACCTACTTGTCCTTTCTTCTGCATGGTGACTAGTCACTGGCGATGATATTTCCTTAGCCCTAGGGCTAAATCCTATTTCAGCTCTAAAACCAGGCATAAAGAGAAATGAAGACCATTCTCTATCTACCTTCTAAAGTTCATGCAAGACAATTAATTTAACTAAGCCATGATGGAACAATGATGTTTCACATGCCTCTTTCTTCAACTTTATTTTATCAGACATCTTGCCTAAGCTCCGAAACAGAGAGAAAGGTAGATCTAGAGATATTATCCCAGTGAAATGCAATAGGAGTTTGAAATGATAAGAATACACCTTGTGGTATCTTCCTTCACAGGTGAAGTACCTTTGTATGCATGAGAGTAGGTTGGCATATGTATCTTTGACATAACCCCTTGGCACTACTTTAGTTAAATATGTGTCTACAAACTTTGGCTTCAAGAATATCTTGCAAGGTGCCATTTCGAACTTGAAATTCTTAAACCACTTTTCTTGACCTCTAGGAATTTCTGTGACTAAATATATAACAGAAATTGGCAATTCTAACACTCCAATCATTGTATGTAAACCTATGAAATTTAGAGCAAATTCCTTGGTCACTTGGTTATGTCCTCCTGTTAGTTTCTCACAGAACCTCCAGCGACCTACTTTTTTGAAGGCTTCTTCAACTATTTTATCCTTTGTGAGAGCATCTAAACCTTCAGGTTCAGTTCTTAGACATCGGCCTGACCTGTGACTCGTTCTTTCTTCTGACATTTCTCCTTTGAAATCCCTGTAGATAGAAGACCTGGAAGAAACTGCCTTGCTTAATTTTATGAACTGCCTCACCTGAATTTGATGAAGATCTATCTCGCTTGAAGCCTGCGGAAGAATTCTGGTCTCTGCTCACCCTGGACTTGTTTACTTCGAACTTAAGAACAACAGCAAGTGTCTCTTGCATGAATATGACCAAGATCAACACGGATATGACCAGGATCAACTAACCCTTTCCTTTTTTTTGAAATGACTGTGGACAAATGACCCCTAACAAATATAATGATGGATATGAATGGTTGCATGTGAGAGGTAAGGTTCATGGACTGACACCTGTTGATGAAATTTTAATGGATTCTGGTGGATTTGACAGCTAGACATGATTGTTCACAAATACCCGATTTCATAGCGCATCCAATGTAATTTCGGGGTTTTTCTCTACGCAAATGCCTAACTACGAATCCCCGATTTCGTAGTGCATCCAGTGTAATTTCAGGGCTTTGTGCTATGAAAACACCTAGACAGTTTTGTAGCACGTTCAGATTTTTGAAATGACCAAACACATGAAACTTTAAACATGATATGGGATCCATAAGGGCAAAACAAGGTTGTTGAACTTTATTTGATGATGGAAATGAGACTCTAACCCTATGACTTAGACTCTAAAAACATAAAAATGACTTGACCATGTCTAACACAAAAACTTTGGAACCATGCGGGTTGTCCAAAATTTTAAAAACTTTTACAGTGATAACACGGCAGTTCTGGCTTTTTCGGCTTTTCTGGCAATTCCACTTTTCCAGAATTTCTAGCATTTCCGGCTTTTCTAGCATTTCCAGCAGTTACAACTTTTCCAACAGTTCCAGCTTTTCCGGCAATTCCGGCTTTTCCGGCTTTTTCGGCAGTTTCGGCTTTTCCGGCTTTTCCGACAGTTCTGACTTTCTTCCCTCTGGATTAGGGCAACGTTATTCCTTATGATCTCTACTCCTACTAAAACCCAAAGATAATTAGAGAGAGGAAGAGATCCCAAGTGTGTTGAAATGACTTAAAGGCCACCTCTATTTATACTAAAACGTTGAGCACATGTGGGGTTTATTTGGTTGTTGGCCGACCTTGATGAATTGTCTTATAATGCAAATAAATTCATAACTCCATGAATACTTATCAGAATCAGATGATCTTTAGATCAATCCTACACCTCTCGATGAGAGGGATCCAAGAAAAATATCAGCTACCATAAATAGTATGACCCACATGGATTTAGGCCCTAGTTGCCAATTTTAACAAATTCCCCTGTAGGTTATGTGAAGGAGAGCATATTCTTCACCTTTGTCCTCTTATGGATAAAGCTTCCAAAGTTTTGGAAAACCTTGCAGGAATTTGGGGTTGAGGAGTTGAATTCATCTCTTGCCCGTCCTGCTCTTCCTGAACGTGACTCTCTTGTGTATGTTCCCGACCAACCATTGGTCAAAAAGAGTGTCGACTTGGATCCACCTTCAGTTGTTCACTCTGTTCCAGAAGAGAGTGGTGATCATACTGCTCATGTTCTTCTTGTCTCCTCAGATTCTCATGAATTGAATAGTGACCCTCTTGTCCCAGTTATTTAGGAGAGTCCTTCTCCTATTGTTGTATAGCATGGGGGAAATCATATGATTCCCCGACCAGGTAGTTCTATCATTTATTTTGATTGGAGTCACTTGACTGCTTTCCACCTCCCATCTTATGTGCCTTTCCATATTACAGTACAAGCCTATAATATTGTAGTACTTGGCACTATATTAGATAAAGGTGCATTTGTTAGCATCATGTCTTCTACTGCTCAGCAAGCTTTGGGTTCCCCATAGCTTGTGCCTGTCACCCAAAATATTTTGGCTTTCAACAGAGGAACCAGTCAGCCCTTAGGGATCCTTCCAAAGTTCCCTATTACTTTGGGAGAAAACACCGTCTATATAGACATGATGGTAGTCGAAGGACCCTTAGATTTCAATCTTCTCCTTGGACGTGACTATGTTTATGTCATGGGAGCTCTTGTTTCCTCACTTTTCCGTGTGGTTGTTTTCCTCACGAAGGGAGAATTTTTACTATTGATCAATTGTCGTTCATTGGTCACCAAGCGCCTCCTTTGCAACCATCGTCCCCTATCAGCTCTTGTTTGTAAGTAGTACCTTCCTCGCCACAAGTCAATTATGTGGCTACCCGTTCCATCTCTGCATCTACTGATGATCACACAGATGGTATACTACACTATGTACTAGGGGGATTGGAATGTGATCTCTCATTTGTACCAATCAACATGTATTCCTCCCAGAGTGTGGTTTTCCCATCTAGTGAGGACCTCTCGAGATCCATGTTCTCATATGTTCCATAATCAGATCATGAGTATAGTTTGTGGTCTTGTCTCAACCTCATTAAAAAAATAAACAAGAGGTGAGCATAGTTCTTTGTCTTGTGTCGAGCTCGTTAAAAAATGAAACAAGGGTCTCGAGGATAGTTCTTTTACCATGTCAACCTCATTCAAAAATGAAGCACCTCCCTTTTTCAAATCGATTCTTTGATTAATATCTTGTAAAATCACAGTAGAGTCTTTCCAAGATCTCGAAAGTGAACCTTCATTCCATCCACCTAGTTGACTGAAATGAAGCTTGGGGGGCATGTACCTTGATTGAGTCATTATGCTGGGGGCATGAAAGCTTATAGCAAACATAGTTTTTCCTTTCAAGCTTGTGTAAACATGAAACTGAATCCAAGCAGAGTTCTGAATGGTTCAAGCTTGTGCAAAAATGAACCCATGCCCAATTTATATCTCATGATTGCCATTCTTATCAGCTAATTTTTACTAGATGAGCCTTGGTTGTTTCATTCCATCACCACCATCTCTTTGGCCGATCATATGCTTTCACTTGGTTGTTTTTCCTTTCCTGAGGTACCGCAGCGATGAGTGGTTTTATTAGCGAGCCTCTTAACCATTACGTGTTTTGAGAAGTTCCACAATTGCTGGAACCAGTTGCTACCCTTTATACCACTCGTTCCTCCAGGACGAGTCACCTTTAAGCTATTTTCTGACTCGTAAAAAATGAAAATATCACCGAGTATTTTTCCCTTTTTGACTCGTTAAAGAGAATAAAATCGGGGCATCTACTTTCAAGCTCTTTTCTCACACTTTAAAAGCGAAAAGATGGTTGAGCCCTTATCGTTTCGAACTCGTTAATGGATGCGAAACGTCATGTGCCCAGTATAAGTTTACCGCTTCTTCCGACCGGGAGGCACTATTTACGAAAAGGGTACTCCTTGACTGAAATGGTCATGTGGTTCTCTTAGGTATCGTTTTCTACCTTTTCGGGCTCGAGAGACACAAACGTATGAAAAGGGACCATGTGGAGTTTTCTTTTACGTGTCTTTTTCAAACTCTATAAACATGAAAAAGATACTAAGTTACACTTTTTTTGGACTCGTTAAAATATCAAACGACATCGGATTCATCACCATGACAAACATGAGCTTCTCCTTCCTAGGGCACGTTAAACTTACTAGGTCGGATTCATCTGAAGGATGAACTTACAGTGCAAGCATATGCTATCCCCTTCAAGCTTGCGATTAAAAAATAATTAGGGTACCTGCCAGAAGTGGTGGGGGGAAATTTGGAAATCTAATCAGTTGCATCGGCAGCTCACTCTTGAACATGACACTTTCTACTTTGTGTCGGGTTGGGATATTCTCCTTTGTATCATTGACCTTCCTGGGTTGGGACATTCATTTTTGCCTTCCATTTGATCTCTGCCACGTCATCATGACCACCGATCCTATGGATCCAAAAGCTGCCCAAACTTCTAGTTTTGTCGTTGATATGTTCAAGAGTTGTCCTTCTATAGTTGCACTTACCTCTGATTCTCTGTATCATCCAAAATCATTTTGCATCCTTTCGTCTCGTGTCGATGATGTGGGAAACATTATGGCCCTCCTTTGACACGGTCATTTCGTATCGACTTCAGCTCATTATATAGGAAGTTGACCGAGAGATTCCCTTCCATTACCTTAGAGCTTGCATGCCCTAATGGAAAGTTATTTGCACTCGACGACAATTCCACATCATTGGCTTTCGATTGAGTGATTTCATGGGTGTTCGACTTTAGTTCCTCTATTCACATTCCGTGGATTGTGCTAATAGTACCTTGAGGACCATTGTCATTATTGGTGCTTTCTCTCGTGCTTGTTAACAGTTTACATCATTGACTGATAATCAAGCTACTTTCTAGCATGTTCGACATCAACACATCTATTCGCATGTTAGAATTTGTACTTTGATCGGTTCGTGTTGGAGTGCAAGACCCTGGGCCCAAATTACAAAATTCCAGGTTGCTAGGTGATGTGACATGGTTATGTTGATATACATGTCTCTTTTAGATGGATGGCTACGACCATACCATGAGTTATCATATGTGATCCTCTTCATTATGGGATGGATGTGACCATACCTTGGTTTCATTATGATCCTATTTGACAGATGGTTGTGCCCATACCTGGATCCTCTTACATGATCATTCTCTGGATGGCTGCATCCATGCCATGATTCATGTATCATTTGACAGAGTTCTTAGTTATGTATATGTATTTGTACTTTCTTGCAAGTTTTCGGATGGCAAACTACGATTCCCCACACTGATTCATAAAACATTTCATCTCTCACTCTAGTTCGACCTTCACGCTTTAGGGGGCATCTATTACACAACATTTTGTCATTGTCCTTGTACTCCCCATTCCTTGATCCTGGAGGACCTCTATAGTGAACCCTACATGCTTACCCTTCATGAAGAAACCCCCATTGTGTCCCTCTTCATGAGTAGATCAATTCCCTTTTGCACCATTTCCCCTAAAACTTTTTTTTGCCTAGTTTACAAGACCGGTGCTAATGGCCCTTGTCTTCCCCATGCCGATGTGTAAAGATTAGCACTATCCCTAGCACCGACCGGAGCGACAGAGCTATGTTCCAGTTGCGTCAGTCCTATTATGGATTTTTTTTTAAATTAAGAGCCGAAGCTTCCAACTCTATAAGCTTCGTAATGGAAGTCTAGTAAATGGTTTGGCTAGATGGGGTCGAGGATGTCAGTTTGGGCGCCTTTCCCCTATAATGATGGAACTACTTCAAGGGATAAGATCTTCTCCCATGAGAAGAGGATCCATCTCCCATCCATTCATCCTATATAAACCTCCCTTTTTCCCAAGCACAGGCTAGTGTTAGTGTTGAAGTGTTAATGTTGGTGTGCTAGTGCTATTTTGGTTTGGATTAAAACAGCAAGCTATTCATAGTTGTAGCTATCTAGTTGTGTGAGGGTGAAGTGTGATTTGGTTTGGAGTGAAGCCTAAAGGGAAAATCCTTAAAACTATCATTGATTGAGGCCATCATGGAATGCTAGCAGAAGTGTGTGGGAACCTGGTCATGTCAAAGGAGAACGGCAACATCAAGACAATGGTTGTAATCTCTCTTCGATTCAATATATATGCAACTATTGATTGATTTCCTACATGTTTTATCATCTTGCATATTCATGGCTTAATGTTTCTTGACTTGTTAAGTGGGTTGAATTATAATTTGTCTATTATCACGGTTATTGTTTGATGTTGTTTACTTGTTTCAAGTGCTTGAAGAAGGAAGCGAGAGATAGCTGGAGCGAGCAAGCAAGGACATCATCAAATGGGATAAGCGTACTAAGAGGTAGGACATCTTAATTGGTTATAACCTAAGGAAATCTTCCATAGAATGTATCTGTTGTGGCTATACCCATCATCGGGTTAAAGGACTTTGTTTGTGTCCACACTTAAATTTTACTTCACCATAAGGAGGCATGAGTAGAGTCTACAACTGAGTGTGTGGACCCCTGTAGCTGTGTGCGCAGGGTAGAATATTATGTAATCAGTGAACTGGAGATTAGTAAAGAAAACGTTTTGGACAATTACTGAGTATTTCCATTGAATTTGTTTATGTTATATGTTAACGATTAATGGCATGTTGTATGATATATTGGATGAATACTATGTGAATTCACTAAATCTGTCTTAATAATGTATGAAATAAATTCTTAGACACTTCTGCGAAGTTACAGGCTATTTCTCTTATGTTTTCCAATGAATTAGGTAGATCTACGTGAACTCCGATCTAGGGTTTCTTGTTGATGCGAGAAAGTAGGTAAGTCGACTGTTTAAGTTCATGCGAGGACTGATCGTGGACCTTCGCGAAGGTCTGGAGGCAGCTTTAACTTAGTTATAGTAATGAGCCCTAGAAGTCTCATGATCTATGCAGAGGTGGATCTAAGGGCTAGAAGACATCGCACTAGACTCTGGATGCAGAAACTTGGTTCTTGCATCCCCCAATACTGCTTCGGGTGAGACTGAAGCCTGCACTTCGCGGGTTGTTTCCAAAAGGGCCAGTAGTGTAAGGCTTTGTTAGTTGGCACAACTAACTCTAAACCTAGGTCAAGACCCACTAAGCCAACAAATGGTTTCATTTTCAGGATTGGGATCTGCTTAAAGAGATGTGTGATGTTGCATCATTAGAATCTAACTAAGAAAGATATTGAAAAGTGGTTATATCGGAAGATTCATGAGTTTGTGTGTCAAGAAACAAGAATCTGTGCATGTCGAAGGAGGATTGGTTGAATAGGTATCTGTATACAAAGGTACATGAAATATTCTTTTGCACTTTCCCAATTGAATTATATGAGTGGTTAGCTAAATTAACAGACAGTCAAGGGAGGTGTAAACTCGATAGTCCCATAGTGTGGACCCCATAATTGGTGTGATGACTAGAGGCATCTGAAAACAAGATCACGCGAGTTGTCGATCATTGGCTTGCTCGAATTTTGGGAGGATTTGTTACTAAATTTGCAGTTGATACCTCAGTTAGCTATAGCGAGGAGGAGTGAAGATTCTTCAAAGGATGGCAAGGTAAGTCTTTAAGGTCATTGAATACTTGGATTAAAATTCTATTATGTGAAAAGTGGGTAATTCCATTACCTTAATATTTGGAGCTACGTAAAGTGGTAGACTCGTTAGAAATTGCTGATCAGGTCCAGAGTATAGTCCATTGATTGAACCTCATTCAAGCAAAGATGAAGGAGTGGTTTTGAATACACTGCGAAGCACTATACAATTAATAACTCAGGGTATTCCAAGGATATCTCATCCATCCCCTCCACCTCCACCTTTGCCTCCACTGCATACACCTTCACCTACACCTCCGCCCCCACCTCCACCATTCATCATGGCCAACACATCGAAGATGTCGATATTCAAGGGAATAGGAAGTGAAGATCTAGAGAAATTATGGTTTGTTCCGAACATTGTATGGACAACGCAACAAATCACCGATGATAATATAAATAAGGCACAGTTGGTTACCACCTTGCATGATCGCGTCCTAACCTGTTACATTAAGTATTTTGCTGATAATCCTTAGGCATCGTTAGTAGAGACTGAGACAACTTTGAACAAATAATTTAGTAAGCCTAAATCTGAGGCGCATTTGGTTATTGAATTTAAGGAGATCCTAATGAGATTCGATGAGACACCTTGGGATTTTGATCAGAGGTTGAAGTGTTAGATCAAACAGGATAACATGCAAATCCCAAATACCCACCACCGTGATAGGTTTATTGCACCAATTTTCCTGCATTTAAGAATCCCTCTGCCACAGTAGAAGATAGCAATGCAAGCAGAAGCTTTGGAGATCGCAATGAGGCTACACGCGTAACCTATTTAGGATACAAACCTTGGGGTACAACATATTCACTTACATTTAGTGAGCCTGCATCTAGAATTATAGATTCTAAAGAAAGAAAAGGAGGCTAAGCCATAAGTGCGCCCAGAGGTTTTGTGCTTGAAGTGCAAGGGCCACGGGCAGGATAAAGATCATTGCCCGATATACGCGAATTATCTTATGGGGGGGAATACCCCCCTAAAGCCATCATCCCCAGCCATTTGTCAAGTCACGGGGCAAAGTGCGACGGATAACTGCCACTTACTTCATAAGTTTGTTGAGAAACCCCAGCAATTGTTCTGTAATTTCTATAAATCTGTGGGCCATGATGAGCACCATTGTTGAAGTTATGAGCTGATGATGGAAGGAACCCCTACTTACCATATGCAAGCAGAAACTCGACCTTTGAATCAAGGCAGAAGAGGAGCATATCGTGGTTTTCAAGGTCGAGGAGGAGGAGGAGGAGGACCTAGTACAGGTCATGGTTAGGTTATCTCCTACAACTACGGGCAGCTGGAGCACTTCGCGCGCGATTTCCCAAATCCTACACACCCTTCGTGTCAATACTATAGGAAATTCAACCATGCCATAGAAAAATGTCTTGTAATAATAGCTAAAATGCAACAGAAGAAAATGCAGCCTTAGCAGCCTACGTAGAATTTACAAATGATGAGGGTTGAGCCCCGTGAGGAGGATCAGAGCGTTAATATTGTACTAAGAAGTGGTATGACGATTGGCACAGATAAAGGAAAGTAGCCTGAAGAAGAAGGATGGGTCCATAAAGCTCCTGAGAAAGAAGCCACCTTTGACCTTAATCAAGCTAAGGAAACATTCATGGAGGCAACGAAGAGCTTCGCTGAGGCCTCCACCTCAGGAAACTAGGAAAAGACACTAGAACCTGGTGTGACACAAGAGTTTGATCCTTCCGTACTCACTAATGTTTTGGAAACCTGCATGAATTTATTGTGCGACAGAAAGGATGTGGAAAGATTGCAAGACTTAATATACAAGTGCGCCAATAAGGAAAATACTTCTACGAAGCAACGCACAGTTAGAAATATTGGTAAGCATAAGGCACGAACAGGACATGAGATGTGGCTAACAGTACAGCTAGGTGGTTATGAAATGGACCAGGTCATTTTGCATATGGATCCCATGCGAATATTCGACCGAAACAGACCCGGGAAAGGATGGGGAGACCTACGCTCAGTGGTCTCCGATTCAGCTCAGAATGGCAAATCAATAGAAAATCATCCCCATGGGATGATTATATGGAGTAACAGTTGATATTGAAGGTGCAAGTGCATTAGCGAACTTTGAAGTTATAGAAATTGTTGATGATAGTAACCCCTACCCCGTGCTCCTGGGAATTGACTGGGCTATTGATATGAATGGGGTAATTAATTTCAAAAAGAGGACAATATCATTTGAAAGAAAGTCACTAAGGGTTATAATGCCACTAGATCCTACGGAAGGGGCGCGCTATACTGAACCAGCCCGCAATTCTGTAGAAAGTGACGATGAGCTGGATCAAGTCTACAAGATAACAACGCGAGATCGGGATTGGATCAATCCAATGATGGATGGACGGTTGCATGGGACTGGGAAAGTTCCTGCACTCCTGACTCAAATGAGGAACTAGGGCATTGGAAAAACTGCTTATATGAAGTGTCTACATTACGGTGCAATATGATGACGAAGTCACAACGCTGCATTTCGTTGGAGGTAAGAAAGCTACCTTGTTATGATGGTTTGACTAACATAGATATAATTTTAGATGAATTTGAGCGCGAAGTCCATGAAGACCATCAGTTCCAAGAATTGGAATTTGTGTTGTGTGCTACGCCCACACGATGGTGGGGTACGCATAAGGATAGTTTTGCTGGATGGTGAGATTACAGGCGAATGACGAAGTTACAAATTGGACATGCTAATACAAGAATGACTGAGAAGTATAATGGGAAGGATGATCTGCGTGATCACCTGGAAAAGTGAACTGAAGCATGGGGGATGGAACCACAGCCAGAATGGGTACATATATTTTGTCACACCTTAGATACAATCCCCATGAACTAGTATCTCGAAACAGAGCTCCGCCACGACATTGCAAAATGGGATGTATTTAAGAAAGGGTTCTTATTAACTTTCAGCTTCGAGGACAGGTTTGCAAGCATTGATGAAGCACTTCAAGAAATTAAAGTGGTTATCTTCAGGACAACGAAGGAACTGATGGAATGGACCCAACCAAACTGGAGCACCCAGATTAGGTGGGAAAACCTACCTATGGTTTTCTGCATGGTTTTTGGCACGATGGTTTTAGGTCCATGGTAATTTGTAGATATGGTCATGGGAACTATGGTTATCTTCTAATCCAGGGTTAATGTATTGGGGTTTGTGGATGCTTCGACATGTACATATATATATATGTATTATAACATTGAAAGGAACATAACGAAACATCAATCTATTAGTTCCGGTTTTGGGATCCAGCGGAAAATCTTTGTGTATATTTGTTTTATGTGTTATGCTTTCGCCATTATTTATTTTCTTTTTTTAGAATTTGGATGCAAGTAATTTATGTATGAGGTTAAAACATACATTTGGTATCAGAGCTATTTTGGCTTCAAGGGGACACCTTTGCTGCTGAGGGGTTTTGCTTGGGCTTGTGGTAGACCCTATTCAGTGGGAGATCTGCAAGATCAATTCTTGTGGTGAAAGAAGATGACAAGCAATGGAAAGATAGAGATCGAGAAATTTAATGGTCAAAGTTTTGAGTTGTGGAAACTCAATATAGAGGATCTGTTGGTGGATAAAGATTAGTGGATCGCAGTAGATCCGGATACTAAACCAATGGCAGTGTTGGGTGAAGAATGGAAGAAGTTGGATCGGAAGGCAAAGAGCACAATACGAATGTGTGTCTCAGGTTCAGTATTTCTTAATGTATCAGGGGAAGCTACAGTGAAGGCTTTGTGGGACAAGTTAGGGACTTTTACCAATCTAAGTCTCTGGTGAATAAACTGTTCCTATGGAAAAAAGTTGTATAACCTGAGGATGAAAGATGGAGACTCGGTGACAGAACATCTTAATTCATTTAATATTGTGGTAAGTCAGTTATTATCCATTGATATTAAAATTTCAGATGAAGATAAGTGCATCAGTTTGTTGTGTTCTCTACCAGATTTGTGGGATAGTCTCCTTGTTGCAATAGGCAGCAATGCAACTGCCTTGCAATTTGATGAAATAGTGTCATCCTTACTGATGGAGCAGATGAGATGGAAAAATATGGAGAGCCATAATGGTGATTCTTTGTCTATACGAGGATGGTCCTAGAATAGAAACAAAAATAAGTCCTCAAGTGGGAGATCTAAATCTAGAGGGATATCTAAATCTCCAGTAAAACCTATAAAGGTGTGCTAGAAATGCGGAAATGAAAGGCACTTCAAAAGGGACTGTAAATTTAAAGCTCCTGAGAAAGGAAAGGGATTTGATGATGCTCCTTTTGTAGAGGTGAAAACCACCTCAGATGAAGGTGGGGATGTGTACTTGGCTTCTTCTTCAAGTACACATGTAGATCATGAGGCATGGTTGACTGACTCTAGTGCATCCTTTCAATTCACTCCCCATAGAGAGTGGTTCTGCGAGTATGAGAAATATGATGGTGGTGGTGTCGTCTTAGGGGATGGCCAGAAGGCTAGAATTGTTGGTCACAGAAAATTCAAGTTGAAGTTGCAAGGTGGAAGGATTAGAACACTTCCGGGTGTTCTGCATATTCTTGCATTAGCTAGAAATCTAATTTTTGTAAGCAAGCTGGATGATGCAGGTGTAAAAACAGTGTTTGAGAAAGACACCTGCAAGATGGTTCAGGGAGCACTGGTATTGATGTGGGCAGTTCAGATTGGAACTATGTACAAGCTGTAAGGTACCACTGTTATTGATAGGTGCAACAGTTTTGTGGTTCCTAAAAGTGGAGCAAAGACCATGTTATGACATCAAAGGCTTGGAAATATTGAAGAGAAGGGCCTTTGAATACTTCATGGTAAAGGTATGTCTAATAGCTCTCTGGATTTTGATTTCTGTGAAAATTGTGTATATGGGAAGCAGAATTGGGTGAGTTTCCCCTCTGGTGGTAAGAGGGCGAAACAGATATTAGAGCTTGTGCACAGTGATGTGTTTGGACCTGTGTTGGTTCCATCACTGGGTAAGTCTGTGTACTATGTATCATTTATAGATGACTTATCAAGGAATACATGGATATACTTCCTCAAGAAGAAATTTAAATTCTTTGATAGGTTTAAAGAATTTAAGGCTCTGGTGGAAAACCAAATAGAGAAGAAGATAAAGGTGTTGAGGACAGATAACGGTGGAGAGTTATGAAGGAAGGAATTTGAATAATTATGTAAGAAGTGTGGTATAGCACAGCAGAAGACTACTCCATACACATCTCAGAAAAATGGAGTTGCAGAAAGAATGAATAAGATGTTGATGGAAAGGGCAAGAAGCATGCTCACTGGTGCCGGGTTAGGCTCGGAATTCTGGGCGGAGGTAGTGGAGATTGCATATTACCTGGTCAACAGATCACCTCCATCGGCATTGGAGGATAAGACTCCACAAGAGGTATGGACTGGTAAGAAACCCTCTCTTTCTCATCTAAGGGTATTTGGATGTGATGCATATGTACATGTTCCAAAGGAGAAAAGAAAAAAGTTGGATAGTAAATATAAAAAGTGCATCTTTGTTGGATATAAGGATGGTTTAAAAGGTTATAAGCTTTGGAACCTAGTAACAAGGAAGGTTGTGTACATCCAAGATATGGTGTTTAGAGAGGTGAAAGATATTAAACATGAAGTCCTACCAAAGGAACCTGAGAAGATAGAGTTTGAGCTAAAGGAGGAAGAATTAGACTCTATAGTAGAAGAGGAATCAGAAGATGAAGAGCCACAAACTCCGGTTGTGAGAAGATCAATTCGAGAAAGAAGGAAGCTAGAAAGGTATAGTCCATCTGCTTTCTATTCAAATTTTTCTTTATCTATTACTGATGATGATCCTAGAACTGTGAAGGAACCAATAGATATTGAGGATGGAAAACTCTGGAAAAAGGCTATGGTTGATGAAATGGCATCTTTGCACAAAAATGAGGCTTGGGTTTTGGTGGAGTTTCCGGATGGAAGGACACCCATTGGAAGCAAATGGGTATTCAAGAATAAGATGAATGTAGAAGGAAAGGTGGAGAAATACAAAGCTCGACTGGTAGAAAAAGGTTATTTCCAGGTGTCGGGAATTGATTTTGGTGATATTGTTTCTCCTGTTGCCAAGGTAGCTTCTATTAGATTACTTTTATCTGTTGCTACTGCATTTGATTTTGAGGTAGAACAGATGGATGTGAAGACAGAATTTCTTCATGGGGATCTAGAAGAAGAGATATACATGAAGCAACCTGAAGGCTTTGCAGTGAACAGTAAGAAAAAACTAGTATGTAGTTAAAAAAGTCTTTGTATGGGTTAAAACAGTCACCAAGGATGTGGTATCAAAAACTTGATACATTTATATTGGGACTTGCCTTAACCAGAAGCAATGCAGATCACTGTTTGTATTTCAAATTAATTGGTGACTGTGTTATTTATCTATTCTTGTATGTGGATGATATGTTGCTAGCTGGAAATGACAAAGAAATTATCCAAGAGTTGAAGACCCAATTGTCCTCCAAATTCGACATGAAAGATCTTGGTGCTGCAAACTATATTTTGGGCATGGAAATTAAACGAGGTTGGGCAAAGACGAAGCTCTAGTTAAACCAGAGGAAGTATTTCAAGACAATATTGCAGATGTTTAATATGCAGGATAGTAAATCGGTGAAGGTTCCTATTCCTATAGGTGTAAAGATATCTGTTGAACAGTGTCCCAAGACACAAGAATATGAAAAGGAATGTCCCATGTTCCATATGAAAGTGCATTCGGTATTCATATGTATGTAATGGTATGTACTAGACTAGACATTGCACATGCAGTTCGAGTATTGAACAGGTTTATGTCAAAATGAGGGAAGGATCATTGGACATTAGTGAAGCGGGTTTTCAGGTATTTGTGTGGCACTAGTGATTATGGTTTGTGCTACCAAGGAAGACCAGGACTGGACATATTTTTGAACATCTATGGCTTTGTTGATGCAGACTGGGCTAGAGATCTAGCTTAGAGAATATCTAAAAGTGGGTATGTGTTTAAACTATTTGGAGGTGCAGTCAGTTGGATGAGTAAGAGATAATCTGTAGTGGCACTGTCAACTACAAAGGCATAATACATGGCAGCCACTCATGCAAGAAAGGAAATCAGTTTGGTTGCAGAGATTGTGTTCAAGTCTGGGCTTATTACAACGAGCTATAAGGATAGACTGTGATAGCCAAAGTGCAATTTTCTTGGCGAAGAACCCTGCTTATCATTCAAATACAAAGCACATTGATGTTCAGTATCACTTTTTGAGGGATATGGTAGAAGACAAAAAGGTGTTGCTGGTAAAGGTGGACACTTTGAAGAATACTATAGATGCATTGACAAAGTCTGTGAGCTCTGAGACGTTCTCTTGGTGTAGAGAAACAATGTGTGTTGCAGGTTTGGACAAATGACTAAGCTCTCTTATGGCCCCCTGTGGAAAGAAAACAACAAATGGGAGAATTTTGTGTTGTGTTATATTCTTTCCACGACTAGCCCCTGGGGAAAAAAAAATTGGACCCTATATTAGGTGGGAAGACCTACCTATGGTTTTGTGCATGGTTTTCACACATGGTTTTGGGTGCGATGTTTTTCGGTCCATGGTATTTTGTAGATATGGTCAAGGGAACTACAGTTATGTTCTAATCTAGGGTTAATGGATTGGGGTTTATGGATGCTTTGGCATTTATATATGTGTATTGTAACATTGAAAGGAACATAATGAAAAATCAATCTGGTAGTCCCAGTTTTGGGATCCAGGGGAAAATATCTATGTATATTTGTTTTATGTGTTATGATCTTGCCATTGTTTATTTTCTGTTTTTAGAATTCGTATGTAGGTAATTTCTGTACGGGGTTAAAACCTATACCTGCGCCACGAATTGGAATGATATAATGTGGCCACTGAAGAGGAGGAATAAGACCTGAGGAATATCAATATTTCGGAGACAGAAGGGCATCGCGAAGTAGAAGGACCGCAAGTAGAGAACCCAAACATCTCCGCACCTTTGAAAACCAGACAAGTAAACATTAGCATTGAAGAAGAACCTAAGTTCGCTAAGATTGGAGACTATTGGATGATGTTAAAGTAGACAAGGTTTTTGAATTACTTCACGAATACTAGGATCTCTTCCCCACTAATTTTCATATTTAAAGGGAATACTTGGTGATTTGGGCGTTATGAGGATCACATTGAAGTTGGACACGAAGCTTGTCAAGCGGAGGCCTTATCGCCTTAATCGTAAGTACAAGGACAAGGTTCACAAAGAGCTGGATAAAATGCTGGAGGCAGGCATTATAGAACCTATTGAGGAGTCTGATTGGGTGAGCCCGATGGGAGTCCAAGAGAAGAAACAAAAGGGAAAAATAAGGATTTGCGTAGATCTGCGGAAGCTTAATGATGCATGTGTTCATGATCCATTTCCGACATCATTTACAAATGAAGTGTTAGACAATGTCGGAGGGCAGGAGGCCTATTCCTTTACTGACAGGTTTTCTGGTTATCATCAAATTAAGATTGCACCAAAGGATAGAAGCAAAACCACCTTCGCGACAGAATGGGGGTGCTTTCAGTACACTTTTATGCCTTTTGGATTAAGGAATATGCCTGCAATATTTTCTCGCGTAGTCATAGAAGCATTCAAAGAATTCATTCATAAGTTTCTGGAAGTATACTTTAATGACTGGACTATGTTTGGATTGGAAAACTCCATGTAGCAAGTCTATGCCTTATGTTGGATACATTTCGCACTGAAATTTGAAAAAATGTATATTTTGTGTTCCTTTTGGGATCTTCCTCGGTCATGTCATGTGTAAGCAAGGATTAATGGTGGACCCTACAAATATCGCAGTGATTGTGAACTTGTAGTCACCTAGGAACGTCAAGCATCTGCGCGCGACGTTGGGACACATGGGATACTATAGAAAATTCATTAAATCTTATGCTCAAATTACCGCGCCCATGGAAAAAATGCTAAAGAAGGATGCAACATTTTGTTGGGATGAGGAATGTCAGCGCAGCTTGGATGTGTTAAAGGAAAAGATGGTGATTGTGCCAATCCTAGTATTTCCTGATTGGAAAAAGGAGTTTCATGTACATGTGGATGCTTCTTGCATTGCGCTGGGTGCAGTACTAACATAGGCAGGCGAAGGAGAACTGGACCATCCTATAGCCTTCACAAGTAGGAAGTTATCAAAGGATGAAAAAAATTATTCAACGACAGAGCGCGAGGGGTTGGCCATGGTCTACGTGCTACAAAAATTCAGGGATTATTTGTTAGGAGGACACTTCAAGATGTATACAGCTCATTCTACCTTAAAGTACCTAGTCAACAAGCCTATGTTGGGGGGGGAATTTGCAGGTGGTTGTTATTATTTCAAGAATATGATTTTGAAGTAATTTTGAAGCCAGGGAGGTTGAATGTTGGACCTGACCATCTGTCGAGAATTCAAATAGGCGAAGAACCTAGTAATTTGGAGGAAAGGTTGCCAGATGTGCAGCTCTTTGCAGTACGTGTAGCTGATGATCATTTTGTTGACATTATTCACTTCTTAACGACAGAAAATGGTGCTTGAGGAATATACAAATCAGCAGAGGAAAGAACTAGTAGTTCGTGCGGGCGATTTTTCAATCATTGTGGGACACTTGTACAAAATGGGGGCAAATGAAATATTGCAGAGATATGTGCCAGATTTTGAGCATTATAGTATTCTCGCTAAATCTCATGAGGGAGAAACGAGAGGCCATTATGTAGGGAAAGAAACCGTGCAGAATATTTTGCGAACAGGATTATGGTGGCCAACATTGCACAAGGATTCCAAAGCATACTGTAAGGCATGCAATGCATGTCAAAGTAGTCGCAAACCGTCGCGAAGGGATGAACTACCGCTACATCCTCAGCTATCTTTACAGGCATTTGAGAAGTGGGCAATCGATTTTGTTGGGCCAATTCAGCCACCTAGAAATAAAACAAGTGTGCGCTACATTATCACTGCGCTGAAATATTTAAACAAATGGATGGAAGCACAGCCAGTAAAAGATTGTACAGGGCCTACGACAGCGAAATTCTTGTCTGAACATGTCTTAACACGATTCGGATGCCCGAAAGTATTAATGAGTGATAGGGGAACGCACTTTCTGAATGAAACAATTAGCGCACTGACATATGAATTGTTGGGTTGTGTTATATTCTTTCCACGACTATCCCACATAGTTAACCAGGGGGTTAGGAGGGGGGTGGAGCCCCCCCTTCGTTGTGCCGATTATGTAGTGGGCGGAGTCATAAGGGGTTTGAGGGGTGCAAGTAACCCCACTCTATGGGGTCCAGGACAGCGCCCTGGAAAATTTTGGTTTTGGACCCTATGTTAGGTTGGGTGGACCTACCTATGGTTTTGTGCATGATTTTCGCACATGGTTTTGGACGCAATGGTTTTCGGTCCATGGTTTTGGACGAGATGGTTTTTGGTCCATAGATTGGATGCTTCGGCATGTATAAATATGTATTGTAACATTGAAATGAACATAATGAAAAATCAAGCTGGTAGTCCCGGTTTTGGGATCCAGGGGAAAATATCTATGTATATCCGTTTTATGTGTTATGCTCTCACATTATTTATTTTCCATGTTTTACAATTCGTATGCAGGTAATTTATGTACGCAGTTAAAACCTGCATTTGGTATCAAAGTTATTTTGGCTTCAAGGGGATGCCTTTGTTGCTAAGGGGTTTTTCTCGGGCCTGTGGTAGACCCGTTCAGTGGGAGATTTGCGGGATCGATTCTGGTGGTGAAAAAAGATGGCGAGCAGTGGAAAGATAGAGATCGAGAAATTTAATGCTCAGAGTTTTGAGTTGTGGAAACTCAAGATGGAGGATCTATTGGTGCATAAAGATCAGCGGATCACAGTAGATCTGGGTACTAAACCAACAGGAGTGTCCGATGAAGAATGGAAGAATTTAGATCGGAAGGCAAAGAGCACAATACAATTGTGTGTCTCAGATTCAGTATTGCTAAATGCATCAGGGGAAGCTACGGCGAAGGCTTTGTGGGACAAGTTAGGGACTTTGTACCAATCTAAGTCTCTGGTGAATAAACTATTCCTACGAAAAAATCTGTATAACCTAAGGATGAAAGTTGGAGACTCGGTGACACAGCATCTGAATGCATTTAATACTGTGGTATGTCAGTTATCATCTGTTGATATCAAAATTTCAGATGAAGATAAGTGCATTAGCTTGTTGTGTTCTCTACCAGATTCGTGGGATAGTCTAGTTATTGCAATAGGTAGAAATGCAACTGCCTTGTAGTTTGATGAAATAGTCTCATCCTTGCTGACGGAGGAGATGAGACGGAAAAATATGGAGAGCCAGAATGGTGATGCCTTGTCTTTACGAGGACGGTCCCAGAACAAAAACAAAAATAAGTCATCGAGTGGGAGATCTAAATCTAGAGGGAGATCTAAATCTCCAGGAAAACCTGTAAAGGTCGTGTGCTGGAAATGCTGAAAGGAAGGGCACTACAAAAGGGAATGTAAATCTAAAGCTCCTGACAAAGGAAAGGGATCTAATAATGCTCCTTCTGCAGAGGTGAAAACGACCTTAGATGAAGGTGGGGATGTGTACTTTCCTTCTTCAAGTACACATGTAGATCACGAGGCATGGTTGATTGACTCGGGTGCACCCTTTCACTTCACTCCCCATAGAGAGTGGTTTTGTGAGTATGAGAAATATGATGGTGGTGATGTCTTATTGGGGGATGACAAGAAGGCTAGAATCATTGGTCGTGGAAAAGTAAAGTTGAAGTTGCAAAGTGGAAGGGTTAGAACACTTCCGGGTGTTCTGGATATTCCTGCATTAGCCAGAAATCTGATTTTTGTAAGCAAGCTGGATGATGCAGGTGTAAAAAAAATGTTCGAGAAGGATACCTACAAAATGGTTTGTGGGGCACTGGTATTGATGCAGGGAGTTTGAATTGGAACTCTATACAAGCTGCAAGGTAGCACTGTTTTTGATGGGTGCAACAGTTCGGTGGTTCCTGAAAGTGGAGTAGAAAATCTAGTGTTCTCTGGAGAGAAGACCATGTTGTGGCACCAAAGGCTTGGACATATTGGAGAGAAGGGCCTTCAAATACTTCATGGTAAAGGTATGGTAGAAGGTATGAGTAATAACTCTCTGGATTTTGATTTCTGTGAAAATTGTGAATATGGGAAGCAGAATCGAGTGAGTTTCCCCTCTAGTGGTAAGAGGGTTAAACAAATATTAGAGCTTGTGCACAGTGATGTGTTTGGACCTGTGAAGGTTCCATCACTAGGTAATTCTGTGTACTATGTATCATTTATAGATAACTTCTCAAGGAATACATGGATATATTTCCTTAAGAAGTAATCTGAAGTCTTTGACAAGTTTAAAGAATTTAAGGCTCTAGTGGAAAACCAAACAGAGAAGAAGATAAAGGTGCTGAAGACAGATAACGGTGGAGAGTTTTGCAGTAAGAAATTTTAAGAATTTTGTAAGAAGTGTGGTATAGCACGGCAGAAGACTACTCCATATACACCTCAGCAAAATGGAGTTGCAGAAAGAATGAACAAGACGTTGATGAAAAGGGCAAGAAGCATGCTCAGTGGTGTCGGGTTAGGATAGTAATTCTAGGCAGAGGCGATGGAGACAGCATGTTACCTGGTCAACAGATCACCTTCATCAACATTGGAGGATAAGACTCCACAAGAGGTATGGACTGGTAAGAAACCCTCTCTTTCACATTTGAGGTTATTTGGATGTGATGCATATGTACATGTTCCAAAGGAGAAACGAACCAAGTTGGATAGTAAAACTGAAAAGTGCATCTTTATTGGGTATAAGAATGGTTTAAAGGGTTATAATCTTTGGAACTCAGTAAAAAGGAAGGTTGTGTACAACTGAGATGTGGTGTTCAGAGAGGTAAAAGATGTTATTAAACATGAAGTCCAACCAAAGGAACCTGAGAAGATAGAGTTTGAGATAAAGGAGGAAGAATAGGATTCTACAGCAGAGGAGGAATCAGAAGATGAAGAGCCACAAACTTCAGGTGTGAGAAGATCAGTGCGAGAAAGAAGGAAGCCCAAAAGGTATAGTCCATCTGCTTTCTGTTCAAATTTTTCTTTATCTATTACTGATGATGATCCCAGAATTGTGAAGGAAGCAGTAGATTTAGAGGATGGAAAACTCTGGAAAGAAGCCATGGTTGATGAAATGGCATCTTTGCACAAAAACGAGGCTTGGGATCTTGTGGAGTTGCCGGCTAGAAGGAAACTCATTGGCATCAAATGGGTGTTCAAGAAGAAGACAAATGAAAAAGGAAAGGTGGAGAAATACAAAGCTCGGTTGGTAGAAAAAGGTTATTCCCAGGTGCCGAGAATTTATTTTAATGATATTTTTTCTCCTGTTGCCAAGGTAGCTTCTATTAGATTACTTTTATCTGTTGCTGCTGCTTTTGATTTTGAGGTAGAACAGATGGATGTGAAGACAACATTTCTTCATGAGGATCTAGAAGAGGAGATCTACATGAAGCAACCTGAAGGCTTTGCGGTGAAGGGTAAGAAATAACTGGTATGCAAGTTAAGGAAGTCTTTGTATGGGTTAAAACAGTCACCAAGGATGTGGTATCAGAAATTTGATACATTTATACGGGACTTGGCTTCACCAGAAGCAAAGCAGATCACTGTGTATTTTAAATTAATTAGTGACCGTGTTATTTATCTGGTCTTGTATGTGGACGATATGTTGCTGGTTCGAAATGACAAAGAAATTATCCAAGATTTGAAGACCCATTTGTCCTCCAAATTTGACATGAAAGATCTTGGTGCTGCAAACTATATTTTGGGCATGGAAATTAAAAGAGATCAGACAAAGAGGAAGCTCTGGTTAAACCAGAGGAAGTATGTCGAGACAATATTACAGAGGTTTAATATGCAGGATAGTAAACCGGTGAAGGTTCCTATTCCTGTAGATGTAAAGTTATCTGTTGAACAGTGTCCCAAGGCACAATTAAAGGAATAGGATATGTCCCGTGTTCCATATGCAAGTGTAGTCGTTAGTCTGATGTATGCGATGGTCTGTATTAGACTAGACATTGCACATGCAGTGGGAGTATTGAGCAGGTTTATGTCAAAACCAGGGAAGGAGCATTGGACAACATTGAAGCGGGTTTTTAGGTATTTGTGTGCACTAGTGATTATGGTTTGTGCTACCAAGGAAGACCAGGAATGGAAAGAGTGTTGGATATTCATGGCTTTGTTGATGCGGACTGGCCTGGAGATCTGGATCAGAGAAAATCTACAAGTGGGTATGTGTTTAACCTATTTGGAGGTGCAGTCAGTTGGATGAGTAAGAAACAATATATAGTGGCACTATCAACTACAGAGGCAGAATACATGGCAGCCACTCATGCAAGCAAGGAAGCAGTTTTGTTGCAGAGATTGTGTTCAAGTATGGGGTCAGTATAGGGAGATATAAGGATAGATTGTGATAGCCAAAGTGCAATTTTCTTGGAAAAGAACCTTTCTTACCATTCATAGACAAAGCACATTGATGTTTAGTATCACTTTGTGAGGGATATGATAGAAGACATAAAAGGTGTTGTTGGTAAAGGTGGACACTTTGAAGAATATTACAGATGCATTGACAAAATCTGTGAGCTTTGAGAAGTTCTCGTGGTGTAGAGAAACAATGGGTGTTGCAGGGCTGGATAAATGACTAAGCTCTCTTGTGGCCCCCTGTGGAAAGAAAACAACAAGTGGGAGAATGTTGGGTTGTGTTATATTCTTTCCACGACTAGCCCATGTAGTTAACCAGGGGGTTAGGAGGAGGGTGGAGCCCCCCCTTCGTTGAGCCGATTGCGTAGCGGGGGGAGTCACAAGGGGTTTAAGGGGTATAGGTAACCCACTATATGGGGTCCAGGGCAGCGCCCCGAAAAATTTTAGTTTTGGATCCTATGTTACGTTGGGCGGACCTACCTATGGTTTTGTGCATGATTTTCTCACATGATTTTGGACGCGATGGTTTTCGGTCCATGGTTTTGGACGCGATGGTTTTCGGTCCGTGGTATTGGATGCTTCGGCATGTATAAATATGTATATTAACATTGAAAGGAACATAATGAAAAATCAAGCTGGTAGTCCCGGTTTTGGAATCCAGGGGAAAATATCTGTGTATATGTGTTTTATGTGTTATGCTCTCACATTGTTTATTTTCTGTGTTTTAGAATTCGTATGCAGGTAATTTATATACGGGGTTAAAACCTACATGAATTCCGGGTCTACCATCAGAAGAGTACACCATATCACCCGCAAGGTAATGGGACAGTTGAAGCTTTTAACAAAATTTTGGAGAATGCGTTGAAAAAGATCTGTAACTGGGATGTGCGCGTACCTGCATTATTATGGGCCTATAGAACAACCTGTAAAAAGTTGACAAGGAAAACACCGTTTAGATTGGTCTATGGCGTTGAAGCATTGAAGCCTATGGAATACATTATACCTAGTATATGCATAACATATTTTACAAATATGGTGGATCATGAGGCTTTGGAGGAATGACTCGTGTAGCTACTAGAGTTGGAGGAGGACCAATTTTTGGTAGGATTCCACCAATAAGTGTAGAAGGAACACGAAAAATCATGGCATGATCACCATATAAAGCTTCGCACCTTTAAGATAAATGATCTTCTATTGTTATATGATAGCAATTTCACCAAATTTCTGGGTAAATTCTAGATGCATTGGTTAGGGCCATATATTGTCAAAGAAATTACAGAGGGTGGCGCAATTTAGCTCACGAAGCTGAATGATGAACTGTTTCCAGGAAAAGTGAATGGGAGCCAGTTGAAGTTGTATATACGGGATCTTGCCCCTGTGCAATGACTATATGACTACATGACAATCTTAATGCTCCAAGCAGTTTGTTGGGAACGGGTTCCCCCAAGAGCAGTTTTGCGGCTAAAAGCCCATATTTTGGGACAATTTTGTAATAAAATTGTAAAGTCTCTGCATTTTGTGGTCGCGAAGCGCAAAGGTTTCAAGAGTCATAAAGGTTTGTCCACCCTTATTTTGTAAAGTGTCAAGTCGGCTGTAAAGATCCAGCCATGGTCCGCGGACCATGGGATTGTATAAAAAGGAGCTAAGTAAGTAAGCTCTAAGTAGAAAAGTAATGAAGAAAGTAGCGAGGTAGAGTGGAGAAATCTAATTGTTCTTAGGTCTTAGCGTAGGTAGAGGCTCTACAGCTAAGTGCGCAGAGGTCTAGGGTGGAATTCCGCAGTTGAGTGCGCGGACCCCTGCAGCTGTGTGCACAAGGCGGATAAAGTTTGTATTAAACTAGAAGATATCAATAAAGAGAAGTATTCTGCAAATACTGTGTATTTAGTCTCTATTAATGCATCTGATTATATTGCATTTTGGGTTTAATTTACAATGTTTATTTGATGCACGAATTTACGTGATTATATCTATTAATTGAACACAAATAAAGATATCAGTTTACACGACACTAACTATGATTGTTTAGTAAGATAAGTAAAACACAGGAGATAACTTGGGAAGCTATAAAATACATTATCATAGTTGCGCGAAAGTACCTGAACCACAGATTAGGGCTACGTGAAGGTCAATTGTACACCTTCACGGAGGTACTGAAGGATGGATAAAGGGTAGACTGTCAGAGCCCTAAGGCTTAGCGACCTAAACAAAAGTAGGGGCAAAGGTGATCCGGAATTAAACAGGAACGCAACAAATTACAGAGATAACCATAAACACAGATATGCATTGGAAATAATACTTCATTTCATTAATGTGAGATACTGAAATATTCTTACAAACAGTAATGGAAATAAACCAGCTAAGGTGATGGTAGCTTATCTCTGAGAAGAGATGTGGCAGCTACATGCCTCTGAACTGTCTTACAATGAGGCTCTAAGGCTTATTTATTGTTGAGAAACAATGGAAAACCCTAAACATCCAAAAACCTAACCCTAGAAGATGAAACGTCAAATTGTGGGCCCCATTTGGGTAAATTGGTACATCAACTTCCCGAGGTCGTAACTTTGGCATATGATCTCCATTTGACGTACACAATATCTCATTAGAAATATCTATTCGAGAACTACAACTTTGGGAAGAGCAACATCGAACCATGGACCCATGTTGCTCCCAGTTTTCCCAAAAAACGTCGTTTAGGGCCTCAAATCGGCTCCAGAAGTTCAGGACTTGAAAAACTTCTAAAAATAGTAAGTTGTGCTACAATTAAGGAAACTGAAAATGCTGAGAGAAGCGATGGTGGGGGTCCAAGTGGACTTGGCAGGTGGCCACCAATATCCACTTGGATCAAGAGGGTATAAACCGACATCACGACCATCTCAGGGTGCGGAAACTTGGTTCCAGCATCCCCCCATACTGCTTCGGGTGAGACTTCGGTCCGCGCTCCGTGAGCTGATGCCGAAAGGGCCAGTAGTGTAGGGATTTGTTTGACTAACTAACGTTGAACCTGGGTCAGGGCCCACAAAGCCAACAAATGGTTCCGTTGTCAGGACTGGAATCTGTATGAGAGATGTCTGATGTCATATCACTAGAATCCAACTAGGAAAGAGGTCGAAGACTAGTTGGATAGAAAGATCCACAAATTCGCAGCACAGGAGAACAGAAATCTACGACTGAACAAGGAACAATGGCTAGACAAATACTTGTATACAAAAATCCACGAGATCTTTTTATGTTCCTTTCCAGTTGAGTTATACGAGTGGATCGCGAAGCTAGCAGATAGCCAAGGAAAGTGGAGGCTTGACAGTCCTATTGTCTGGACCCCAGAGTTAGTACAGAGACTGGAAGCTTCTGAGGATAAGATTGCCCACATTGTCAATCATTGATTCGATCGTATCATAGAAGGATTTGTGATTGAATTTGTGGTAGATAACTCAGTCAGTTACAGTGAGGCGCAGCGGCACTTTTTCAAAGGTCCGCGAGGTAAGTACTTGAAGTCTTTAAATGCTTGGATTAAGATGTTATTGTGCGAAAAATGGGTTATGCATCTACCTTGATGTTCGGAGCTACGCGAAGTGGAAAGACTTATAGGAATGAAGGAAGAAAGGGTCCTGAATATAGCCCACTGATTTCACCTCCTTTGAGTGACGAAGAGGGAGTAGTGCAGGCTTCTCTGCGAAGTGCAGTTCAGCTGATAAAACAAGGGTTCCTGGGACTACCACCTCCACCTACGCCACCTCTACCTTCACCACCATCACCTGCTACTTTTCCCACACCACCACCACCTCCACCACAACTCAACATGGCGAATTCAATGAAGTTACCTTTGTTTAAGGGCTTGGGAAATGAGGACTCGAACCAGTTCTGGTTCATCATAAAAGCTGTATGGGAAGCTTAGGGCGTCACAAATGATTACATGAAGAAGGAAACATTCATTAGTACTTTACAGGATCACACACTAACTTGGTACATCAAGTACTCTAAAGATAACCTGAACGCTGGGTTGGCAGAGATCCAAACCGCACTGAATAAAGAGTTCAATAGGCCTAAATTGGAGTCACAGTCGATTATGGTGTTCAAGGAAATTGCGCTGAAACCAAGTGAGACACATTGAGAATTGGATCATAGGTTGAAGAGTAAAATCTGCGAAGCTAATATGAACTTAACAGATGGACAGCACCGCGAGTGGTTCGTGGCTTCGCTTCTACCTCACCTAAGGGTTGCACTATCACAACAGAGGATTACAACTCAGATAGAGGCCTTGGAGATTGCAATAAGACTACATGAAACACCGATGTAAGATTCGAATTTAGGGGTTCAGTAGATCCATGCGCAGTTACAAAATCTTTGCCTAATGCAAAGTTTGAAGTAGGATAGAACAGTTCGACCGGAGGCACGCGAAGAGATATGGTGCCTGAAATGTAAAGGTCAGGGAAATGACAAATACCACTGCCCAGTCTTTGCGAACTATATTGTAGGAGGAGGACAAATGCCTTTGAGGCCAGAAGCCCAAGAAGGACTGAGCGCAGGGCCTGCATTGTGGTGCGCGATATGTCAGGTAGCAGGGAAACATACGACTAATAGCTGTCATTTGCTGTAGAAGTTCGTACAAACACCACAACAACTGTTCTGCAACTTCTACAGGTTGGTAGGGCATGATGAGCATAACTGCCGAAGTTATGAATTGATGATGGACAGATCACCCACCTATAGAGTTTAGGCAGAAATGCGGCCTCCTGACCAGAGCGTTGGGATAGCATGAACAGGCTTTCAGGGGCGCGAACGAGGCCTGAGGCGGAGGAGGACCTGGTGTTGGAGAGGTAAATCCCCTCTACGGATAGAGGCGATCACTACTAGCCCAGAACGGGTCTAGCAACAATCAAACAATGCTACCACGCAAGTTCCTAATTGCAAATAAAGAGTAGGTGATGAAGACCTACTTGGATTCCAACGCTAATATTTGAAGAAGAGACGTCGCCCTCGCTCCTTTGCTTTGGCCGGTCACAATCCTCCACGATCCCCGTGAATGGACACCTGCACACACAAAGAACAACACAAACACAAGCGTGAAATCTAATAAATGCAATTATACATCAGTCAGAAAGGACATAACTCACATTAACCATTACAAAGACAATGAGAGTGGAACCATAATGATAGTCATCTATTATTAATAATCAACAAAGGAGAATACAACCAATGTTCTGACGTCAAGTCCTCCTTTGGCTGGGTGCTCAGCTACACAAGTCTTGCAAAGCTTGAAGGGATGAGGGACAAGCCTCTCTCTCTTTGGTGACAAGATCTCCTCACTTAGGTTAAGCCTTATGGACACAAGGAAAGCTCTTGCAACTCTTCTTGATCTCTTGATATCTTCCTTACAGCATCAGCATTACCACTACCACCAGCTTGCTCAAGGCATGGAGACAAGCTTTTATAGATGAAAGAGGAAAAGATAAGATCAATCACATTAATCATGGATTTGGCTTTATCACTTGGAAACTTCCATGGAAGGGTGGAAAACTACTTCCCATTCAAGGAGATTCGAAGCCAAACCATCTTCACCTAACATAGATTCAGTTGGTGAATGAGTTGGAGAGAACTTTCGGAAGTTGATTTGTTAAAAACTTTGCCCAAATAGGTTGGCGCGAGTGTGACTCTGGGACAGAGCACCAACTGGCGCGCCCTCTTTGGAGGATTTCCCTCATTGGCGCGGGCAGTAAACTGTGGACCCGCGCTAATGCAAAAAGAGCTATTTTCATGGGTTTTCTGCAGGAGATGCCTTCAGGGCATATGAAGCTCATACTTAGAGGAATATGATGCAAGTGGTTTCAGGTCATGTCACTTCTCACAGGTCCCAAAATGAGTCCTCCAGTGTGCGGGAGAGGGGTAACAGGGACGGTGACAAACGGTGACAAATTGTTGTGTAACAGATGCCCCCTAAAGCATGAGGCCCGAGAGAGAGAGGGGTGAAATGCTTTACAAGAACATGCGCAACTGAGAACCTACCGCTGAAGAACCTGCATGGAGAAGTACAACTGATATCTCATGATACATGATATAAGTGGTATGGGCGCAGCCATCCATAGCAGAGTACAAAACAAGCTAGATCCAAGGCATGGGCGCAGCCATCCAATGAGGATCAGTAAATAGACTCAGGCATGGTCGCAGCCATCCAGTGAATGAGTCATGTAATGATCATAATAATCCACAAATCGCAACCTGGATCCCAATAAACAAAATACAGGGTCTTGCGCTCCATCTCGACCCGAACAGAGTACAAGTTCAAGCATGTGAATACATTAGTTGAAGTCGAACATGCATGAACATCGTCTGATTACCAGTCGATGATGAGAACTGTTAACAGACGCGAGAGGTACCACCAATAATGACAATGGCCCTCAAGGTACTATAGGTACAATCTACGGCGTGCGAATCAATGAGCTGGTGTCGAACACCCGTAGAATCATTCGATCGGAGGCCAATGATGAAAACCTCTCGTCGAACACGAAGAACCTGCCATTGAGGCATGCAGGCTCCAAGGCACTGGAAGGGAGTCTCTAGGTCAGCTTCCTGGATAATGAGCTGAAGTCGACAGGAAGTGACCTTGATCAAAGGTGGGCCATCATGTTTCCCACATCATTGACACGAGACAGAGGAAAGATGTTGTGGTGAATCAAAATTATGCGAGGTATCAGAGGGAGGTTGTACATTAGCAGAGGTCAACTTCTCTTGAACACATCGGCGGCACGACAGTGGACTTGGCAGTATTTGACATCAACGAATCGGAGGTCATGACGACGAGGCAATGAGCAGATGAGAGGTCAAAACGGGATCACCCAAACCCACGAAGGCCAGTGAAAAATGAGATGAGATGTTCCCACCCAAACACGAAAGCAAAGAAGTGCCATGTTCAAGAACGACATACTGCCGACTCGATTATGATTATGGGTCCATTTTCCCCACCATTTCTGGCGAGTACCCTAGTTATTTTTAACAAGCTTGACGGGGATAGCATATGCTTGTGAGGCGTCATTCCGACGAGATCTGATGTCATCAGGTTTTAACGAGCCTGACAAAGGAAGAACTCGGCGTCTTTTCATGTTTAGAGAGTCTGAAAAGACAGTAGAAAAGTGAACTCCAGGGGGGTCCTTTTTCGTAAAGTTGTGTCGCTCGAGCCCGAAAAAGTATAAAATAATGCTCGAAAGAACCACCCGATCATTACGATCAAGGAGTACTTTTCATATGTAGTGACATTGACCGGAAAAAGTAAAAAAGAGATCGATATCACGTCGTTTCGTACCCATTAACGAGCCTGAAATGACAAAGACCCGACAATCTTTTCATTTTTACACGGTCGGAAAAGGGTTTAAAGACGACCGCCTCTTATTTACATTTAACGAGTCAAGAGGGAAAACTCGACAATCTTTTCGTCTTTAAACGGTCGGAAAAGAGCTGAAAGCAGACCTCCATTTTTATTCTCTTTAACGAGTAAAAAAGGGAAAAATACTCGGCAATCTTTTCATCTTTTACGAGTCAGAAAAGAGCGCAAAGGTGACTCATCCTGTAGGAACGAGTGGTATAACGGGTAGCAACTGGTTCTGGCAATGGTGGAACTGCTCAAAACATGTAATGGTCAAGAGGCTGGCTAATAAAACCACTCATTGCTGCAGTTCCTCAGGGAAGGAAAACCAACCAAGTGAGAGCATATGATCGGCCAAAGAGATGGTGGCGATGGAATGAAACAACCAAGGCTCATCTAGCAGAATTTAGGGGATAACAATGGCAATCACGAGGTGTAAATCAGGTATGGGTTCATTTTTACACAAGCTTGAACCATGGAGAACTCTGCTTGGATTCGGTTTCATGTTTACACAGGCTTGAAACGAAAAACTATGCTTGTTATAAGTTCGCATGCCCCCCGGCATAATGACGCAAAATGAGGTACACGCCCCCCGAGCTTCATTGCATTCAACAAAGTGGATGGAATGAAGGTTCACTCTCAAGATCTATGAAAGACTCGAGATCTTAATCAAAGACTCGATTTGGAAAAGGAGGAGTTGTTTCATTTTTTAATGAGGTTGACACAGTAAAAGAACTATCCTCATAACCCTTGTTTCATTTTTTAATGAGCTTGACACAAGATCAGGAACTATGCTCGACTCCTTGTTTCGTTTTTTAACGAGGTCGACACAAGATCAGAACTATCCTCGGGACACATTGTTTCGTTTTTTAAGGAGCTTGACACAGGAAAACGAACTATGCTCCTCCCGACCTTCATCATAATGAACAGGAAGTCGGGGCTTCCAAGAGTGCCTCTCCCGGTGGAAGGCCAACATCTTGGAAGTCAAAGCCCAATGCCCCCAAGACACTATGCACGACGGCGGCATCGTTGGATACAGGCACGGGATAGGTGGCCACGTAGTTGATCTGCGGTGGGGCAGATACAACTGGTGGATAAAAACTAGGAGTGGACGACAACTGCGCAGGAGGCATCGGGGGACTAACGAATGACAATTGATCGATAGTCACAATTCTTCCATTGTGCGGAAAGCAAACCACACGGAAAAGTGAAGAAACGAGGGCCCCCATGGCGTAAACATAGTCGCGACCAAGGAGAAGACTAAAGTATAAAACACCTTGGGTAACCAAGACGTCTATATAGACGGTTTTGCCTCCCAAAGTAATAGGAAACTTCGGGAGAACTCCTAGAGATGGACAGGCTCCTCCATCGAAAGCCAACAGATTCTGCGTGACCGGCCCGAGCTGTGGGGAACCTAAAGCTTGCCAAGTAGTGTACGGCATAAGACTGACCGACGCACCTTCATCAAGAACAGTGCCAGGTACCGCCTTATCATAGGCAAGTACGGTAATCTGGAAAGGCACATGGGATGGAAGGCGGAAAGTGGTCAGGTGACTCTAATCAAAGGAGATGGCCAAACTACTTGGTGGGGGAATCGTATGATCGCCCCCATGCTCCATAGGAACCGAAGAGGGACTTTTGGGAGCAGCTGGGATAGGAGAGTCATTTCTGGACTCAGGGGAATCTAAGGAGACGAGGGGAACATGGGAATTACGCTCTTCCGAAATAGAGTGATCGGGTGGTGAACTCGAGTCGACACTCTTTCTGACCAATGGTTGGTCTGGAACAGGCTTGGCAGAGCCAGGTTCAGGAAGAGGAGGCTGGACAAGAGAGAAATCTAAACCAATCTCGTTGTCAGCAGGGGGACGATCTGCGGCTGCAGAAAGACGTTGATATCTAATGGGGAGTTGGGGTGAGGGAGCCGCGAGACTTTCCAAGACGCCGGAGGCTTTATCCATGAGCGGACAAAGGTGAAGGGGATGATTGCCTTCACAAAGTCTGCAAGGGATTCGAATCTTCCCTTTTCCCTTACTATTCCCAACTGATAGGGTAGCATCGCCGTGAGATTCAGAGGACGATGAGGGGCGGGCCGGATCGCGGGACCATACTACTAAGACCCTCGGAATGCCAGGACAATCGCGAAGAAGGTGGTCATCCTTGCACAATCTACAAGGAAACTTGACCTTCCGCGGAGGAGCAGAAGGTGGCCCGACTTGAGGTGGACCTGGAGGAGTAGCTGCACTTTTAGCCTCTCCCTTGGGAGCCTTCTTCTTCTTCGTCTTCTTCTTCTTCTTCTTAGCCACCTTGTTACTCGAATCTAGACTTTCACCAGGTCAAGTAGAAGATGAGGATGTAGAAGTGGGCGTAGAAAGGGAGAGATCCACCTTAGAATCAACATGATGTTGTTTAGGTGGAGGAACGGATTGACTAGACGGTGAGACGGCAGGGACCAAAGAGGTTGAGAACAACCAGACTAGCAACCCAATAGTTAACCCTGGGAGGGACAACGTCGCCATATAAGGAGCACCAACATTTCCAAAAGGAGCGAAATGACCAGGGTTCCCGTCAGAGGGGATCCCTGGGTTGGTGAACCCCGGAAAAGTTGCCATCGAGAATGAAAAGAAGCCTACTCAAGCTAACGCAAACAAGATCTAACCAGGTAATGTTAATCGCGGCCAAATAAATTTTAAGACGCAAGGACACAACTTGACCTTTTCATGTTTTAAGAGTCGAGAAAAGGACAAAAAGATGACTCTAGTCTCCTTCGAATGTTTAGTGAGCCCGAAGTGACAAACGCTCAGATGAGCCTTTTCGTTTAAGGAGTCTGAAAAGGATCAAAAGTGACTACTCTAGAGAGCTAGGCAAAAAGGTTTACCAAACAAATCCGTAAAACTGCATATACACCTTGGCAGTCATATGAAAACCAAGGACTTCCCGTACGGCAGTCAATCTTCCCGAATGCTGTGTTCGGTGCGTTACGGCTTGTAAGGCGGCAGACACGGCTTCCTGTGGATAAAGGATGATAACCTAGTGGGGTCTCCCCATATACTTGACGGTACGTGGGAGCTCAAGTCCGTGCTAGACCACTTGTTGCATCACGGAAGGAGGAATCACCCAACCTTAAGTGAAACAAAAGTGACTAGGTTTAACGACGCCGGAGCACGTCTCTAGCCTAGACCTCTAGATGTTTGCATTAAGTTCCAATGCGTTATTAAGTTTATTCAGTTCATTTTACGGTTGATCTTTGATTAGGTTTCGATTTCCAGGTCCTACCGTATGTAATCTCTCACAATTCCCTAAATGCAAGCTATATGCCAAAATATATCATTTCGTTCGATGAATGCTAACTACGAGAGGGTTGAGAGCTTTCACACAAACAAAAATGACCATAAAACAATCAACATAACTCTAATGCAGCTAATGGCAATTAAAAAAACTTTTCTCTAAAGTTACTAATCGCTAATAACAACGAAAAGCTTTATTTTCCATTAACTAATGCAAAGCAAAAGAGATTGTTTGTTTCTTTTCAATGGCAAAGTGCACTAAACAAATTTTGAGAAACAATAACAAAGAGTAAAAATACAAATTTCACTCAATGAAAATACAATCAAGTCCCTAAATACCAAGGCAGTCCTTCAGAACCAAGAGGAGATCTCAAAGACCTCAATGGGCCATGTAATCTAAGCCCAAAATGAAGCCAAGCGAAATCCAAGCGAAAAGAAGAGAATCACTCGAATAACGCAATAAAAAGTTTAACAACCATTGAACAAGTACAAGAGAGTAATCAAAAATTTGACTGGACCAACAGAAGACCAAAACTCCTAAGGAAGGCTCGATGCACAAAGCCACTAGATGCCCTAGGGCTAAAATGTGAAATCGGTAGAAAAAAACAAACACCCGAAGGGTAAAGGCCAAAAACCAATCACACAAGACTCTAACACATTCAAGTGATTGAAAGGTAGTATCCAGACGCAAAAACCAAGCTTGGAAGGCTCAAAACAAGCAAACTCTAAAAGGTTCCCCGGGCTGGCATGACTTTCAGGCCAAAAGTAGCGCCAATTGAGGATTGGCGCGGGTTGTCCATTGGCAAGTTGTGCCAATTGGTGCGATTGTTATGAAAAAAGAGCGCCAATCAAGTTTGCTATGCCAAAATAAAAAACAAGCAATCCAAGACTAGGCCAGCAGTATCCAGATAGATCAGGAAGCAAGAGACAGCAAAGAATCCAACCCAGAAAGCTATCTAAGCAATCAAAACAAGAGAAAACCAAAGAGACAAGACAAACTCCAAGTTGTTTAGTTTGTAAACCGAACCGAAGATTGACTGAAGTGGCATTGATCTACTTCACTAATGCAAAGCAATAATGTTTCGAAGGCTACCTGGCCGTACTTCAGGCTCCGTCTAAAGTTTACAAATCAAACAACAAGCTAAACAACAAGCTAACTCCCCAGCGGAGTCGCCAAATTGTCGGAGAGGTAAATCCCCTCTACGGATAGAGGCGATCCCTACTAGCCCAGAACGGGTCTAGCAACAATCAAACAATGCTACCACGCAAGTTCCTAATTGCAAATAAAGAGTAGGTGATGAAGACCTACTTGGATTCCAACGCTAATATTTGAAGAAGAGACGTCGCCCTCGCTCCTTTGCTTTGGTCGGTCACAATCCTCCACGATCCCCGTGAATGGACACCTGCACACACAACGAACAACATAAACACAAGCGTGAAATCTAATAAATGCAATTATACATCAGTCAGAAAGGACATAACTCACATTAACCATTACAAAGACAATGAGAGTGGAACCATAATGATAGTCATCTATTATTAATAATCAACAAAGGAGAATACAACCAATGTTCTGACATCAAGTCCTCCTTTGGCTGGGTGCTCAGCTACACAAGTCTTGTAAAGCTTGAAGGGATGAGGGACAAGCCTCTCTCTCTTTGGTGACAAGATCTCCTCACTTAGGTTAAGCCTTATGGACACAAGGAAAGCTCTTGCAACTCTTCTTGATCTCTTGATATCTTCCTTACAGCATCAGCATTACCACTACCACCAGCTTGCTCAAGGCATGGAGACAAGCTTTTATAGATGAAAGAGGAAAAGATAAGATCAATCACATTAATCATGGATTTGGCTTTATCACTTGGAAACTTCCATGGAAGGGTGGAAAACTACTTCCCATTCAAGGAGATTCGAAGCCAAACCATCTTCACCTAACATAGATTCAGTTGGTGAATGAGTTGGAGAGAACTTTCGGAAGTTGATTTGTTAAAAACTTTGCCCAAATAGGTTAGCGCGATTGCGACTCTGGGACAGAGCGCCAACTAGCGCGCCCTCTTTGGAGGATTTCCCTCATTGGCGTGGGCAGTAAACTGTGGACCCGCGCTAATGCAAAAAGAGCTGTTTTCATGGGTTTTCTGCAGGAGATGCCTTCAGGGCATATGAAGCTCATACTTAGAGGAATATGATGCAAGTGGTTTCAGGTCATGTCACTTCTCACAGGTCCCAAAATGAGTCCTCCAGTGTGCGGGAGAGGGGTAACAGGGACGGTGACAAATGGTGACAAATTGCTGTGTAACACCTGGCAGAGGTCAGGGACAGCTAATCTGTTGCAATTGTGGAGGACCAGGACACTATGACCATGAATGCACTAACCCAACGCGTCCGTCGTGCAAATATTCTACTCAGTTTGATCATGAGATGGAGGAATGTCCTACATTGATAGCGAGGATACGTGACAAAGGGGTCCTACCACCATAGCCGACTCAGAACCTATAGATGATGAGAGCTAAGCCTCGTTGTTTCTGGGAAAATTAGTATTTCTAAGAAATGCTAACCCTCCAGGCTTGGCAGCTAACCTAGAAACAACAGTTAAAACAATTCACTATTTTTCCTATGAATGACAGATAAGAGAAAGATTATAAAGAGCCAACCTGTAACTTCCACTTGATTCCTCGCTTGATCTCTCTCTCCTTTGGCTGATCTCATTACTCCTCCCCATACTTAACACGCTTGGAGAGTACCTGCGCAATTACAGAAACATAGACCCGTCAAAGCATAATGACCCATAATTCATAAACATCACATAATCAAAAGTATGATAAACATATAATTGCATTGAAAGATTACACAATCGTAGGGGAAAAATCTTGAAAATCTTTATTAATAGAAGGGAGGATTACAACCCATAATTTCAATCCAGCGCCATCCTCCCAGCTTCAAACCTTCTTCACCTCATGAGCAGCAAGAAATTCTGACATTACAACAATACTTTGCCTCAATACTAAAACCATCAGCACTTCCTTATCACTCAGAATTATTCAGCCTCTAGATCTCTTGGATTAGGGATCCATTTATAGATGAGTGAAGGAGGTTGAGTCATGATGATGATGATGAATGCTTTCTATTTTTAGGAATTGGTTCCATGAAAGAGGGGAATAGGTGGATGTTTCCTAGTTCCTTTAGTCATCCTTGGGCGAACTCAGAGGGGCAGGTGGCACAGGAGAAGCTTCTAGAGGTTTCCATGAGTAACTGATTCTTCAAACTCTCCCGAATTTTTGTCTAAGCTCAACAATCGCACCCTAAAGAGGGCCAAACTGCAATTCATAGCACTTGGACAATGTGGCACCTGTTATGCATAGCACCCTAACACAGGACTTTCTACAATGATCCCTTTTAGGCACTTTTTGGATGAATTTTGTGATGAAACTCTTGAGGAATGAGGCATTCAGAGGACTAAGTTTCTTTATGGAATAAAACAACTATATTAGGGGTTGATGAACCCTAATATCATCGACATGTGAATTGGGTTTGATGTGCCCAAATATGTCTATAATAGTTGCCCCCTAAAGCATGAGGTCGTAAATATCTATGTCGGGTGAAATGCCTTATCATGAGGATCAGAAGTTTCGAACTGGAAGATGACCTGCATCAATTACAATACAATACATTATGATAATATGATTTTCTCATGAACTAGCTGAGGGAGGCATTCCCATGCTCAGCTTATAAACTTCCATTACATGTACATAGATCAGATAGTCGTCTACAGATATAAACTTGTGATTCTACAGATATAGATTTGTGATCCATGTTTAGGACGACCATCTATGTAAAGCCTTTGTACATTTGATGCTTTTGTACTCCTGAATATATCGCAGCCTGAATGGATGAAACTAGATCTGGGGTCTTCAAACTCATTCAATCTTCACTCAATGTACAAGTCTATCCATGTGAATAGATGTTCTGAGGTCAAACATGGAGAGACATCGTCTGATTACCAGCCAATGATGTAAGTTGTTAACAGACGTGAGAGGGATCACCGATAATGATGATGATCCTCAAGGTACTACAATACATTTCGCGTGGTGTGAATAAATGATTCGATGTCGAACACCATGCAAAATCTTTCGGTCGAAGGCCATTGATGTCAACCTGTCACCGGAAGAGAGAAACTTGCCATTGATGTATGCAAGCTTCAAAGCACTGAAAGGGTGTTTCTAAGTCAACTTCTTGGATGATGAGCTGATGTCGACAAGAAGTGACTCGTCGTAGGAGGGCCTTGATGTATCCCACATCTACGACGCAAAATGAAGTAAATGATTTTCAGAGATGAAAACGAACTGACGACACATGGTTCAGGAATGGCGGTCATGAAAATGAAGGTTTGTAGTATTGCAATGGATGAGATTTTAACTGGATGACTTCTCTTGAACATATCAGCGACACTGAGATGAATTGGTAGCGTTGACCCAAAAAGTGATGGATGGTGTGATAGATCAATGGTATGATAACCATCAAACGGAATTTCCCAACCCAGCTTAATCACAGAGATGAAGTGAAAGTGTCATGTTCAAGAGTGACTCGCTACCATAAGTTTTCAAGATTTTTCCCATTTTCCCCAGTCATTGCTGACCAGTACCTCTTTATTTTTTATCAAGCTTGAGGAGGATAACATATGCTTGTTCTATAATTCGCCCTTCGGGCAAACCCGTCGCTATTTGATGTTTTAACGAGTCTAGCGACAGTGAAACTCGGTCTTGTCTAGATGGACAAGTTTGTCACTATTATTTTAATGAGTTTAACAACAAGGATAACTCGATCCTTTTCATATTTAGAGAGTTTTAAAAGGGACGAAAATAAAACTCTGTAAGCTCTTTTTCGTAAAATAATCCCTCAGGTCCGAAAAATGATAAAATAATACAAGAGAGATGTCATTTACAATACTTTAACGATCTAGAAAAGGCAAGCGCTCGACTATCTTTTCTTATTTAAAGAGTCTGAAAAGAGTTTAAAGAGGACTCTATGGTTTTCTTTTCATGTTTATATCAAAGCTCGAAAAGTGAATGAAAATTTTGCTTGGTGGTCAAAGATGTTCAATTCTCCATTAGCACATTGGATTCTGTTTTTAGTCGTTCATCCTGTTCAAAACTCCACCAAAGATGATTAAAAATACATGTTCATGGATGAAAAATGAATAAAACCAAGATCTAGTTGATTTACATGTGAAAGTAAATATAAAAAACAAGTTTTGGCAATTCATTTTCACCATTTCATTTCTAACATTGGATTTTGGAGCTCTGAAGCAGTATTTTCCCCCAATCTTCACCAGCTAATTGCAAAATATTCTGTGGATCATTTCTTGCGCCATCAAGAGTGGGTAAGAGCTATCCCCATGCTCTTCAATTCTATTCCATTCTTTTTCAGTTTTGGGCAAAATTTCTCAGTTTTCTAGGCCTCTAGTGTTTAACTTTGTGTTTTTAAACCATCACACTTTGTTCCTATTGAAAAGTGCAATGCATCCCACGCTACTAATAGGAAATCTGCTATGCATAGCACTGTCTTAACTTATCTAATGTTTGTGTTTCAAGATCAAAATGGTCATTACATGGCAAGAACGAGAACACAAGGAACAAGACATGATTTCTTTAAATTACGAGGGCACAGTTGATTCCTTAAAGAACTGTGGTTTGTTGAAGTTCTTTCGCTTGTCCATCATGAGGCAACAGATGGAGCTGCTGTAGTATCTTGTTCATGCTTGGGATCCTATTGACCAGGTTTTTCATATCAGGGGTAAAGATATCCCTTTTACCATCGAGGATGTTTATTTTCTGACAGGTTTATCAAGGCGGGGTGCCTCTCTTTCACTATCAGGACTCACCAGGGGAGGTGAATCGATGAGAGATTATATTCGTCAGTTCTATCGGGAAGGATCTCAACCCAGTAGAGATGGAAAGATTCATATCCGAGATGTTATTGATTGACCTTTGAGAACTATCCTCTTTACCCTTGCTAGATTGGCTGGCAGTGGCTTTACATTTAGCAAACAGATCTTATATGCAGTATGCCTTGGAATGGCTGGAACCGAAGGTATTCAACTGGTGTGAGGCAATTTTCCCACTTATGAAAGAACAACTGACCAAAGTGAAGGCTGGAAAGACCAAAAATTTTGGTTATGGGTCTATTTTGATTTCCTTCGCTTTGGAAAAAATCTCGCTCATGCAACCAGAGAGCATTTCTCTAGGAGTGCCTGGACCTAGAGAACCACGGATGCAGCGATGGGTAGACCTTATGGCTAGGCATGCTGGCCAGTCACTGATTTCATTTTCCTCCACATTCTTCGAGTGGTTCGACCGTCAGGAGATGGCCTTTGTGGAATATCCATATGCTGGGATGGATTTCCGTGGCGATCCAAATTTAGCATTGCCAGTTGGGGCGCAGTGGAGCGTTATTGGTAAATTGATTTGACCACACTTCTGTTTTTGAGTTTTCACTTTTTTGTGTTTTTTAATTGTTACCAAGACTAAATAAACTCATATGTATGTGCAGTTATACGACCAGTTCAACCTATGGCACACCCATGGGAAGCAGATGCTCCAGTGGAGGGAGCTGTCGGGAGGGCAGTCCTTAGAGATTTGGACATAGCAGAGACCTTGGCTCAGTTGCAGGATCATGTAGAGGGCTTAACCCTCAGTATTCTGGATGTCCGGATTGATGAGTTACCCATGAGGCTGCAGCGCCATACCACTAGTGTGCCGAGTCGTTGGACGAGGCTCCTGCGTATGATAGCACAGGCGGTGACCTGTTATCATCAGCATAACTAGTCTAGGATGTTTTCTGCATTCATTTTTGAGTTTCTGGGTCAGATGACCAATTTTGTCTTGGACACAAAATATTTGTAAAAACTTATATACAACTATCTATTTGACTTTCGGAGTTTTATTATGGTTAAGTGATGAAATCCTATGCAAATGATGATGTGATTTGAAAAATTCTTTCTTTACATATGTTGCAAATGTCTATTTAACACATAGTTTGCTAGAGAGTCAATCAATGTGTTTAAATTTCTGGAAATATGTTGATATTGAATGAATTCAAAATGTCTTTCCAAAATTCAAACTCTTAGGAACATGCGATGAATGGCTGGGTTTCGGATGGAATAAACACCAGTAAGTTGTAGAATGACAAGTTGTGAATCTAGCCTAACAATGATTCAGCGTATGCCATGTGAAATGGCATCAGAGAGGAGTTCAATCAATGCGCTATACTCAGCGATATTGTTTGTCGATCGACAATTACATATATGTCTGAAACTCACTAACTCGCCACTTGGATCGAAGATGGCCCGGGCTGTAGAAGATAAGTTCTGCATACTATGACTAGCTCTGTCAGCATACCCAACAAATGGTTCCGAAAAGTTCGACATCTGCAACAAATGTAAAGTGGATTACCTAACGAAATCGAAACTCTAAAAGAAAACTAACACAACAAAAATGCAATGAAATCATATGTACAGTGAGTTTTACTACACTTAATCAAGCATAGTAACATTTAAGATACAACCCGTTTCAGGGCTGCGACAATGGAATCCCGTCATAATCGACCAACTCGTAGGCTCCTTTTGTCAACACACATTTAACAATATAAGGGCCCATCCATAATGGTTCAAATTTCCCTGCTCCTAATTTTTCAGAATCCTAATCCTAAAGCAAGACCAGGTCACCTTCTGAGAAGACACGAGGCTTAACATATTTGTCATATTGTGCCTTGATGTGTTTCTTATGTGCTTCGTTAGCCAATGTGGCATCACGATGGTTTCATCTAGATGGATTAATTCCAAGAAACGTGCTTCTTCTTCAAAAGTATCCGGTAGCAGGTCAATTACGAGCTTGAGGGATGAGATTTCACATTGAATTGGTAACACTGCTTCCGAACCATACACCAATTGAAAAAGCGTAAATCCGGTCGCATTTCTCACCGAGGTCTGATATGCCCACAGAGCTGAGTACAGGATTAAATTTCAATTCTGTTTATGAACTACAGTCATTCTTTGCAACATGCGCTTAAGGATTTTGTTGATTGCCTCAACTTGTCCATTAGTTTGCGGATAATATGGAGTAGAACTATCATGAGACAGTCCTAATTTGGTAGTTAATTCGATCATCATGTGATTGAAAAAATGCAACCCATGATCTGTAACTATAGCTTGTGGCACACTGAACCTGGAAACCACATGATTGAAAAAAAAAAAGAGCAACCGTTTCGCCACTATTGTTCAATGTAGGCATCGCCTCGGCCCATTTAGTAAAATAGTCAACAACGACTATAATATACCCATGCCCCCCAGCCGAGGTGGCGTTACATGTCATAAAATCAATGCCCCATTTTGCGAATGGGCCAATAGCAACGAATGGATGCAGTGGTGCAAGTGGTAATCTGGTTTTACGATCAAAAATTTGACAAGCAGGGCACCTTCTAACAGAAAGTATGCAATTTTTAAATATAGATGGCCAGAAGTAACCAGCTCGTAGGATTTTTTGTGCAGTTGCGTAACCAGATAAATTCCCCCCACAAGCACCTGAATGGCATTCATTCAAAAAAAATTCGGCCTCCTCATGAGTAAGGCACCTACTTAAAATTGTATCGACACCACGACGATAAAGTGTATCACCAACGATCAGATAATCTTTGGCTTGGTATCGAGTACGTCGTTGTTCAGAGCGAGAGGTGTTAGGCCTAAAAGCTTGGGTCTGGAGATTGTTGGAGGGAAATTTCCCCTAGGGCTTTTGGGTTGAAACCCTAGCAGATTGAAAGTTGTCTATACAAAGAAACATGCATTCATACAGCCATTATGCTATTATAAGCAAATTCTATGATAAGGGTACGTACCTTCGGTCCTACGTTTGAGAAGGCCCTTAGGGTCCAAACCCTTCTTGGAGTTCCCTTCTTCTCTTTTGTCCTACAAAACAACCAATTCAAAGAATACAGCAGTATATGGACAAAAACTTATAAAGAAACCATCTTCATGTTATAAAGAAAGGTAGTTAGTTATAAAATCCAAACAACCATTTACATATGAATTCTAAACATGAATATCATTAACATAAAGAAGATTCATTTCGAGAACCAAGACATGTGTTTCTTTTATTATAGACAAATAAAGTACATAAAAAGGAATATTTTCACCTGAGTAACCTTCAGCAGGCTCCAAGCAAAGCTTCCTTCCGGATCCGTTCCAGCCTCAAGCCTCTAAAAAACTCCTTCCATGACTCTCTCCATGATGTCACAAGTAATGGATGAACATCAACACACACAAGGAAACAAGAGTTTCCTGTACAAATGGGGGAAGTGTAGAAGGCACAAGGATCTTCAGACCTGGTCAGGGAAAAATCTCAGCATAATAACCTTTCTCTCTCTTCTCTCCTCCCTTAGGCCTTCCCTTTGAGGTCTTTTTATACCACTCCCAAAGTAGTTTTTTAGTTAGGAGTTGGTTGGGAACAGTTAGGCCACGGGCACTAACAGGTAATCAGCAGGTAAAACCCGCGATCTCCGCCCGAAAATAAGGAGTTTTATATTATTTTAAGTGTTTTAATACATACATGTGGGTTGGCTATACACAGACCCGCGTATACACGCGTTTAACTCAGGGCAATGTCGCGTATAAGGGATAAAACACTGTTTTTTAAATTTTTAGGACCAAGTCTGGAAGGAGGGGTTGCCCTAGGCCATTGAGTGCAGCATCACAAACCATAAGAGTGAGATTTGGAGCTATAACAGATGCCCCCTAATATATGAGGTCAGAAGGGGTACATGATGGCCGAAATATATTATGCGAGTAAATGGAAAGGAAGTCTGTCAAAAACCGAGGAGGACTTCACCAGAATTTAGCCTGCCAAGCCACCAAAGGAGATCAGAAAGAAACACTGTCTGAGGCGGGCATACCCATGCTTAGAAAAAGTAAAGCATGTCCGCATATCAAGTACAAGCGGATCCACTAAGTATGCAAGTATAAATGACTGAAAGATACATAATGGATCATCTGATCATGATGAACAAGTACATGTCTGAATATCACATATAAGACTGTCAATGATGCTGAAAGATGCAACAGATCACTGATATCAAAAACTGATCCCAAAAGGTACCAACTGAACATGATGGAATAGGATGGTACTACACTACAAACTCAGGTGCCAGCATATAGAATGTCGCCATGACTGACTGCAACATATAAAGTGGAGTGGTATCAACTAGCAGTAACAGGAGCAACTGTCAAGTGAACCAATGAATGCTGATACAACCTGAGGTCTTCACCGACCGCTGTGGTACATTTCTACACCATGGGAATAAATGATCTGAATTCGACCATGTGAGAAATCGTTTGATTACCGGTCATTGATGTATACCGTTAACAAACGCGAGACTACTCACCAATAATGATAATGAGCGTCAAGGTACCCAGTACAATCTAACAAGTGTGAATAGATGAGCTGGAGTCGAACACCTGCAAGAATCTATTGATCAGGAGACAATGATGGTTTCCCACTGTCGATAGCAAAGGATCTGCCACTAATGACTGCAAACCCCAAGGTACTTCCAAATGGACTCTAGATCTTTGCCCCAGAGTAATGAGTCGGAGTCGATAGGGAAAGATCTGCTAGAAGGAAGGCATTAAGGCATCCTTCATCAATCTAGCGCGAGTGTAACCCGTAGGCCAATAATGTGGAAGGAATCGGATGAAAAAGATGTAGTAACCCAACCGAAGTACGTTTCCGGCGTACACAAGATGTGGCTAGCGCATGACAGAAACCCTCTGAACCAACCAATAATGAAAGCTGACACAGAGGCAAGGTATCCACCAATAGGGTCAAATGGAAACCAAGGTACTGCACGAATCCCAATGTGTGATAATGTAAGCTGATGTCGAACACAAGGGAAACCACTCAGTCAAAGACCCATGATACTGATCGATGCTGAGCACAAGGTGACCTATCAATAATGAAAATAGGGCCAGGGTGCGGCTCTAGGCCTGTCCTCAGAGTAAGATGTCGTCGTCGATAAGGACAAGACCCGCCAGCAAGAAGTCAATGGGGACCTTCTCAAACCGGCACGAGTAAAGGACCAATATAACTGATGTGATGATAGACATGACACTGACAACTAGGGATGGCCGACTGAAAAATGAGTCAAGAGACACCGCAGAGAGGTCGACTCAGGCTAACTTCCCTTGAACAAAAGCACGACTCAATGTGATTATGTGGCAGCATATGATGACTCTGTATAAGTTCGCCATGCAGGAGGCACGAACGAACCCTCCATATGATTGGAAGAGATAACCAATCGGGGAGAACTGACTCAATAACAAGGTTAAGGCGTACCTAAGTCAAACTAAATCCCACCCATACGGAGGAGACTTTGTTTTGAGTGCTTTGTTCAAGGGCGACACGACTGACTCTAGCTGCCAACAATAAATGGAAATACTGTCCCATTCCCGCTCTTTTTTGGAATATTTAATTTTTTTGTATTTTTCTGTTAAGCTGGAAAAAGAATAAAAGAATGCTATGGTACAGTGGAAAGAACGAGTGTCGGTGAAACAGATGATCTAGTTCCTGGGAAAGGAACGTTCCTATGCTCAATGCAGGGAGGTGAAAACTGGTCAGTGACACTCAAAGGTATGTTCCTTCCACGGGTCAAGGTGTGTCAAGCTGCAGAATTCAAAGGTATGTAAGGTTGATTTTGCAGACGTCATGGTCAAAATTTGGCTTAAACACGAGTCCAAGTGAAGCCGGCTCTAGGCCAAAAGGTGCAAGTGGTCAACATGCAATGCAGTAGTACAACTCAACACAAAGGAGCCTCTAGGGTATAAGGCCAAAACAAAGCGGAGAAGCTAAGAGGAATGAGTCTTCAATGCATAAGTCATGGTGGGACTACAGAGGACTCCCGAGCCTACTCAAATCGGAGCAGCATGGGCAACAAATGTCAGTGAGGTGCTAACTAGGATGCCCATGTAAAGGATGGCTCTACCATCATGTCATGATTTAAAGAATCGGCGAGTGAAGATGGCTAACGAACCATAACACGATGGGATCGACCCTATGGCATATGTATCAGCAAATGAAGGCTAGTATGCATAATGCAACGGAAAAATGGTGTCCCTAACCTATATGCCAGTGAGAAAACGATACCTGCCATGACGGGTCAGCAGTCATGGAACTGTCTCGAAACTGGAAAACGTCCAAAATGTCCTGAAAAATAAACCTTTCTCGACATTCCAAGCTCCCAAGTTAAAAGTCACATGAGGCCAAACAAAATAAAATTTTGAAAAAATTTTGCATTTTCAAAACTTATAAAAAGCATTTTGGACTCACCATTTTTACCATTTGAGTTTGAGAGCAAAGGATTTGGAGCAAAAGGAGCAAACTTCCCACAGCCAGATTCAACCGTTCAAATTCGTCAAAAACCTCCAGGTAACTCTTATACTTAGCTTGCAATTGATTGTGACTGGTTTTAAGATTTTTGATTGATGTTCACCATTAAACTTTTGTCAAAAATTTCTCCGCGGCGTATACGTGGGTTGGTAATATTGAACCCGCGTACACGCGGGCCCTACACGCGACTGTGTGCACAGGGACTCGCGTATACGCCGCAAACGATTTTTAAACAAAAACTAACGGTTTTAAATCGATTTTTTCTCAGGATGCCTGTCACGTGGCGTGAAAGAGAGCACGCAGCGGTTGATAATGAAGTTATGAACAGTCCAGAAGCATTAGATGCCCTACGGGGATGCGGTTTGCTTAAATTTTTCAAATTGCCAAATATGAAAGCGAACACGCGTCTGCTTGAGATGCTCATTGATTACTAGGATGTCGATGAGGAAGCTTTTATGATCGATCAGATGCCGCTCAGGGTAGAAGTGGAGGATATCTATTTTATCACGGGCCTTTCCCGAAGGGGAGAGGTAGTACATTCCCGGGGCAGCACACGGAGTAGCCTCTCGATAAAGGACTATGTACAGATATACTGCCCGGGACATCCCAAGAAGGTTGGGAGCCAGATTTCCATCACACATGTGGCGAGTTTATCACTTCAGATAATCCTGTTCACCATAGCTCGAGTGAACGGATCATCCTCTTTGCAGCAAGCGTCATGGCTAAACATGAGCGTGGCAGTTGACTGTCTCACTACTGTGTTCGACTGGTGTACTCCTCTTCTGGCCAACATGAAGAGCCAGCTCACTTCTATCAAGAGGGGTCAGATTAAAAACTTTGGATATGCGACTATCTTGTGCACTTTCTTTTTCGAGAAGGTTCCCGCACTCCGCCCCAGGGTAGCAGTTTCCATCAGCACCCCACGCGATCCACGCATGGGCCGGTGGGCTGATCTGATGAAACGTCTGGGGGTGGGGAGGTCCCAAGGACTGCCTTCGATGACGATTTCTTCACCTGGTGGGATCAGCAGATCATCGCCGTGGATGACTACCCCTATGCTGGGCTGGATTTCCAAGGAGATCCTGATCTAGTGTTACCACCAAACGCAGCATGGGGCGAGATTGGTAAGATTTTTTGATTTTATGATTTTTTTGGATTTTTCAAATATAATGATGAATTTGAAAAAATATTTTTTGATGAGATTCAAATTACTGGTATTATGATCATGTTCCAGACATTGGGCCTGTACGACCAGATGGATTCCCGCGGCATGGACGGCGCGAGCGAGGAGCCGAAGAGGCGGCTGCTAATACAGAACAGACTCTAAACAACGTCCAGCGACACTTGGCGAGACTGAGCTGCCGAGTACCGATGGCCGCCATAGAGGACCTTCCTGAGGATATGTAGCGTCATGTGGTTGGGATGCCACGTGACTGGGTTTGCACTTTTCGGCGTGTGGCCAATGCTATAGTTACATACTTAGAGGCTCATCCTGAGCCGAGGCATTAGATATGCCGGACATGATTATGGGCATTTGAGTCCCAATTTTTGTATATTTTTGGACACACATATGTACACTCGAGACGCTTTATGATATATATATATATATATATATATATATATATATACAGTTTGACTTTTTGATGCTTGATTTTATTGTGATGAATGATTGATGTGCCAGTCTAATGCTTGATTAGCGATAGAATCAGCTAACCAATTATGAGATCTTGGAATATGCAAATAATTAATATAGGTAAATGATCTTTGCAACAACCTCACCCTTAAACACTGGTGATATAAACATGGATCCCTTACCCGATAAATGTTGTTTAATTGTGACACTATCAATTGAGAATCAAGATACACTACCAACGAGTCGATCCCATGAGAGGTTACCTCGGATAATAAATTAATAACGGCAGTATACTCAGCCATATTATTTGAAGCAGGACCGATACATACGCCTCTTGATGCCATCAATTGACCAGTTGGATAATAAAGTACCCAAGCTGCGGAAGCGAGATTCCGAGTGTGCCGACTAGCACCATCGGCGAACCCAAAATAGACCAAGTCATCCATCAACACCTGCCACAGCAGACCAAAAAGTGCTGATATCAGAAAACTCTCGACGATATATGTACAAATATACATAGAGTACAAAGAAGCCATTGCCTGGCCAAAACTAAGCAAAGTACTTGTTTAGGTAGAGCCCGTTTCGGGGCTCCGCCAGCTTGTTTCCCTCGAAATCAATTAACTCATACGATCCTTTTTCTAAAACTTGTTTAATAATGAAAGGACCGTACCACATAGGCTTAAATTTGCCTGCCCCCAAGGTGTCTTTATCTTGGTCATAGACCAGGACAAGGTCACCTTCAGAAAAGACTCGAGGACGGACAGACTTATCATACTGCGTTTTAACCCTTTTCTTATGAGCCTCATTCATCGTGGCGGCATCTCGACGCTGCTCATCGAGATGTTCCAAGTGAACTAGGCACTCTTCGAGACTCGAAGTCTCAGGAAGGAGCTCAACAGCTAACTTAAGAGATGGAATTTCACATTCGACCGGAAATATAGAGTCCATCCCATAAACCAACTGAAAAGGTGTAAAACCAGTAGTCGTTTTGACGGAGGTTTGGTATGCCCAAAGAGCCGAATACAACATAATGTGCCAATTGGACCGATTTTTATCGATTGTCCGTTGGAGTATTGTCTTAAGAGTTTTATTGACTGCCTCGACCTATCCATTGGCCTGAGGATAATAAGGGGACGAATGCTCCTGCCGGAAACCTAGTTTAAGAGCTAATTTGGACATCAGTTGATTCTGGAAATGACTGCCATGGTCATTGACAATCTCTCTTGGGATACCGAATCTTGAGATAACCTGATTGAAAAGAAACAAAGCTGCCGTGTCACTATCGTTCTTATAAGTAGGCATGGCCTTAGCCCACTTCGTAAAGTAGTCTACAGCCACGATAATGTACTTGTGATTTGCCGTTGAAGGTGGATTACAAGTTGTAAAATCAATACCCCACTTAGTAAAGGGACTGACAGTGACAACGGGAAAAAGAGGAGCTGGATGCGCGCATCTTCCGAGTAAAAATTTGACAAGGGTGACAGCGTTTGACCGCTTCCACACAGTCTTTAAAGATTGAAGGCCAAAAATAGCCAGCATGTAAGATGCGTTGGGCTGTAGCAAGCCCTGATAGATGACCGCCACAAGCTCCACTGTGGCAGTCATTGAGCACTGACTCTACTTCCTCTAAGGTTAAACAACGCCGAAGGATTGAATCAACCCCTCGACGGTATAATGTGTCACCAATGATAACATAGTTTTTAGCCAGGTGACGTAATTTTCGACGTTCATCCTTGGAGAAAGTAGAGGGAAACTTCGAAGTCTGGAGATAGACAATGATATCTCCATACCAAGGGTCGAGTGAAGAGATGAGGAATAAATGTTCGTCGGGAAAACTTTCCTCATAAACAGTATCCTCTCCACAAGGTAGCTCAGAAATTAGCTCCGCGAAAACCATGGATTTCTTAGACTTGGCAGACAGGAACTCGAGATCGAATTCTTGCAAAATGACAATCCATCGATTATATTTGCACCCAATCACTCGCCTACTGAGGACAAATTGGAATGGATTGACCACCGCTAAGACAAAAGTTTTGCATAGCAGGATATAATGACGGAGCCACTGGACAGCATGCACAGCTGCCAAGGCCAACTTCTCAACCGGAGAATAGCGCAGTTCAGGACCTATTAAGCCTCGGCTCAAATAATAAATCACATGCTCAGCGAGAGCATCGTCTTCCTGAATGAGAACCATACCAATGGTTGATTCTGCTGCGGCGAGATATAAAAGGAAGTCTCTACCATAATCCGGTGGACTCAAAAGCGGGGCAGAGACTAATGCCTTTTTCAAAGCATCAAACGACCGCTGCGCAAAGTCGTCCCACACAAATGGAACTCCTTTCCGTAGCAAACGCATGAACCCTTTAGTGATCTCGGCATAGTTTGCTATAAACCGTCTTAAGAAATTAGCCTTCCCTTGAAGACTTTGAAGTTGTCTAATTGAGGACAGGGGAGGCAACTGAACTATTGCCTCAACCTTGAAGGGATCAACCCGAATCCCTTCATTTGACACGATGAACCCTAACAACCAACCGGACGTAACCACGAAAACGCACTTGTTGGGATTCAACCGGATTTTATAAAAATGACATCGCTCAAAGACCAATTGAAGATGACTAGGGTGATTAGTTCTCTTTCGAGAACGAGCAACGAGATCATCCAAGTATGCCTCGATGACATGTTTGATGTCATGGAAAGCATATGACATGGCCCGCTGAAAAGTGGCTCCAGCATTTTTAAGACCAAAAGGCATCTTTCTATATGCAAAGGTACCCCAGGGACATATAAAGGCTGTCTTATGTTGATCTTCAGGACAGATAGAAATTTGATTATAACCCGAAAAAACATCCATGAAGGAAAAAATTTCATTACCCGCACACTCGTCGATAATCTGATCAATGAATGGCGTGGGGTAATTATCTTTTGGACAAGCCTTGTTTAGGTCCCTAAAATCGATGCATACTCGGATTGTTCCTTGCTTTTTATCCACAGGGATTGGATTAGAAACCCAATCAGTAAGAGGAACAAGGTATATGAAACCCGCCCTTAGCAGCTTCTCAACTTCAACTTTGATAGCTGCTGCTTTCCTAGGGTTAACTGGTCGAAGCCTTTGACGAACCGGTTTCGCGTTTTCATACGTCTTGATCTCATGTTGAACTATAGAAGGATCAATGCCAGGCATTTCTTCATAAGACCAAGCAAATACATCACAATATTCCTTAAAAAGGTCGGTGTATATTTGAATTTCTTCAGGGGAACACTCAATTCCGATGAAGATATTCTCGATGACGTTAGGGTCCCTAGAGATGTTTATAGGTATCGTTTTTGAAATTACCGACATATTACCTTCGGCATGAATGTGTGCTGGAGCCAAAGGGTTTGACACCGTACAAACATCACTAGTGAGGAGCTTGGAGAATCTGGATTCTACTTCCTGCAATGGAAGAAGAAAGTATGAATGATGGTGTAAGTCTTCCCAAGGTCGATCTATACCCATCATTACTTCAAGGATTGCTTCTTCAGAAGGTAAAACCGAATCTAAGCAGTCCAAGGCAGAGGTAGAATCAAGGCTCCAGGCTGGGGCCACATGACCATCTAACTCCTCTTCGGAAAAAGGAGTAGAGTGGTTGTCTACAGAGTCTACGATAGACTGATATCTAAGCTCAGCTGCAGATATAGGGAATGCCATTCCATTTACTTGTCCTTCAACTAATGTGGTCGTAGGTGAAGGTAAGGTCCAAGGGTCTGAAAAATAACGAGTTCGGAAGGACTCTTCTCAAGGAGACTCCTTAGATGATGAAATAGCGTTGATTTTAGCAAAAGGAGAGGGAAGATCAAAGGTACCCATCAATGAGGAATACATTCCCACTCCTAAATTCTCAGTAGGCGGGTGAGGGTTATCCACTAAAGGAATAGTAGAGCCAGAGCTTGCTTGAGGATCGACTGGACAATAGTCCAACTGATCGACCTTAACGATTTTCCCCTCATGAGGAAAGCAAATGACACGAAACAGAGTCGAAACAACGGCGTCCATTTCGTATACCCAGTTCCTTCCTAAGAGGAGATTATAGTCTAGGTTAGCATGTATGACTTCAACTTCGATATTGACGACCTTTCCCCCAACACATATAGGAAAGGCTGGGATAATCCCATGCGGCTTATGAGAATGACCATCAAATGCAGTCAAGACGGTGGGTGAAGGAACAGTCGAAGGCGATCCAATAGCCTTCCAGCATGACATCGACATGACACATGTGGAAGCTCCTTCATCTATAACGGTACGAAAAATATTGATTTTCCGGTATGTAGACTTTATTTGGAAAGCCATATGATGAGGCAGTTGCTTTTTGACATTTAACATGTCAAAAGTGAGCACTAAAGAGTTAGTTGGATTGACTGCCCCAATCGCGGAAAGTAAAGCACTTCTCTGAGCTGGACACGACTGGAGAACCTCTAAAGTGGACATGGCACACGGACTCTGAGCCAGATCCTCCACAATGGAGTAATTCTGGGCGGCCCTAGCATTAGGATTAATAGTCGCGCATTTAGTAGAACTTTTCGGTACCCGTGGTATAGTCTCGACAGGGGGTCGCTCAATATGAAGGTCAGTACTTCCGGGAACAGTCTTGTCCTTTGAAGCTTCGGCTTCCCCATAATCACGTGACCTAGTAGCCACATGGACGTTAGAACCCATCATAAATACATTTGATGATTTTTCCCCTTCCTGGTTGCCCCCTGCGGAGGTTCCAGGGTTTGAACTCGCGCCAGCAAGAAGTTGCTGCCCTTGGGGAAATGGGTTGGTTAACACAGCTTGAGAACTAGAACTCCCTTGCTGTCCTAACAAGCGCTGAGCATCTTCAATCTTAGGGCAGAGATGAGTTAGATGGTCTCCACCGCACAACTTGCATTGAAACTTAACTTTCTTTCTCGACTCATTTCTACCACCACCAGCGTTGTTGCCGGATTTATTTGCATCAGGCTTCCCATCCTGGTTCTTTTTCTTACCTCGTTCTTTCTTTTTCCCATTGGAATTTTGATTTCCTTTGCGGTTATCAGATTGGACGGCATTAATTGAAGAAGTTTGGGAAGCGGGGGGATTAGACGATGTGACTTGGTTGTTAGAAGTAGTTTGCAAGGACAACTGCTGCAATTGATTCAACAAGTTCACGGTAGTTGTGTCTACTGACCCAACTATACCATCTGCGTGCGGACCTGGCTTTGACTTAGCTACGTCAACCTTAGACCCAGGAGCATCTGGCAAGTATTTTTGTAGGATCCAGACTGAGTAGATCAATTCTAATTGCTGGGCCCTAAAAATGGCTTGCTCCTCCGAATAAACCCCAGACATGGAGACATCCTTGGAGATCTCGGGTTGTAGAGATTTCAAAAACCACTCGAGACGGTACTCCAGAGGGATTTCGGCTTTAATGAGCCTCTTTCTCTGTTTCCGTTCCTGAATGTGATCAGAAATGTGATTTGCCTTATCCTGACGAAAGGTGGCCAGAAGTTCAGTTCCGGCATCATAGCAGACAGGCAACTGGAAATGATTTAAGAAAATATTGGCTAAGTCAACGAAAGATGTAAAGCTGCCCCCTGGCAACTCTATATACCATTTGGCCGCATTACCAGTCAAGGTGCGCTGAAAGAGTCTCAACCTAATCGAGTCATCGATCAGGGACTTAGATGAGCACCACAAATGGAATGTGGTTACATGGTCGCCTGGGTCTTCACCGCTCTTCCCTTCAAATTTTGGAATGTCCGAAGGGAGTTTGGTTGGGACCGGAGGCCAGGCCGGATTGTATTTTATTGGGTCATTTTTTAACTTAGTGAGGTCTGGAAAGTTCAACGTTGCCAGAAACGGAAGTCTAGGAGGACCTTGGGGATTCCACCCAGACTGGGTAGAACTCCCAAAGCTCTGAAAAGATTGTCCTGGATTTTGGGAGGCACCAGGCTGCCCGAAGTAACCAGTAGAACCGGCTAAACCAAAAGGCAAGCCTTGTGATCCAGCAAAATTCGGAGTTTGACCAACTCCAACCGTATAGCCTCCATAACTAGCAAAGTTTCCTCCTAAAGGATGGTAAGGAGTTGATAACCCCTGATACGGATTCCAAGCCGAGGCTAGGGGAGGAATACTTTGAAATGAACTAACCGTGGAGTACGGCCTATTCCCAGTTTGACCGAAAAACGGATTCCTAGTTCCCGCGCTACTAACCCCAGGGTTATTCCAACCTTGGAAAGGATTATTGCTTTGTCCTATAGGAGAAAAAGGCATGGATCCTACCGTCGGGTTGGAATGTGGTATATGACCACTTCTGAAAGGAAAACCCTGGAATGAAGCCGATCCGCCCATCATGGACGTAGCAGCACTAAACGGAACCGATGGAATACCCTGTGAGTGGGTGCCAAATTGGAAGAATCTAGTACCAAAAGCATTGGTTTGGGCATTTCCACTCATGGACGGAATGGAGGTAGACCCAACTATAGATGTGCTAGCAAAAGATCCGAACAAGGAAGCAGAGGAGATGGAAATCGTTCCTCCCCCTTGCACCGATGTTGGGGTTTGCATAGTCGTAGCACTCGTAGAAGCCATGCTTCCAGTAGTGGTCATCGATGGTAAGCGCGTAGCGTAACCTGGACTTGACGGTCTATGCGTCGGAGTCCCAACGTATTGCAATACGTCTGGATGACTAGATGGTAGGGGAGAATTCGGAGCCACCAACGACTCTGAGAGTTCTTCTACCTCTATGTCGTTCTCCACTTGAAAGAGAACTCGAGAAAGGACTGGAGTGTCCCTCTCTTGTTCAGAAGTGCCAGGCCTTGCTTGGCCGCTAATGCCCCCGAGAGGAGGATCAATCCCCGATGCGTCAACCGGCGTGGGACGGTACCCACTAGTAGTATTGCCTCTGCGCCTTCTAGGAGAAGGCTCTAAACTTGGTGGCGAAAGACCACGAAGTCTTCGAGACCGTCTAGGAGATCGATCAGCCACTTTGAAATTTTTGTTATGATCTAACTAAAGACTCAAAAAATTGAAAGCTAGGCCAACTAAGAGCACAGAGCACACACTATAAAGTCCCTAAAGATACAGCCAGTCAAACAACTTCCAAGTATTTCCGCACCGGGTGATTAAGACCGGACACCAAAATACGAGAAAGTGAATTAAGGGGCCTTCCGAAGATAGTCTGGGGTGATGAGGGCCCAGTCCTATCAGCGAAGGTATCAGAGGAAGTTACGCTGACCTCCTAACAACAGCCTGCACCGGTGCAAGCCCCCAAGCTTCGCAAGGGTGCCCTCCAGTAGTACTGTCGAGAGTGATGCAACGTCAACCTCAGGTGCCACGGGATTCCCCTCCGCAGCCACCTATGTAGTTCCCTAGGAGAAGCAACTATGGATACCAACTCATCGCAGAAGCCAGGCGGAACAGTCGTGAGGTAAGTTCGGACAAGTAGGAGAGGGGGTATCTCTCTTCCCTATCTTCACAGGCCCTCGTGCTTAACTCCCAGATCCGGAGCTTTCGTGGTCTTCCTAACGCTATTGGATTTTCTCTCGTTAATCAGACTCCTACGTTTGACGTTTATATGGCCTTGGAGAGTTAACTCTCCACTCGCCTAATCCAAGGCCCTAAAATCCTAAACTTGTTGGTGTAACTGACTAAAACAAAAAGTTCTAGTGAATTTTAGTTAGCGCTTGATTTTAAATTAGGCTGTTCTTTAAGTCACAAGGTAACGGAAGTGAAACTAGTGGTGTTTTTTGACACAAAAGAAATTAAAAAAAACTTAACTACATGCACATGCACTTTTTCGTTTTTCGATGAAGAGCAATTTCTATAGGGTTCAGAGGTACTTCTAATAAAACAAATTTTTCTTTTCTTTTCGTTAATTCACGCTTCACACCCACAAAAGCTAACAAAGCTATGTATGCCTAAAAAGGTATGCAAATCTATCCTAATGCAACAAATATATGCGGATGCAAGATTAAAAACTACTCTAAAAACAAAAAATGAAAGTTGCTTGCTTATCAATCTTTATCTTGCCACTTAAAATGCCTAGATGGAAGATGAGATGTTACCATTCATTTCGTCTAAACACTAAAAACAAGTTCTAAGACAAACATAAAGCACTTTCACTCACTAAAAGGAAACCAAATGAAAAGCAAGTTCAAGAAAGAAAAACTACGTTTTTCAAAAAGATTTTCTTCAAAAGTAAAAACAAAAGAGTCTTTTCAAAAAAATGCTCTCAACAACACTGAAATTTGTGATTGAAGAATAGGCAATCAAACACTTTTGCAAGTTGACACCAAACAAACGGATGAAAACTCAACAAAAATAAATGTGTTTAAAAGTGCTCTTGACAATCAAAAGCAGCAATGAAATCTTTGGCAATGAAAACCAAAAGATCAAAAAGACAAATTCCAAGAAAGCATCAAACAACAACTTTCATGAAACAAAGAAGTGGATGGTCACAAAAAGCGATTTCATCAAGCAAACAAAAAGTCACCAAAAGCAAGATTAACACAAAGATTGAAAACCAATCTTCCTACCCTGATGAAACAGAGCAGCCAAGATTCCTAGCAAGAAATCTTGCGTGCTTTAGCAAAAAATGATGGTGCTTGCAATCAACAAAAAACAAGACCAATACTTCCTATAATCAGAGAGAATTCGAAACAAGATGCTCGCTATAAAACAAATAACTGATACTGGACAGTGACTATTTCAGACCAAATCAAACCACTAGACAAAACTTCAGAGACAAAAAGATTTACAAATCTTGAAAATTGCAATATATACGCGACTGTACTGAAGTATAGATTGCGTGTATACACGACTGTATCTGAGGAAACCTGCGTACACGCGGATTCACTCAAAGAAACAAGCTTATATACGCTTCTGTAACTAAGAAAAACAGCGTATATGACAAGCTTCAAGAAAAATAAAAAAACAAACTGAAGAAACTGACAAAACTTAAAGTTCAAAAACAGACCAGACAGTAACAGCAAGCAGACAAGGCAGCTGAGCCCTGATTGGCTTGAAAAACACCCAAACTAGGAACAACAAGAGTGTTGTCCCCAGTGGAGTCGCCAATTCTGTTGGAGGGAAAGTTCCCCTAGGGCTTTTGGGTTGAAACCCTAGCAGACTGAAAGTTGTCTATACAAAGAAACATGCATTCATACAGCCATTATGCTATTATAAGCAAATTCTATGACAAGGGTACGTACCTTCGGTCCTACGTTTGAGAAGGCCCTTAGGGTCCAAACCCTTCTTGGAGTTCCCTTCTTCTCTTTTGTCCTGCAAAACAACCAATTCAAAGAACACAGCAGTATATGGACAAAAACTTATAAAGAAACCATCTTCATGTTATAAAGAAAGGTAGTTAGTTATAAAATCCAAACAACCATTTACATATGAATTCTAAACATGAATATCATTAACATAAAGAAGATTCATTTCGGGAACCAAGACATGTGTTTCTTTTATTATAGACAGATAAAGTACATAAAAAGGAATATTTTCACCTGAGTAACCTTCATCAGGCTCCAAGCAAAGCTTCCTTCCGGATCCGTTCCAGCCTCAAGCCTCTAACAAACTCCTTCCATGACTCTCTCCATGATGTCACAAGTAATGGATGAACATCAACACACACAAGGAAACAAGAGTTTCCTGTACAAATGGGGGAAGTGCAGAAGGCACAAGGATCTTCAGACCTGGTCAGGGAAAAATCTCAGCATAATAACCTTTCTCTCTCTTCTCTCGTCCCTTAGGCCTTCCCTTTGAGGTCTTTTTATACCACTCCCAAAGTAGTTTTTTAGTTAGGAGTTGGTTGGGAACAGTTGGGCCACAGGCACTAACAGGTAATCAGCAGGTAAAACCTGCGATCTCCGCTCGAAAATAAGGAGTTTTATATTTTTTTAAGTGTTTTAATACATACACGTGGGTTGTCTATACACAGACCCACGTATACACGCGTTTAACTCAGGGCAATGTTGCATATAAGGGATAAAACACTGTTTTTTAAATTTTTAGGACCAATTCTGGAAGGAGGGGTTGCCCTAGGCCATGAGTGTAGCATCACAAACCATAAGAGTGAGATTTGGAGCTATAACAGAGATAGACCAGTATATCCCCATACCATGGATCACTTGATGAAATTAGAAACAGAGACTCATCCAAGATTGATGTTTCTAATGTTAAATCATTGGAGGACAAGGGAAGGTCGCAAAGTAGCTCTGCAAAGATGAGAGATTTCTTTGATTTGGATTTGATGAACTCTAAATCAAACTCCTGCAAGATAACTATCCATTTAGAATATTTGCCCCACAGCAATTGACGTGACAAAATGTATGTCATAGGGTTGCAATCTGATATAATGGTAGTTTTGCGAAGGAGGATGTAATGTCAAAATCTCTGCACAGCTTGAACGACTACTAAAGCTAACTTTTCAACGTATGAATATTTACTTTCTGTATCATTAAGATTGTGACTCAAATAATATATAGGATGTTCAATTCCATTTTCCTCTTGCACTAAAACCATTCCAATGGTTGTATCTGCAGTGGCGAGATACAGGTAAAAGTCTTTTTTATAGTTTGGGGCAAACATTAATGATGCTTTAATCAAGGAATCTTTGAGAGCATCAAAAGAAGCTTGCGCAACTTGGTCCCAATGGAAGGGTACCCCTTTCTTCAATAGACATGTATAACCTTTAGCTAATTCAGCGTAATTTGGAATGAACCTCCTCAGAAAGTTTGCCTTCCCTTGAAGCTTCTGAATCTATAACAAATTTGAAGGTGGAGGCATGTCAAGAATTGCCTGAACCTTTATGGGATCGAGTCGAATTCCATGTTTCGAAACTACAAAACCAAGTAGATGACCAGAGCCAACACAAAACACACACTTGTGTGGATTGAGTCTTATTTTGTAGTGTCGACAACATAAAAATATTGCTCTCAAATGTTGCGGGTGATCAGTCCGTTTTCGTGAATGAGCAAGTTGATCATCAAGATATGGTTGAACAATGTTTTTTGATGTCATGGAGGGCATAATTCATTGCCCTCTGGAATGTGGCCCCTGCGTTCTTCAAATCGAAGGGTAATTTTCGATATGCGAATGTGCCCCACGGACATATAAATGTCGTTTTTGATTGGTCTTGTGGGTGGATATTGATTTGATTGTAGCCAGAAAATCCATCCATGAATGAAAAGATTTCGCATCCGGCACATTCATCAATAATCTAATCGATAAAAGGTGTAGGATAGTTGTCCTTCGACATGCTTGGTTTACATCCCTATAATCGACACACACTCGAATTGTTCCTTGTTTTTTCATTACTGGAACAATATTTGATACCCAATCAATAAGAGGTACAAGGAAAATGAAGTGTTACACAGCAATTTGTCACCGTTTGTCACCGTCCCTGTAACCCCTCTCCCGCACACAAGAGGACTCATTTCGGGACCTGTGAGAAGTGACATGACCTGAAACCACTTGCATCGTATTCCTCTAAGTATGAGCTTCATATGCCCTGAAGACATCTCCTGAAGAAAACCCATGAAAACAGCTCTTTTTTCATTAGCGTGGGTCCACAGTTTACTGCCCGCGCCAATGGGGGAAATCCTCTAAAGAGGGCACGCTATTGGCACTCTGTCCCAAAGTCGCAATCGCGCCAACCAACTTGGGTAAACTTTTTAACAAATAAACTTCCGAAAGTTCTCTCCAACTCATTCACCAACTGAGTCTATGTTAGGTGAGGATGGTTTGGCTTCGAATCTCCTTGAATGGGAAGTAGTTTGCCACCCTTCCATGGAAGTTTCCAAGTGATAAAGCCAAATCCATGATTAATGTGATTGATCTTATCTTTTCCTCTTTCATCTATAAAATCTTGTCTCCATGCCTTGAGCAAGCTAGTGGTAGTGGTAGTGCTGGTGCTGAAAGGAAGATATCAAGAGATCAAGAGATTAGAGTTGCAAGAGCTTTCCTTGTGTCCATAAGGCTTAATCTAAGTGAGGAGATCTTGTCACCAAAGAGAGATAGAGGCTTGTTCCCCATCCCATCAAGCTTTGCAAGACTTGTGTAGCTGAGCACCCAGCCAAAGGAGGACTTGACGTCAGAACATGGGTTGTATTCTCCTTTGTTGATTATTAATAATAGATTACTATCATTATGGTTCCACTCCTATTATCTTTGTAATGGTTAATATGAGTTATATCCTTTCTGACTGATGTATAATTGCATTTATTAGATTTCACGCTTGTGTTTGTGTTGTTCTTTGTGTGTGCAGGTGTCCATTCGCGGGGATCGTGGAGGATCGTGACAGGCAAAAGCAAATGAGCGAGGGCGACGTCTCTTCCTCAAATATTAGCGTTGGAATCCAAGTAGGTTTTCATTGCCTACCTTTGATTTGCAATTAGGAACTTGCATGGTAGCATTGAGTGATTGTTGCTAGACCCATTCTGGGCTAGTAGGGATCGCCTCTATCCGTAGAGGGGATTTACCTCTCCAACAATTTGGCGACTCCGCTGGGGAGTTAGTCTTGTCTCTTTGGTTCTCTTGTTTGCTTGCTTGGATAGCTTTCTGGATTGAATTTCTTGCTGTCTCTTGCTTCCTGCCCTGCCTAGATGCTGTAAACCAAGCTTCAGACCGCTTGTTTTTCTTTTTTTGATTCGGCAAACTTATTAGCGCGGCTTTTCCTCTGACAGTCACGCCAGTTGGCGCATCTTGCTAACTGACAACCCACGCCAATCCCTTTATAGCGCGAGTTACAGCCTGACAGTCGTGCCAGGCCTGTTAACCTTTCCAGTTTGCTTGTTTACGAGCCCTCTGAACTTGGATTCGTATCTTGCTGCGTCTTTTTCAATTACTGGAGTGTGTTTGATCCTTGTTTGATTGGTTTTAGACCTCCATCCTTTGGGTGTTTGCTTCTTTCTATCGATTTCACGTTTTGACCCTAGGGCATCTAGTGGCCTTGTGTATCGAGCCTTCCATAGGAGTCTTGGGTTCTTTGATCGTCCAGTCAACTTTGTGATTGCTTTTTACGCTTGCTCAGTAATTGTTGAAGTGTTTTTGGTTGATTTCCGAGTGACTTGCTTATTTCTTGCTTGGATTTCATTTTGCCTTGTTTGAGCATAGATCACATAGCTCGCACAAGCCTTTGTTTTTCTTTTGGTTTGAGGAACTGTTTTGGTGTTTTGGGGACTTGATTGTGTTCTCATTGAGTGAAATTTGTTTTCTTTTACTCGGTGTTATTGTCTCTCAAAATTTGTTTAGTGCACTTTGCCATTGAAAAGAAAATGAACAAGTCTTTTTTGCGTTGAATTAGTTAATGGAAATTAGAGCTTTTCATTGATTAGTGATCTTAAAAAACAAAAAAAGTTTCGTTTATTGCCATTAGCTGCATTAGAGTGGTTCTTGATTGTTTGTGGTCGTTTTGTTTGATTGGAAAATTCTCAACTCTCCTGTAGTTAGAATTCATCGAATGAAATGATATTCTTTGGCATATAGCTTGCATTTAGGGAATTGTGAGAGATTACATACGGTAGGACCTGGAAATCGAAACCTAATCAAAGATCAACCATAAAATGAATTGAATGAACTTAAAAATGCATTGGAACATAATGCTCATATTCTAGAGGTCTAGGCTAGAGACGTGCTCCGGCGTCGTTAAACCTAGTCACTGTTGTTTCACATTACGGTTGGGTGATTCCTCCACTTGTGACTCGATAGTGGTCTAGCACGGACTTGAGCTCCCACGTACCGTCGAGTATATGGGGAGACCCCACTAGGTTATCATCCTTTATCCACAGGAAGCCGTTTCTGCCGCCTTACAAGCCGTAACGCACCGAACACAGCATTCGGGAAGATTGACTGCCGTACGGGAAGTCCTTGGTTTTCATATGACTGCCAAGGTGTATATGCAGTTTTACGGATTTGTTTGGTAAACCTTTTTGCCTAGCTCTCCAGAGTAGTCACTTTTGATCCTTTTCGGACTCCTTAAAAGAAAAGGCTCACTTGAGCACTTGTCACTTCGGGCTCACAAAACATTCGAAGGCGACTAGAGTCACCTTTTTTTCCTTTTCTCGACTCTTAAAACATGAAAAGGTCAAGTTGTGTCCTTGCGTCTTAAAATTTATTTGGCCGCGATTAACATTACCTGGTTAGATCGTGTTTGCGTTAGCTTGAGTAGGCTTCTTTTCGTTCTCGATGGCAACTTTTCCGGGGTTCACCAACCCAGGGATCCCCTCTGACGGGAACCCTGGTCATTTCGCTCCTTTTGGAAATGTTGGTGCTCCTTATATGGCGACGTTGTCCCTCCGAGGGTTAACTGTTGGGTTGCCGGTTTGGTTGTCCTCAACCTCTTTGGTCCCTGCCGTCTCACCGTCTAGTCAATCCGTCATTCCACCTGAACAACATCATGTTGATTCTGAGGTGGATCTCTCCCCTTCTACGCCCACTTCTACGTCCTCATCTTCTACTTCACCTGGTGAAAGTCTAGATTCGAGTAACCAGGTGGCTAAGAAGAAGAAGAAGAAGACGAAGAAGAAGAAGGCTCCTAAGGGAGAGGTTACAAGTGCAACTTCCCCCTCAGCTATACCTGAAGTCGGGCCCCCTTCCGCTCCTTCGCGGAAGGTCAAGTTTCCTTGTCGATTATTCAAGGAGGACCATCTTCTTCGCGATTGTCCTGGCATTCCCAGGGTACTAGAAGTATGGTCTCGCGATCCGGCCCACCCCTCATCGTCCTCTGAGGCTCATGGCGATGCTACCTTATCAGTTGGGACTGGTAAGGGAAAAGGGAAGATTCGAATCCCTTGCAGACTTTGTGAAGGCAATCATCCCCTTCACCTTTGTCCGCTCATGGATAAAGCCTCCATTGTCTTGGAAAGTCTCACAGCTCCCTCAACCCAACTTCCCATTGGATATCAACGTCTTTCTGCAGTTGCAGATCGTCCCCCTACTGACAAAGAGATTGGTTCAGATTCCTCTCTTGGCCAGCCTCCTCTTCCTGAACCTGGCTCTACCCAGCCTATTCCAGACCAACCATTGGTCGGAAAGAGTGTCGACTCGAGTTCACCACCCGATCACTCTATTTCGGAAGAGCGTAATTCCCATGTTCTTCTCATCTCCTCAGATTCCCCTGAGTCCAGAAATGACTCTCCTATCCTAGCTGCTACCGAAAGTCCCTCTTCAGTTCCTATGGAGCATGGGGGCAATCATACGATTCCCCCACCAAGTAGTTTGGCCATCTCCTTTGAGTGGAGTCGCCTGACCGCTTTTCGCCTTCCATCCCATGTGCCTTTCCAGATTACAGTACTTGCCTATGATAAGGCAGTACCTGGCACTGTCCTGGATGAAGGTGCGTCGGTCAGTCTTATGCCGTACACTACTTGGCAAGCTTTAGGTTCCCCGCAGCTTGGGCCGGTCACGAAGAATCTTTTGGCTTTCGACAGAGGAGCCTGTCCATCTCTAGGAGTCCTCCCGAAGTTCCCTATTACTTTGGGAGGTAAAACCATCTATATCGACGTATTGGTTACCCAAGGTGTTTTAGATTTCAGTCTTCCCCTTGGTCGCGACTATGTTTATGCTATGGGGGCCCTTGTCTCTTCGCTTTTCGGTGTGGTTTTCTTTCCACACGATGGAAGAATTGTGACTATCGATCAATTGTCATTCATTAGTCCCCCGATGCCTCCTGCACAGTTGTCGTCCCCTCCTAGTTTTTATCCACCAGTTGCATCTGCCCCATCACAGATCAACTACGTGGCCACCTATCCCGTGCCTGGATCCAGTGATGCCGCCGTCGTGCATAGTGTCTTGGGGCATTGGGTTCCGACTTCCGAGATGTGGTCCTTCCACTGGGAGAGGCACTCTTGGAAGCCCCGACTTCCTATTCATTATGATGAAGTTTGGGCGGAGCATAGTTCGCTTTCCTATGTCAAGCTCCTTAAAAAATGAAATTGGGTCTGGTCGGAGCATAGTTCCTTTCCTGTGTTAAGCTCCTTAAAAAATGAAACTGGATCTGAGCGAGGATAGTTTTGATCTTGTGACGACCTCGTTAAAAAATGAAACAAGGGTTTCGAGCATAGTTCCTGATCTTGTGTCAAGCTCGTTAAAAAAATGAAACAAGGGTTATGAGGATAGTTCTTTTACTGTGTCAACCTCATTAAAAAATGAAACATCTCTCCCTTTCCAAATCAAGTCTTTTGATTAAGATCTCGTAAAATACAAGTCGAGTCTTTCCTAGATCTCGAGAGTGAACCTTCATTCCATCCACTTTTTTGAATGTAATGAAGCTTGGGGGGCATGTACCTCAATTTGCGTCATTATGCTGGGGGCATGCGAGCTTATAACAAGCATAGTTTTTCGTTTCAAGCTTGTGTAAACATGAAACAGAATCCAAGCAAAGTTCTCCATGGTTCAAGCTTGTGTAAAAATGAACCCATACCCGATTTACATCTCGTGATTGCCATTTTATCCGCTGAATTCTGCTAAATGAGCCTTGGTTGTTTCATTCCATTGCTACTATCTCTTTGGCCGATCATATGCTCTCACTTGGTTGTTTTTCCTTTCCTGAGGAACCGCAGCGATGAGTGGTTTTCTTAGACAGCCTCTTGACCATTACATGTTTTGAGCAGTTCCACCATTGCCGGAACCAGTTGCTACCCGTTATACCACTCGTTCCTACAGGATGAGTCACCTTTACGCTCTTTTCTGACTTGTAAAAGATGAAAAGATTGCCGAGTATTTTCCCTTTTTGACTCGTTAAAGAGAATAAAAATGGAGGTCTACTTTTAGCTCTTTTCTGACCATCTAAATATGAAAAGATTGCCGAGTTACTCCTCTTGACTCGTTAAACGTTAATAAGAGGCGGTCGCTTTTAAAACTCTTTTACGACCGTGTAAAAACAAAAAGATTGTCGGGCCTTTGTCATTTCTGGCTCGTTAACGGTTACGAAATGACGTGATAGCGATCGCTTTTTTACTTTTTCAGGTCGATGTCACTAAAAATGAAAAGTACTCCTCGATCGTAATGGTCGGGCGGTTCTTTCGAGCATTTTTTTATACTTTTTCGGGCTCGAGAGACACAACTTTACGAAAAAGGACCCCCCTGGAGTTTTCTTTTCTGCTATCTTTTCAAACTCTCTAAACATGAAAAGACGTCGAGTTCTTCCTTTGTCAGACTCGTTAAAACCTAATGACATCGGATTCCGTCGAAATGACACTCACAAGCATATGCTATCCCCGTCAAGCTTGTTGATAAAAATAACTGGGGTACTCGCCAGAAATGGTGGGGAAAATGGAACCGTAATAATTGTCGTGTCGGCGGTATGTCGCTCTTGAACATGGCACTAGTCTGCTTTTGTGTCTGGGTGGGGACATCTCATCTCGTTTTTCACTGGCCTCCGTGGGTTTGGGTGATCCCGTTTTGACCTCTCATCTGCTCATTGCCTCGTCGTCATGACCTCTGATCCGTTGATGTCAAATACTGCCAAGTCCACTATAGTGCCGCCGATATGTTCAAGAGAAGTTGACCTCTGTACAAATACAACCTCCCTCTGATGCCTCACATAATTTTGATTCACCACAACATCTTTCCTCTGTCTCGTGTCAATGATGTGGGAAACATTATGGCCCACCGTTGATCAAGGTCACTTCCTATCGACTTCAGCTCATTATCCAGGAAGCTGATCTAGAGACTCCTTCCCGGTGCCTTGGAGCCTGCATGCCTCAATGGCAGGTTCTTCGTGTTCGACGAGAGGTTTTCATCATTGGCCTCCGATCGAATGATTCTACGGGTGTTCGACGCCAGCTCATTGATTCGCACGCCGTAGATTGTACCTATAGTACCTTGAGGGCCATTGTCATTATTGGTGGTACCTCTCGCGTCTGTTAACAGTTTTCATCATTGACTGGTAATCAGATGATGTTCATGCATGTTCGACTTCAACTCATGTATTCACATGCTTGAACTTGTACTCTGTTCGGGTCGAGATGGAGCGCAAGACCCTGGATTTTGTTTATTGGGATCCAGGTTGCGATTTGTGGCTTATTATGATCCTTACATGACTCATTCACTGGATGGCTACGACCATGCCTGAGTCTATTTATCGATCCTCACTGGATGGCTGCGCCCATACCTTGGATCTAGATTATTATGTACTCTGTTATGGATGGCTGTGCCCATACCACATATATCATGTACTTGAGCTATCAGTTGTACTTCTTCATTCAGGTTCTCCGGCGGCCGTGTTTTCAGTTATGCATGTTCTTGTAAAGCACTTCACCCCTCTCTCTCCCTCGGGCCTCATGCTTTAGGGGGCATCTGTTACACAGCAATTTGTCACCGTTTGTCACCGTCCCTGTTACCCCTCTCCCGCACACTGGAGGACTCATTTCGGGACCTGTGAGAAGTGACATGACCTGAAACCACTTGCATCGTATTCCTCTAAGTATGAGCTTCATATGCCCTGAAGACATCTCCTGAAGAAAACCCATGAAAACAGCTATTTTTTCATTAGCACGGGTCCACAGTTTACTGCCCGCGCCAATGGGGGAAATCCTCTAAAGAGGGCGCGCTATTGGCACTCTGTCCCAGAGTCGCAATCGCGCCAACCAACTTGGGTAAACTTTTTAACAAATAAACTTTCGAAAGTTCTCTCCAACTCATTCACCAACTGAGTCTATGTTAGGTGAGGATGGTTTGGCTTCGAATCTCCTTGAATGGGAAGTAGTTTGCCACCCTTCCATGGAAGTTTCCAAGTGATAAAGCCAAATCCATGATTAATGTGATTGATCTTATCTTTTCCTCTTTCATCTATAAAAGCTTGTCTCCATGCCTTGAGCAAGCTAGTGGTAGTGGTAGTGCTGGTGCTGAAAGGAAGATATCAAGAGATCAAGAGATTAGAGTTGCAAGAGCTTTCCTTGTGTCCATAAGGCTTAATCTAAGTGAGGAGATCTTGTCACCAAAGAGAGAGAGAGGCTTGTTCCCCATCCCATCAAGCTTTGCAAGACTTGTGTAGCTGAGCACCCAGCCAAAGGAGGACTTGACGTCAGAACATGGGTTGTATTCTCCTTTGTTGATTATTAATAATAGATGACTATCATTATGGTTCCACTCCTATTATCTTTGTAATGGTTAATATGAGTTATATCCTTTCTGACTGATGTATAATTGCATTTATTAGATTTCACGCTTGTGTTTGTGTTGTTCTTTGTGTGTGCAGGTGTCCATTCGCGGGGATCGTGGAGGATCGTGACCGGCCAAAGCAAAAGAGCGAGGGCGACGTCTCTTCCTCAAATATTAGCGTTGGAATCTAAGTAGTTTTTCATTGCCTACCTTTTATTTGCAATTAGGAACTTGCATGGTAGCATTGAGTGATTGTTGCTAGACCCATTCTGGGCTAGTAGGGATCGCCTCTATCCGTAGAGGGGATTTACCTCTCCAACATGAAGCCAGCACGCAAAAGTTTTTCAACCTCTACTTTAATGGCAGTGGCTTTCTTAGGATGAATAGGTTGAAGCCGTTGTCGTACTAGTTTGACATCAGGATACATTTTATTCTCATGTTCAACAATGCTTGAGTCAATGCCTGGCATTTCCTCATAAGACCATGCAAAGACATCTCGAAATTCACAGAAAAGAGCACATTAATTTTCTAGTTCCAATGGAGAACAAGATTTGCTGACATGAATATTTTCTACAATGTTGGGCTTGGTCGAAATGTTTATAGAAATTGTTTCTTCTATGTTAGACAGATTACGCTCAGAATCTACAATATTTACAGAATTCGACAAGAAATCAACACTTGATGGGTGATTGAGTTCATTTGAATAATCTTCATTGTCATCTTGAAGGTGGGAATGATGATGATAATCTTCCCATGGCGTCTCTCCTATCATCATTGATTGGACGATTCCTTCATCTGTAGAATGTATACGCGAAAAAAGATCTGAAGAGGTGCCATATTCTAAAGACCTATCTACCCATACAACTGTTGAGTGCGGATTAGGGTTTGCCGCACAAGCCCAATAGATTGATTGCTATAATGATTCGATGGGGCTTGGCGACATCGCCTCGCGATAATCATCACTTTAAAAATAGTTGGAATTCTTCTTAAAATTAGATGATGTAGAAGAAATCATGTTGCAGGTTTCCACTCTCGCTACTTCCGTGAAACCAAATGGTGATGGAAGGGTAAAAGTACCCATCAAGGAAGGATCTTTTAGGAGACCTACTCCAACATTTTGAAGTGATTGTGAATTTCCATGTATCAAAGGAATGCTTCCTATAGCTTGTGAACTATTAGCAAAGAAGGCTAGTTGATCGATGACTGTGATTCCACCTTTGAAGGGAAATGCAATTGTTCGAAAGTATGTGGAAACAACAGTAGCCATAGCATATACCCAAGGCCTTCCCAGCAAAATGTTGTAATCAAGGAGTCCATCAACGACCTCGATTTCAACATTTATTGTTTTGTCCCCTAGTTCAATTTGCAAGTTACTCAAAATCCCATACAGAGTGTATGTTCTCCCATCGAAAGCCTTTAATTTTGTCAGTGATCGTGACAAGGGCGGTGAACCAAGAGTTTTCCAGCAACTTATAGACATAATGCAAGTAGATGCCCCCTCATCAATAATAGTTCAGTGAACATTTTTACTGAGAGATTTTACTTGTTTAAGAAAGGCTAGTTGTGCTGGTAATTGTGGTGTGTATCCCATATGGTTAAAAACCAAAAGATTAGACTCCATAGGATCTATTCCACCTATTGCTGATAACAAAGCCTGTTTTTGGGAGGGACAGTTTTGCAACACCTCAAGTGTCGACATAGCAGAAGGTGATTGAGCCAGATCTTCCACTATATTATAGTTTTGAGCTACTCGAGCACGATGATTAAATGTTGATTTGTGTACAACTCACTTTGGTGGCTTTATTGTTAATTCAGGTATAACTGGTGGAACAAATTCTAGTGAAGCCATGATCGAAGTACTAGGTTGATCAGTAGCCTGGTTATTCGACGACGACGGATTTCCATAATCTTTATTCCTTGTTGATACCAAAACATCATTTTTTGTATTTACGATAGACAACATAACTACTTGGGATGTGGAAGCATTATCAGTAGCAACCATGTGTTTTTCTGGGTTTGGAAATGTATCTATCAACACTACTAAGGTATTCGAAGCCTTTAAAAGTTTAGAGACCTCAGATCGATGTGGACAATCTCTTGTAAAATGCTCTCCATTACATATCAGACATGGATAACGAGGTTTCCTAGCCGTAGAAGGGGATTCAAATGATTTTTCAGTAGTAGGATTCTCCTGTTTCTTCTTATTATTCTTTCTGTTTTTCTTACCTCCTGGTTGCTTTGGATTTTTGCCTTTTTCAGATGACACAGCATTAATCTCTGAGGCAAGAGTGTTTTCGGATTGATTTTCATTTTGGTTGGAAATAGCAAGGGTTTGTCTAGATGGTCCCCTTGCCATTTGTGTGCTCGAGGAACTGATCACGTCGTTGCCAGCATGAGAGTCCCTACTCGATTTTGGAGGTGGTGGAACGGTGAAAGCTGGTCTAGGTGCGTCAAGAATTTTATCATAGAGCATGCCTGATTGTGTATAAATCAGATCCAAATATTGGGCACGAGCAATAACTTGCTCTTCTGTGACAACTCCTCCTTTTGCCACATCCTCAGTGATAGATGGCAGCAAGGACTTTATGAACCACTCAGCAAAAAGCTTATCAGGAGCATATGTCTTAACCATTCGACAACAACGTGGCCACTCATGAATATTATCTGATACATGAGTGGAGGTAGTCTGTTTAAAGTTAGTCAATAGTTTCGTTCCAGTCTCGTACCTGATAAGTAACTGGAAGTGGGTTAGAAAGGTAGTGGCTAAAATGATGAAGTTATCAAAAGAAGCTCTAGGTAATTCAATATACCATTTAGCAGCTAGACCAGTAAGCATTCTTTGGAAAAGATGAAGCCTGATCGAATCATCATTCAGAGTGTTGGATGAAAACCATAAATGAAAAGTCATTACATAATTCGATGGGTCTTCTCCTAGATTTCCATTGAACTTTGGAATGTCAGATGGAAATTATGTGGAATCACCGGCCACCAAGGCGCATATGCAATTGGATCATTAGTGAGCCAGTTTAAATCTGATAGTTCTAAAGTTGCTACAAATGGCAATTGTCGATTCAGGTTAGGTTGAGCATACCCAGGATAGGATGGTATCACTTGTGCAATAGGTCTTTGCATACCAGCGTAGGGCAACTGCATCTGGTAACCATGGTAAGGTTGTTGGACATAACCAGTATAGGGTAGCTATTGATAACCAATTTGGAAATGTGGTTTTCCATAACCTACAAAGCCTTGTTGCCCAGATCCTTGGTAAGCTTGATATTGAGCAAAACTAGTTTGAGCTTGTGAACCAAGTCCAAACTGAGGTTGGTACTGCTGGAATTGAGGTTGTTGATATTGCAACAGCCACGATTGTTGAACCGACTGTTGCTGCCCAGTATTGAAACATTGACCAAGCTATGGATTAACTGTACCAGTGTACGCCTGAGTCATTCCAAATAAAGGTACACTAACCTGAGGTTGTTGTTGAGCACCAGAAACAAGCGGCTGTTGTATAACAACTTGAGAAACCTGAGCCTGTTTCCTTGAAACTTGAGGCTGCAAGGAAGAAGGAACATTTTATACTGGTTGAGATACAACAAATTGAGCTTGCGACGATGGCACAGTAGTAACAGCAGGTGTGGTAGGGATATTGGACACAGGTTGCATTGCTTGTGTTGGATACACAACTCTTGGTTGATCTGGCAGTATTGGTTGCCATCAACTAACTCTAACTCCAGTTTGACTTGAATACTGTGGGAAATTACCATATGGTTGTTCCCCAGAAAAATGAGGAAACGGTGAGTGAGCATATTGCTCTCCGTATGGCGGAAATCCAGTGTTTAATGGGTACACCGGTCTTTGATGACTAGATTGCCCAAATTGATACTGATATGTAGGATCAAATTGTTGATTTCCCATGTGAGAAAATCCAGATTGAATTCCAGACAAGTTAATGGGTGTTGATCATAGTGCAGAAGCAACCCCTGAGTGGGTTTCAAATAATGACTGGTAACCGACCGGAACGGATGATTCACCATATAGTTATGACTCAAGTATGGTAGAAAACATCGAAGGAGTGGCAACAGAAGATTCTGCTGCAGCTACATCAAAAGATACAATCTTGGATGTTGATGGTTGTTCAGACATGGTTAACTGACCCAAAAGTTGGCCTAAAGATTCGACGGGAACTTGCGACGAGGCAGGATTAAATGAAACAAATTAATCAGGAGTAGCAGGATAAAGATTAATCCCTGTTCCAAAATCCAACGAGGTGTCAGATGGGGGATCCTATACTATCTCCTCTATGGCAATCAAACCATGTGGAAGAGGCTGACCGTCAGGTCCGTAAAAGATTTCTAGTGTTGAAGAAGGTGTAGTTTCTACAGTGACTGATGTCGGAGGGGTAACAACTTCTGCATACTGAAATTCAAAGTACAGATGTTCAGGTAATTGAACTATAGTCTCAAAAGCAGGTTTTTTAACAACTACTGGTTCAGATGTAACCTCGGTTTGAACTGGGATAGGTTCCGGACCAACTCCTGATAGAGTTGTTACAGGTTCAGAAGTACTTCTTGGTTGAACAATTTCAAATTGAGGATCAATTTGTTGTTCGACAACCTCAGTTATTGTTACACTAGGTTCAGTACTAATGTCCTCAGGTAACTGTGAAACTTCCTCTTTAAAGATGGAGGTACCAGAAATAATTGGAGTAACTTGAGTCCCTGAAAATGTTGAAACGGATGTTTCAAACAACCCAAATGAACTAGACTCAGTTAAACGAGACCGCTTTGTCTAAATTGGTTTCGCTTCCGGAGGCAAAGACGGTTGACTCGCTAATCTCCACAAATGACGGGATTTAGATTGACTTTCTTCCACGTTTGTGGATTACTTGATCAAATTAAAACTCAACTAAGGGAAAAGGATGTTATTCATTGTCAATTAATTTTAACGACACTTGGACAAAACTTTTCTTTTTCAATTTTAAAGAGTCGAGAAAAAGATAAAGATGACTCTAGTCGCCTTCGATTTTTAATGAGCCAGAAAGGACAAGTGCTCAAATGATCCTTTTACTTTTAGAGAGTCGAGAAGGAACGAAAGTGACTACTCTGGAGACTATAGAAAAAAGGGCTTACCAGACAAATCACAAAACTGCAATATACACCTTGGTGGTAAATTAAAGAGAAATTACCAAGGACTTTGCATATGGAAGTCAATCTTCCCGAATGCTGTGTTTAGTGCATTGTGATCGGTAAGGCGGTAGACTCGGCTTCCTAGGTATAAAGGATTTAAGCCTATTGGGGTCTCCCACTATATACACGACGATACAGGGAGAACAAGTCCATACTAGCACTTATCGTATCAAAGAGGAGGAATCACCCAACCTTCAATGAAAATGACAGCCACTAGCTCTAAAGTGTTGTTAAGTTAATTGAGGTTCATTTTAAGTTGATATTTCTTAAAAAAATTCCTTTGAGGGTTCACCGTGAAATGTGTTCTGAAATTCCTAAAGATGCATCTAAAATGATAAGCAATCTTTTTGTTTACTTTCAACAATGAAAATCCTAACTACAAGGGATAGAGCATAGAAGTACTTTTAAGCAAACACCAAAGAGCACACACTAGTGAAATTCCCTAAGTCATTCTTTTGAGCACACAAACCAAAATTCTAGAATGCAAATGCATGTATTTGTTTTCAGCTTCCCTTAATGTGAATGAGACAACAAGGAAAACTAAATGCATAAATGATTCAAAATGTTTCACACAAAATGGCAATTTTCGACAATTTTTCTTCAAAGAGAGAAAGGAGGATTAAACAACACTTTCAAATTTGAAGAAATAAACTTTTCGAAACTTTGAATGAAATCAAATCAAATGCACAAAATAGTTTAATCGATTAGCTATGAAGGAGGATTTTTACAACACTTCACTTTTTCGACGAAATTGAAGACTTTACGACACTTTTTCTATCGAAACGACAATCGATCAACACTACTTTTTGACAATGGATTGTAAATGACAAAACAAATACATAAAAACATTCACTAATCCTAATCTTAAATAGGGCTGAATTAAGGGATGAAAGTTGGGTTCAGTGATGAGACATCATTCATGTTCAGCAAGCAATCAAACAAAGATGAAAACTGGTCAAAAACCTCATTTCCTAGATGGGAAATTTGAGCTTCAGTCAATCATCACAGACTGTAGTGATAGACAGTGTGATGCATAGCACTTTGTCCATTCGGGAACTGCTATGCATAGTAGGCCACAAATCAGGACAGTGTGATGGTCACAGGGAGTGATTCTGAAGTTGTTTTTAGCTCAAATTTGATGCAATTTTCAATCGATTAAGCTTAATTTCAATGAAAAATAGCAAGTAAAGTGTAATGAAATGTTATAAGAGGATACTAAGATACCAAAAAGGAATTCAGATTCCCAGTGGAGTCGCCAATTTGTTTCTGGGAAAATTAGTATTTCTAAGAAATGCTAACCCTCTAGGCTTGGCAACTAACCTAGAAACAATAGTTAAAACAATTCACTATTTTTCCTATGAATGACAAATAAGAGAAAGATTATAAAGAGCCAACCTGTAACTTCCACTTGATTCCTCACTTGATCTCTCTCTCCTTTGGTTGATCTCATTACTCCTCCCCGTACTTAACACGCTTGGAGAGTACCTACGCAATTACAGAAACATAGACCCATCAAAGCATAAGGATCCATAATTCATAAACATCACAGAAACGAAAGTATGATAAACATATAATTGCATTGAAAGATTACACAATAATAGCAGAAAAATCTTGAAAAGCTTTATTAATAGAAAGGAGGATTACAACCCATAAGTTTGATCCAGCGCCATCCTCCTAGCTTCAAACCTTCTTCACCTCATGAGCAGCAAGAAATTCCGACATTACAACAATACTTTACCTCAATACTAAAACCATCAGCACTTCCTTATCACTCAGAATTATTCAGCCTCTAGATCTCTTGGATGAGGGATCCATTTATAGATGAGTGAAGGAGGTTGAGTCATGATGATGATGATGATGAATGCCTTTCTATTTTTAGGAATTGGTTCCATGAAAGAGGGGAATAGGTGGATGTTTCCTAGTTCCTTTAGTCATCCTTGGGCGAACTCAGAGGGGCAGGTGGCACAGGAGAAGCTTTTAGAGGTTTCCATGAGTAACTGATTCTTCAAACTCTCCTGGAATTTTTTCTAAGCTCGACCACCGCACCCTAAAGAGGGCCAAACTGTGACACATAGCACTTGGACAGTGTGGCACCTGCTATGCATAGCACCCTAACATAGGATTTCTGCAATGATCCCTTTTAGGCACTTTTTTGATGACTTTTGGGATGAAACTCTTGGGGAATGAGGCATTCAGAGGACTAAGTTTCTTTAGGGCATAAAACAACTATATTAGGGGTTGATGAACCCTAATATCATCGACATGTGAGTTGGGGTTGATGTGCCCAAACTGTGAATATAGTGCTCCAAAATGGAATTGAAATGGGCGACGATAAGGGGAAATAGCCATAGGACAACGCATGGGTTCGCAAAGCTCCAACAAAGGAGGCGGAATTTGATTTGTAGCACGCACGCAAAAAGTTCATGGAAGTAAAGCAGAGCTTCGTTGAGGCCTCTACCTTAGGGAGCCAGGATAACCTTGTTCAGGAAATGGACCCTTCTATGCTTACAACCTTTCTAGAGACCTGCATGAAGCTGTTGCACGACAGCAAGGTTGTGAAGGGGTTACAAGAACTTATAAATAGATGCGTTGAAAACACTATGGGTGAACCGCGTGTGGTACGGAAGATTGGTGGGCATAAGGCAAGGATAGGGCATGGGATGAGACTCACATCGTAGATAGGAGAATATGAAATGGATCAAGTTATTCTGGATCTGGGGTTAGACGTGAACATTTTTCCGAAGCAGACTTGGGAGCGGATGGGGAGGCCCACGTTGTAGTGGTCTCTGATTCAGTTAAGGATGGAAGATCAGTAGAAGATCATCCCCATGGGATGATTGTAGGGAGTAACTTTAGATATTGAGGGCACAAACGCATTGCCTGATTTTGAAGTAATAGAAATTGTGGATGACAGCAACCCCTACCCTACGCTCCTTGGCATTGATTGGGCTACTGAAATGAACGGGGTAATCAACCTAAAGAAGTGAAATATGATATTTGAAAAGAAATTGCTTCGCGTAATAGTACACCTAGATCTTGCTAAAGGATCGAGCTATACTGAACCAGCCTATGATTACGAAAGCTATGACAATTCAGAATGCATATATAAATATCAGCACAATACCAAGATTGGGTGAATCTGACAGAGGATGGCCAAATTACATGGGATAGCGAGAGTTCTTGTAACTCAAACTCAGAAGAAGAATTAGAGCACTGGAAGAATCGGCTACATGAAGTAACCACGCTGAGCTGTAACATGATGACCTAGTCGTTGTGTTATGTGTCGTCAGAGGTACAAAATTTTCCCACTTATGATGGCTTGAATGATGTGGATGAGTTTTTGGATGCATTTGAGAGGGAAGTACCAGAGAAGCACCACTTCTAGGCTTTGGACTGGGCACCGCGTGCTATGCCTACGAGATGGTGGGGTACGCACAAGGGTAGTTTTGACAATTGGCGTAAGTGTAAGAGGATGATGAGAACACGTTTTGGGAAGCCGAAGGTATGAGTGACAGACAAGTATGACGGGAGGGATAATCTGCGCGTGCACTTGGCTGAATGGGCTAAGGCCTATTAAGCGAAGCCCCAACCTGAATGGGTGCACTTGTTTTTTCATACCTTGGAATTCATCCCGATGAACTGGTACTTAATGATAGAGCTCCTCCATGACATATGAGAATGGGATATTTTAGGGGAAGGGTTCATAATGACGTTCAGCTTCGGAGACGGGTTTGACTGTATTCACGAAATGCTACAAGAACTTAAAGCAGCAATCTTTAAAATACCACAGGATCCTTTGGATCTAATTCAGCCCGATTGGACTACTCAGCTGAGCCACGCGATGGAACGCTATAATGTGACTATTGAAGAAGAAGAAGAGGACCCACGAAAGATTAATATCCCTGAAACCAAGGGTCACTATGAGGTTGAGGGACCGCAGATCAAGAATCCTGATATAGCCGCGCCACTGAAAATGAAACAGGTAAATATTGGTACGAAGGCGGAGCCCAAATTCGCGAAGATTGGAGATTACTGGGATGGCACGATGGTAGATAAGGTCACTGAATTGCTTCGCAAATACCAAGATTTGTTCCCTACCAAGTTTACGGAGTTAAAGGGGATAATAGGAGACCTGGGAATTATGAAGATAAAGTTAAAACCCAACGCGAAGCCGGTTAAGAAAATACCTTACTGTCTCAACCCAAAGTATAAGTATAAGGTCCTCTTAGAGTTATATAAGATGCTCACGGTAGGCATCATTTAGCCCATAGAAGAATCTGATTGGGTGAGCCCAATTGTGGTACAGGAAAAGAAGCAGAAGGATGAAATAAGGATATGTGTAGATCTCAGGAAGTTGAATAACACTTGCGTGCATGATCCTTTCCCAACTTCGTTCACTGATGAGGTATTGGACAATGTAGGTAGCCAGGAAGCGTACTCCTTCACTAAAGGGTTTTCTAGGTACCATCAGATCAAAATCGCGCCTGAAGATAGAAGCAAGATGACCTTCATGACTAAATGGGGCTGTTTTCAGTACACTGTAATGCTTTTGGATTAAAGAATGTGCCTGCGATTTTTTCGCGCGTAGTCATTCCTGCATTCAAAGACTTCATTCACAAGTTTCTAGAGGTGTACTTTGATGACTGGACTGTGTTTGGGTTGGTAAAATGTCGTGTGGCTAGTTTGTGCTTCATGCTACATACTTGTCGAAGGTACTAGATTGTGCTCAATTTGAAGAAATGTCTATTTTGTGTTCCTTTTGGGACTCTGCTAGGTCATGTGGTTTGTAGACAAGGACTGATGGTAGATCCCGCGAAGATCACACTGATACTTAACTTGGAAGCACCAAGGAGTGTGAAACAATTGCACGCAACCTTGGGACATACTGGGTACTATAGGAAGTTTATCAATGGCTATGTCTAGATCTCTACACCTATGGAGAAGCTGTTGAAAAAGGATGTCATGTTCTGTTGGAACGAGGACTGTCAGAAAATATTGGATATGCTGAAAGGTAAAATGGTCACCGCATCAATTTTAGTCTTCCGGATTGGAAGAAGGAGTTTCATGTACATGTAGACGCGCCATGTATAGCACTAGGAGTAGTACTAACACAGGCTGGCGGAGGAGAGTTGAACCATCCTATAGTGTTCGCAAGCAGGAGGTTATCCAAGGCTGAGAAGAACTATTCCACCACTGAGCGCAAAGGATTAGCCATGGTATATGCGCTCCATAAGTTTAGACACTTTGCTGGGTGGACATTTTAAGATGTATACGGATCATTCTGCGTTGAAGTACCTGGTCAATAAGCCTGTGTTGGGGGGGATAATCTGCAAGTGGTTGTTTTTGTTCCAGGAGTATGATTTTGAAGTTATTGTGAAGCCTAGACGACTAAACGTGGGTCCAGACCATCTGTCGCACATCGAAACAGGGGAAGAGCCCACTAATTTGGAGGAGGGATTCCCTGATGCGCAACTCTTTTCAGTGCGCGTTGCGGATGGTCACTTTGAAGACATCATACACTTCCTAACGATAAGAACTGCCTCAGAAGGCTACACTGTCCAACAAAAAAGGGAGTTAGTGGTGTGCGCGGTAGACTTTTCTGTCATTGCCAGACATCTGTACAAAATGGGGTTTGATGAAGTATTCGATGATATATATCGGAGTTTGAAAGAAGCAGTATCCTCACAGATGCTCATAGGGGTGCCGCGAGAGGCCATTATGTAGGAAGAGCAACCGCGCAGAAGATTCTACATGTAGTGTTGTGGTGGTCAACCCTCGATCAGGATTCAAAATCTTACTGGAAGGCATGCGATGCATGTCAAAGGACTAGGAGGCCATCATGGAGAGATTAGCTGCCCCTGAAGCCACAGATGACGTTACAACCTTTCGAGAAATGGGCGATAGATTTTGTGGGACCCATTCAGCCCCAAGGAAAGAAGACGGGAGCACGGTAAATTATCACCGCGACTGAGTATTTGACTCAATGGGTGGAGGCTTAGCCTGTGAAGGACTGCACAGGCATGACTGCTGTGAAGCTATCTTTGAGTATGTACTGACGCGATTTGGGTTTCCAAAGGTTTTGATGAGTGATCACGGTACGCACTTTCTGAACGAAATGATCAGCGCGCTGATGGAAGAATTTCAGGTGTATCACCCGAAAAGCACGCCTTATCATCCACAAGCTAATGGGATAGTGGAAGCATTCAATAAGGTAATGGAGAAAGCGCTGAATAAGGTTTGCAACGCTCAGTGAAGTGATTGGGACCTGCGCATACCCACAGTACTATGGGCCTATCGAATGACACACAAAACATTGACTGGACAGACACCCTTTAGGCTTATATATGGTGTTGAAGCAGTGATTCCCATGGAATACATTATGCCTAGTCTACGCATAGCGTCTCTCATGGGTATGACAGATCGTGGAGCCCTGGAAGAGAGGTTCACACAGCTTGCTATGCTTGAGGAAGAAAGATTTCTAGCTGGATTTCACCAATAGGTCCAAAAGAAGCGTGAAAAAGCATGGCATGATTGGCACATTAAACTATGCACCCTTAAGGTAAATGATCTGGTTTTTTTATATGACAGTAGATTTGATAAATTTCTAGGGAAATTAGGATACACTGGCTAGGGCCCTATGTCATTATGGAGATTATTGACAGTGGAGCAGTTCAGTAGGTTAAATTGAATGGAGATACCTTCCCAGGAAAGGTGAATGGAATCCGATTGAAGCCATACACCGGTGATCTAGCCAAGTGACTATATGAAGGTAGCATTGTCTTAGCGCTCCAGACAACTGAAAGGAGGCGCGGGACTATAAACTACACTACCCGGGTTAGGGAACTGCACGCTTGGAGGATTATGCGGAATGAGGCGATGTCACAAGGTTCGCGACAGTGCGAAGAGAGTTGAGCTACCAAGGGAAAAATCGCGCAGGTCAGCCAGAAAGTGCCCGTTGAGTCACTGTTCATGATTTAATGATGAGAATGCGGCCAAATGGGGCAGGTGGTTGACATTTAAGACAAAATTTATGGGTAAGATCCTTGGAAATCTGTCGCCAATCCAGCATCAATGAACCGAATTTGGGGGGAACGGTCAAATTTAAATTCAAAATGGCCTATAAATTACAAGTGGAGGCCCAACGAAAAACACTTGGCATTGTGAACATTGACTTGGCGAGCTCTCAGACGTGCATAATCTGCGCATTCTTCGAATAATTGCTTGACTACTCGGTGTTTGATCAATTTCCAGATTCCAACCACAATTTCAACTGTGATTTTATCCCAAGATTCGAAGCTCTGGATGGTGAAGCAGTGAGAGCCGAGTGGGCTATGCCAGAGGTTGTTATGGAGGCAGAAGGAGCTGCTCCAAAGGTTGCAAAGGCACTAGCTAAAGTCCCCAAATCACCACGGACGCCTAGACCGAAGTCTACCCCGACAAAAGAGAGTGCAAAGGATAAGAAGGGAAAGCAGGCTATGATACCAATCCGCGCGTCACCTAGAAGAAACGCACAAAAGGAAAAGCCCACCACACGGGAAAAGGGAAAAAGAATTAACTTGGAGCCAAAGGAGGAAGAGATTGAAGACATCCTAATGGATGATGAGGATTTGGTGGTGGAAGTAGAGGAAGTTGAAGTCGAGGATTCTGACCCTATCACTAAGTTGCCCGAATACGTCCCTCCCCGCAAAGGCAAGACTAAGGTACCGAATTACATCGATGAAAGCAAAGTCGCCCTGCACATACTTCTATTGTCGAACGCGATTGTGTTTGAAGCACCGCACTTGGGGTGGATTCTGCTATTGAAACTAGAAGATTGGGACTTATTTGACACTTAGAAGTTCCCACACTTTGTGACAGAACAACTAATGCACCGAGTTGTTCACACAACCACTGGGATGACTGCATTGGAACCGCAGAAGTGGCTCAGGGAAGTAGACAAGGCAAGTTTGCTCAACCTACTATGGGTGCGCACTAAAATCACACACCCATTACAATATTGGTCATCAAGAAGCTACTATGCTTGCTACACGATGGGTGTCTATGGCTAGAGGCGCTGATAACCATCACCGACAGGTTGATCCATAAGATCACACGGCTGCCCTATATAGGGGAAAATCTGGTCATGATGTTTGGTGGAAAAGGTGTCGAGCAGCCCCTCGCGGAGGCCATGAAGGAGAAATTCAAGCTCATAAAGAAGCCGCGAGGCTATGCCATCTCGAGTATCTGCAACCCTGCGGTCAAGATGGCCACAGAGATCTTGGCAGGAAAAGTTATGAGGAAGTGTCGTGCAAATGAAGTGTCGGCACCAATCGTTGCTCTAGTAGCCCAATGCACCGAAGGAGTCTAGTTTAATTGGGCATGCTATCTCTGCGGTGAGTTCCTTGCGAACTACCGTGAGGCACAGCAAGACCTTCAACTATGTGTGGCTCTTACTGTCCATTGTGCTGGTAGCTTGGGAGCTATCGGAAGACAGTCAATTCCCCTCGATCATGCCAGACCTGCCAAAAGAAGTGAAGTACACTTGGCTGTGGGCAACCAAGGATGCTCGGCACATCAAGAATAGCAAGATCCTCTGGATCTTGATGGAAATGAATATACAGATGGCTATCAATCACAAACTGCGATTATCGCCTATTGTGTTTGCCAAACTTCAGGAGTACTTGGAGTTCAAGGCGGACTTTCAGCGCATCGTGATCAAGGCCTGGAAGGACCCTGAGTAGAAGTGGCATGACTTACCTTACTTGGAAACTAACAGCGTGATCGATGCAGTTCTTGATCGATGGTCGGCGGAGTGGCACATTGCCTCAGACTCGGCGATGGGGTCGAGCAAGTCCACCATACAGCGCAAAAAGGAGGAGGCCAAGCTCAAGATGGCGTAGCTGGCCTAGAAAAGGAAGAAGGAGGCCGCTGACAAGGACTAGGAAAAGCATGATGCCGCCTTGCAAGCATAAAAGTAGCCAGGCATAACAGAGCGCAGCTCTGACAAAGGTGTGAGGTCACCTTTGCCCGAAACATAGGAAGAAAAGGACGAGAAAATAGAGAAGCATGGAGCGGACCCATAGATGGTGTCGTACTACATCAAACATCTAAGGGAACAAGAAAAAGTGGGGCCATGGAAGAAATCTAAGGCCAGTAAAACATCGTTGGACCCAATCACCCTAACAGAGGGAGATTTGAATGACATTAGAGACAAGGTGAGGGATGTCAGTGCGGAGGTACTGTGGCAATTCGATCAGCAGCAACAACAACTATTCGGGGCCATCCAGATGGGTCTGCATGAGCTGCAGATCCGTTCATCACAAGTTGGCATGGTGTCCACTAGCCTCGCCATCGGTACTTCAAAAGCTGTCGAGATGCTGCATGCGAAGGACTCCCGAGCGATAGTGTTGTTGGATGGAGCGCTGACCACAGAAAACGAAGCTGATAGGCCCGCTGTCAGCGCCCTCAAGGGATTAAGGTTGAACTTAGCAGCACTTCATGGAAAGGTGCTCCACCTACTGCAGGATGGGGTGATCACGAAGCTGAGGGCCCGCGAACAGTGCGCTATGCAGGTGATCGATGAGCAACAGATCAATAATGTGCAGTTGGCCCTATAACAAGACTCTACCATTGCTACCGTGACTAAGGTAACCGACTGAAACAAGCACATAGTTGAAGTCGTGGAGGAAGCATGCCAAATGGTCCCAGAGTTGGCCATTCCCAAGGGAGAATCAGTCGAGGTGCGCGACACTGGCACAGAGTTGCATAACATTTAGCTGGAGTTGAACCTACAGATTATAGATTTGCAGTTAAATGCCTAGCCTTCAACTCCACCAGAAGTAAAGGAGCAACGCGCAACCATTGTCACAAAGTTGATAGCGGCAGTAGATAGTGTAGTAGCATACTGCACACGACTATTTGAACAATCGTTCGAGGTCCTGACGAGCCTGCAGGAGGATCCTAATGTACAGTGGCTGGAGATAGAGGCGTGAGAACTGTATCAGTGCTATGATGAAGTAAAAGGTACAGTGTGCACCATCGCTCTCACACAAAGACTGGTGAAGTTGTAGGAGGCCAAAACATTGAAGGAACAGGTAGATGTAGTGCAGCACAAAGAGGCAATGTTGAAGGTGCACTTGAAGCCCTAGTTGGACAAAGCTTATTCGGTCATGACCTCCATTGAAGGCAAGATTGCTAGTCTGCAAGCGACTCAGCAGAAGCTTCAGGCTGACAGTTCAGAACCAGCAACAAAGCAGTTGGTTGAAGAAGTGAAGCAGGCAGCCGCACAATACACCGCTGAGGTTGTTGTCATACAGTTCGAGCTGGGAGGTCTTCGTGCCAAGATCTCCACGCCTGCAGAGTGACTCGAGAGTGATTCACCATGTTTGTGTTGGGGGCCTGTTGGGAACAGGTTCCCCCAAGAGCAGTTTTGGGGCTAAAAGCCCATATTTTGGGACAATTTTGTAATAAAATTGTAAAGTCTTCACATATTGTGGTCGCAGAGCACGAAGGTGTCAAAAGTCATAAAGGGTTATCCACCCTTATTTTGTAAAGTGTCAAGTCGGCTGTAAAGATCCACCCATGGCCCGCGAACCATGGGATTTTATAAAAAGGAGCTAAGTAAGTAAGCTCTAAGTAGAAAAGTAAGGAAGAAAGTAGCGAAGTAGAGTGGAGAAGTCTAAGTGTTCTCGGGTCTTAGCATAGGCAGAGGCTTTGTAGCTGAGTGTGTAGAGACCTAGGGTGGAAGTCCACAACTGAGTGTGCAAACCCTTGCAGCTGGGTGCGTAGGGCGGATAGAGTCCGTATTAAACTGGAAGATATCAATAAAGAGAAGTATTCTGCAAATAATGTGTATTTGGTCTCTGTTAATGCATCTGATTATATTGTGTTTTGCGTTTAATTTACAATGTTTATTTGATGCATGAATTTATGTGATTATATCAGTTAATTGAACGCAATTAAAGATATCAGTTTACGCGACACTAATTGTGATTGATTAGTAAGATAAGTAAAACACTTGAGATAACTTGGGAACCTATACAATACATTGTCATACCTGCGCGAAAGTACCTGAACCACGAGTTAGGGTTGCGCGAAGGTCAATCATACACCTTCATGGAGGTACTCAAGGACGGGATAAAGGGTAGACTGCCAGAGCCCCAAGGCTTAACGACCTATGCGAAAGTAGGGTTAGAGGGTATAAACCGACATCACGACCATATTAGGGTGCAAAAACTTGGTTCTAGCATCTCCCCATACTACTTCGAGTGAGACTTTGGTCCACGCTCCACAGGCTGATGCCGAAAGGGCCAGTAGTGTAGGGATTTGTTTGGCTGACTAACGTTGAACCTGGGTCAGGGCCCACAAAGCCACCACAGTTGCAAGGGAGTGCTGGACTATAAACTACAATGCTCGAATGGGAGGACAAGGCAGCGAGCATGTTGTGTGAAGATTGACGAAGATGCACCAGAGAGAGTTGTGCTCAGGATACTGTGCCATGGAGGAGGGTACTGTGTAGCCCAGGCCAGAAATAGTTGTTGGAGTTACTGTAGATTATTAGACTAAGAAATCTCATTAGGAGGAGCGGGTATATGGAAATTTAGGTGAAAATATCTTAAAATCCGCCACTAAAGGAGAATTTATGACAAAGTTATGGAGGGAACGGTCGAATTTGAATCCAAACATCGCTATAAATATGCCCTGTTGGTCTACAAAGAAACACTTTGTTTCCTAAGAATTTCTTGCATGCACCGAGAAGAGTGGGAGAGTTTGTTCAAGCATCCCAGGCTAGTTCAGTATTCTGATATGTTGCACCAAGTTTCTGTCGAGAAGATATCTGAGCCTATGAGTTTTGAAGCCGCAGTGCGTGAGGCCCCAACCCTGAAAGATGTGGACGTAGAAGCTACACCAGTAGTACCTACGGCACCAAGATCGTCTAGGCCTAAACAGTTTGCTTCTAAGACAGAGAAAAAGAGGCCAGTCATCGAGCCAATGCGCCACTCACCCCGAAAACATCCGTAGGAGGTGTGACAAAAAGGAAAAATGGATAAGCAGAAGCAATATTTTGTACCCCTAGACCTAGATGAAGAGGAACTCCGACAAGGAGTTGAGGAGTAGGATACCGAGGATGCGGAACCAATCACTATGCTTCAAGTATATGTGCCTCCATGAAGAGGACAGAAGAAGGTGACCAAAGACCCTGATTCCAGCAAATATTCAATTGCTATGCCATTGCTCCCAGCTAAAGTTCAATTTGAGGGTACACTCTTAGCGCGAGTACCAGTGTTAAAGATAGAATACTAGGACTTCACTGACGAGGAGAAATATCCACACTTAGAGACAAATCAGTATATGACCCGCATATACTATGAAGATATAGGGGTCACAAATTTGGAACGAATGAAATGCGTTCGCGGAGTTCAGTTGGCGGGGCTCTTACACATGCTTTTCATACCCCATTTTCACCGATTGAATATCAATACGCAATGTGTGTGCCAATTGCTAACTTTAGTGCATGATGGGTGTTTATGGCTAGGTGAGCCTATCCCCATCACGGATATGTTAATCCACAAGATTACTAAGTTAGCATATAAAGGAGCAGACCAGCAAAAGAGTTTGTCGACAAATCCCTAGAAAAATAGCTTGCGGACTGCATAAAGACTGAGTACGAGGTAGTAAAGGGAAAGCACAGATATTCTACCCGCTCCATAACAAACAAGGCAGTACAGTTTTCCGCACAAATCCTTGCAGGAAAGATAATGGGAAAGTGTCACGTGGATAAAGTGCCTGCACTGGTCATATCGTTAGCTGCGTAGTGTACGAATCTCTGTAAGGAATTCTTGGCCAAGTGTCACGAGGTGGAAGAGAAGAGACAGTCATTGCATTATGCTTGGATCCTATTGCTCATAGTTTTGGTGGGGTGGAGGCTTCCCGAGGACAGTCAGTTTCCTCCGCTGAATGAGACCCTCCGAGAGGCAAAGAAGTTCGCTTCGCTATGGCAGACAAAGGATGTGGCACGAAGTACAGAATCCAAGGTTTTTTGGGTTTTTATGGAGATGGACATGCGCATGGCTGTAAGCCAAAGGCCCAGGTTATCTCCCACCTTATTTGAGCAGCTGAGGGCCTTCACAAATTTTAAAGCAAAATTTCACAATGTCTAGATTCGCACGTGGAAAGACCCTCAAGAGGTATGGCACAAGTTTCCTTACTTGGTGGTCGACATGGATTTACAGGAGGTCGTGGGTGGATGGAATGTAGAGTGGTGTGAGCCTACCCAATTGGATGTTAGGATGAGCAAAGTTGGAGAAAGCTCCTCTGCATAAACCTCTGCTGCAAAAAAGAAGAAAGAAAAAGAACAGGCAGTCGTGCATGAGAAGGTTGCCCAACAGAAGAAAAAACAAGTTGCTGCTAAGGCAACTGTGGAGAAAGTGTGAGCTACGAAAGAGTGGGATTCTAACGAGCAGGCTGAAAAGGAAACTCAAGGCACTGAAGCGAGCAACAAATCATCCTCAACACGCTCTAATGAATAGGAGCTATCTACACAAGGTGGCGATGGGGGTGAAGAGGTCTCCACCCCCTTTAAATTCCAGAAGTGTACTAAGGAGCTAGCCACAGGTCCGCGAAAGAAGCAGAAATCAAATAAGCAATTGCAGGTGGACCCTCTTGTGCTCACAGAGGGTGATTTAGATGAAATCGATGACAAAGTTAGAGATACCACGTCAGAGTTATGGTCACACTTCGAACAACAATACATGCAAACACTAGGAAGTGTCCAGAAGTATATATGTGAGAAGAAAATCCAGGCCAGTAGGATTCTTGCGAGCCTGGTGCAAGCAAGCTAGACTCAAGCGAGTGTGAGTGTTCTAGAAGTCGAACATACCATGGACTTAAGGGTCATTCCTTTACCAGAAGGATCATTACGAACATAAAACTAGGATGACCACGCCACACTCGAAAGGATCAAGGATTTTGGAATCAATGTGGTCATGCTGCCACTCCCGACCCTCCACGTACTACAACAGGGGCTCTCAGATGAGTTGCAGATTAGGGAGCAGTGTGCCCTAACAGTCCTCAGTGAATGCAAAGTCAAAAATTCTATGAGGAGAAGACACAGGCACTGAAGGAGAAAGAGGAGATGCAAGCATGAAGGACACACCTAGAGACCATAATTGCGCAAGCCTATCAAACAGTTCCAAAATTGCATATTCCAGATGATGCACAAGCCGAAATGAAAGTCAGGAAGTTCGTTGTTATGGTGTGCAATGCCAAAGATGTGGTTGGGCGAGTTACTTTTTATTTCCAGATGCAGGTATCCGATCTCAAGCTCAAGCTTCAACCATCCACACCGCCAGAAGTTCAGGAACAAAGAGACACATCTGTCACAGAGTCCATGGGTCAACTAGATGTCGCAGTTCATGGTTACGGCCAACTATTCACTCAGGAAATGGGCCTATGGGATACACTGCAGAAGGATCCTACAATGCAATAGTTGAACACAGATATCAGGGAAGCACAACAACAATATGATGAGATCAGTACGACGATGCCGATGTTGGCACCAGTCTAGCACTTCATGCACTTGCAGGAAGGCAAGGCAGTGTTGATACATATCCATGAGTTGTAGAGAAAGAAGTCCTTGCTAAGAGACCTGCTTCATCCTTGGACAGAGGAAGCCAACCAACTATCACAGAACATTCATGAGAAGTTGAAGGCCATGCAGCAAACCAAGAGGACTACGCAACTTTCCGTAGAGGGGCCAACCATAGAAAAACTGGTCCAGGAAGCAACAAGAAGCATAACAGAGTACCGGAGAGCTTCAGACATTGACCAAGGCATTCAGCGTTCTCCAACAGAAATTGGAACAACCAGTCGAGTGACTCAAGGGCGAGTCACGATCTTTGTGTTGGGGGCCTATTGGGATGGGTTCCCCAGGGATAGAATTGAGTTAACTTAGTCATTTTTTGTAAAATAACTTTGTAAAAGATGTAAAGTCTCCGTGAAATGTTGATGCGGAGCGTGCAGATAGATAGGAGTAAAAGGGGTCTTAGCCCCTTATTTTTGTCAGTTTTTAAGACTCACCCATGAGGCGGGGGCCATGGTATTGTATTAAAAAAGGTATAAATAGTTGATTCTTAGCGCGTCTTAGACATAACTTTGGATAGAGAATTAGGTACATTGAAGAGGTTTTGTTGGGCAAGTGCTAAGGTAGGAAGGCTCTACTTCCTGCGCTTAGGTAGAGAAGGGAAGGCTCTTGTAGTTGAGTGCGCAAGAGGTCTGGGTAGAGTCCGCAGCTGAGTGTGCGGACCCCTGGAGCTATGTGCGCATGGTAGAAGATTATGTAATCAGTGAACTGGAGATCAATAAAGACCTATTTTTGGAGAATTAATGAGTATTTCCATTGAATCTGTTAATGTTATATGTTTTCGATGAAATATTGAATGAATGCTACATGAGTTCACTGAATATGTCTTAATAATGTATGAAATAAATGCTTATCCACTTCCACAAAGTTACAAGCTATTTCCCTTATGTTTTTAAACAAATTAAGTAAATCTATGCGAACTCCAATGTAGGGATGCTTGTTGATGCGCAAAAGTAGGTAAGTTGACTATTTAAGGTCCACAAGGAATGATCGTGCACCTTCGTGAGGTCTAGAGGTAGCTTTAACTTAGTTACAGTAACGATCCCTAGAAGTATAAATCTACAAAAAGGCCGATCTAAGGAATTGGAAGACATCACACTAGTCTCTGGATGCAGAAACCTGGTTCTTGCATCCCCCAATACTACTTCAGGTGAGATTGCGGCTTGCGCTACGCGGGTTGTTACCGAAAGAGCCAGCAGTGTAGGCTTTTGCCGATTGGCGCAACTAACTCTGAGCAATATTTTCACACGTAGTCATTGTGGCATTCAAAGAGTTCATTCACAAGTTTTTGGAGATATACTTTGATGACTGGACGGTGTTTCGACTGGTCAAACACCATGTAGATAGTTTGCGCTTGATGTTGTATACATATTGGAGGTATCAGATCGCGCTAAACTTGAAAAAGTGCTTATTTTGCGTCCCTTTTGGAATCTTGGTGGGTCATGTAGTGTGCAGACAAGGATTAATGGTGGACCCAGCTAAGATCACGGTTATAATAAATTTGGAGGCGCTAAGAAGTGTTAAACAGCTGCGTGCAACACTAGTTCATACTAGTTATTATCGAAAGTACATCAAGAGCTATGCTAAGATTACCGTGCCAATGGAGGAACTGTTGAAAAAGGACGCTACATTCTATTGGAATGAGGAATGTCAGTGGAGCCTAGTTGTGTTAAAAGAAAAGATGGCCACCGCATTGATCCTAGTCTTCCCAGATTGGAAGAAGGAATTTCATGAGCATGTGGATGCATCATGCATTACGCTGGGAGCAATACTGACATGGGCCGGTGAAGGAGAACTAGATCACCTGATAGCATTTGCAAGGAGGCAGTTGTCAAGCTGAAAAGAACAATTCGATGATGGAGTGCGAAGGGTTGGCTATGGTGTACGTAATTTAGAAGTTCAGGCACTACTTGCTAAGAAGACACTTTAAGATGTACACAGACCATTTTGCCTTAAAGTACCTGGTCAACAAGCCTGTGTTGGTGGGGAAAATATGCATATGGTTTTTGTTGTTTCAGTAGTATGATTTCAAAGTCATTGTGAAGCTAGGTGATTGAATGCAGGGCTGGATCATCTGTCGCACATTGAAACAGGTGAGGAGCCCATTAATTTGGAGGAACGACTGCCTAACACGCAACTCTTTGCAGTACGCGTGGCTGGCAATAATTTTGCAAACATCATCCACTTCTTCACTACGGGAACGGCTCTAGAGGGATGCACTAGTCAACAAAAGAAGGAATTAGTGGTGCACGCGGTGACTTCTCTGTGATTGTAGGTCATTTGTATAAAATGGGGTCGGACAAGATACTGCAACGCTATGTGCCTGATTTTGAACAAAGCAGTATCCTAACTGAAGCTCATGGAGGAGATGCAGGAGGCCATTATGCAGGAAAAGCAATAGCGCATAAGATTTTATGCGTTGAGTTGTGGTGGCCGATGTTACATAAGGATTCGAAAGCATACTGTAGGGTGTGTGATGCATGTCAGAGGATGGGAAGGCCATCACAGAGGGATGAGTTGCCTTTGAATCCACAAGTATCATTGCATCCATTTGAAAAGTGGGCAATTGATTTTGTAGGACTGATTCAGCCTCCAAGAAAGAAGAGGGGTGCACAGTATATCATCACTGTGACTTAGTATTTGACGATATGTGTGGAGGCACAACCTGTAAAGGATTGTACAGGGGCAACAACAACAAAGTTGCTGTTTGAATATGTGCTGACCAAGTTCGGCTACCCGAAGGTGTTGATGAGTGATCACGGTACTCACTTCCTTAATGAAACAATTAGCGCACTGACGGAAGAATTCCAAGTGTATCATCAAAAGAGCACACCATATCACCCTCAGGCTAATGGGACGGTGAAAGCGTTTAATAAGATATTGGAGAATGCGCTAACAAAGGTTTGCAATGCGCAAAGGAATGATTTGGATGTGCACGTATCAGCGGTGTTATAGGCTTATATAACTACTTGTAAGAAGCTAACTAGACAAACACCTTTTTTACTGGTCTATGGTGTAGAAGTTGTGATGCCGATGGAGTACATTCTACCTAGTCTACGGATAGCAGCGTTCACAGGAATGTAGGACCGTGAAGCCTTAGAAGAAAGGCTCGTGTAGCTGACAGAGCTGGAGGAAGATAGATTCTTGGCTGGATTCCATCAACAAGTTCAGAAGCAGCGCGAAAGGCATGGCATGATCGACACATCAAACTGTGTACCTTCAAGGTAAACAATTTAGTTTTATTATATGATAGCAAGTTTGATAAGTTTCCACGAAATTTTCAGATACATTGGCTGGGGCCATATGTTATGAAGGAGATTACCGATGGTGGAGCAGTTCATCTTGTGAAATTGAATGGAGATCCATTTTCGGGACAAGTCAATGGAAGTTGGTTGAAGCCATACACTCAGGATCCGGCCAGATGACTATATGGCAGTAGCATAGTCTTAGCACTCCATGTAGCTGCAAGGACGCGCGGGACTAGAAACTACATTTCCAGGGTTGTAGAGCTGCACGATGAGGGGCCTACGCAAAATAGAAGGGTGTCATAGTGTCAGCAGACGCGCGAAGGAAGCTGGGCTACAGGACGAGAGACCATGCAGCGTAGCTAGAGAGTGACCATTACTGTCATTGTTCATGATTTGACAGTGAGAAAACGGTTGAGAGGAGCAAGGGGGGGAATTTAAGGCTGAATTTAAGAGTGAGATATTTGAAAATATGCCGCCAATATAGCATTTATGAGCAGATTTTAGGGGGAACAGTCGAATTTCAATTCGAATTTTCCCATAAATTACAGATGGTTTCCAACAAGAGACACTTTTCATTTTGAGAGTTTATGTGTTGTACTATCTAGTGTGCATGAACCATGCGTTCTTTGAGGACTTAGTCGCTAGTTCTATATTTGAGAGGTTACCTGAGGAAACCCAGCAGCTCATTAACAACTTCATGTCTACACCAGCTGAGACCGCTAGTGCTAGAGGGTCTATTGCCTCTGAGGGAGCTTCCCCTGAGGTTTTGAGTATGGAGGTTCCCGCAGTAGTGCCTAAGTCATCGAGGTTGCCTAGGTCAATGCCTACGCTGGCATGGGAGGTCCCCAAGTGGAAGAAAGATAAACAGAAGAAGACGCTGCCAGTGCGTGAGTCACCCAGGAAACATCCAGCTACACAGGCTCGGAGAAAAGAAAATCCAACCGCGTAGGAAAAGGGAAAAGTGGTAGACATGGAGGCCGATGAGGTTGAGGAAGACATCGATATTGAGGGGGTAGACCCTATCTCGAAAATGCCAGAGTACATCCCTCTGCATCGGGGCAAGGTGAAAATCCCAAAGGACCCAGATGAGGGACAGTTCCTTCTTCACACGCCCCTGCTGCCAGAAGCTATAACTTTTGAAGGTTTGTGCTTGGCGCGCATCCCACATCTAAAGCTTGAGGATTGGGACTTGGGGGACATTGAGTGGTTTCCCCACCTGGCTACTAATACTTTTATGAAAAGGGTGTTCTACAAGGAATCCTGTGTCACACACTAGAGCCGATGGAGTGGATTCGCGGGGTGAACAAGGCAGGATTTTTGAATCTGTTATGGGTGTCGCATTACCACCGTGCCCCGATAAATTTGATTGTCATCAAGCAATTGTTGTGCCTGGTGCACAATGGGTTCTTGTGGCTGCGTGAGCCAATTCTTATAACCGACATGCTGATCCATCGAATCACATTGTTACCTCATTCTGGACTGAATCTAGCCAAGGCATTTGGCGACAAGACGGGTGAGCGCGACCTTGCCGAGAAGATGAAGGAAAAGTTCAAACTTGTCAAAACGCTGCGTGGATATTCAAGTTCCAGCATTATGGACCCTACGGTGAAGGTGGCCACCCAAATTTTGGCTGGCAAAATAATGCAAAAGTGTCACACGGACAAGGTGTTGGCACCAGTGGTTTCGCTAGCGTCCTAGTGCGCCGAGGGCGTATAGTTCAACTAGGCGCGCTACCTGTGAAGTGAGTTCCTCGCAAACTATAGGGAGGAACAGGACCACAACAAGACATTTCATTACTTGTGGCTCCGACTTTCAATTGTGTTGGTCGCGTGGGAATTGTTGGAGGATAGCCAATTTCCTCTGATTGAGACAGATTTGCTAGAAGCGACAAAATTTGCATCTTTATGGGATACCAAGGATGCTAAGCGTGTCCAGGAAAGTAAATTTTTTTGGGTATTGATGGAGATGAGCCTTCATATGGCCATCCACAAAGAGCCCTAGTTGTCACCAACCATCTTTGATCAGCTGTCTGAATACGCGAAGTTCAAAGCGGGCTTCCACCATATCTACATCCGGGCGCGAAAGTATCCAGACCATAAATGGTATGATTTACCATACCTAGCTATGGATGACACCATCACAGAGGTCCTCAAGCAATGGCCAGCAAACTGGCACATAGAATCAGATTTGGCCGCAGTGACTAGCAAGTCTGCTAAGAAGCAGAAAAAGGAAGCGGCCTGAATGAAGGTGCAACAGTTGGCAGAAAAGAGGAAGAAGGACACTAAATAGAAGACCCGTGCAGAAGCAGAGCGCATTGCAAAGGAGCGAGCAGAGAAGGAAGATCATGGATCTGCCAGAAGTCAGAAGTCTCCTTCGACCCAAATGGAGAATGACAAACAATCAGAACAGGGAGGCGGAGATCTGGATAGCACTCCTTTTCGCGTAAAGCGACATAGAGAACAAGAAAATGAGGGGCAATGAAAGAAGACCAAAGCCTCCAAATCATCGCTAGATCGAATTACCTTGAAGGAGGGTGACTTGGATGATATTGGAGATAAGGTAAGGTATACGATCGTGAAACTTCTACAATAGTTTGAGTAGTAGTAGAAGCAAGCACTAGTCACTATACAGACGGGTATGCGCAAGCTGCAGATACAAACAACTAGATTGTAGGCAAGTGCAGGGAAAAGTAGCGTGGCATCAACTAGTTTGGCATCAGGGACCACTCAAGCCTCACAGTTGGTTCAATCCTTGGATCTCGGGGCAATCTTACTACCGGATGGAGATCTTAGCGCGGAGGCAGAAGCTGACAAGGCTACTGTCAGCACATTGAGAAATGTTGGCCTCAACTTGGCCGCACTCCCCAATGAATTCCTTCACACACTACAAGGTGTCATTGAAGAACTTAAGGCCCGAGAGCAGTGCTCGCTGAGCATGATCAAAGAGAAGAAATTCAACAACGAACATATATTTTTTGAGAAGACAACTACGCTAGAATCCTGGAAGAAGGTTCAGGAGAAGAATGAGTGCACCGCAGCAGTGGTAGCCGAAGCATGCAGAACTGTTCCGGAGCTGCATATCCCAGAGGAAGCGTCGGTGGAGGCCAAGATTAGGAAGTTGGCTATAAGTGTGCGCGATGTAAGGACAGAGATGGCTAAGGTTCAGTTTGAACTGAACCTTAGAATCACAGAGCTTGAGTTGAAGTCACAACCTTCAACTCCACCGGAGGTCAGAGAACAGCACAAGGTAGTTGTAAAGGATGCAGTAGCAACATTGGATGCCGCGGTGGTGGATTGTACCACGCTCTTTGAACAGTTGATGGAGTTCGTTACGAATCTACAGGAGGATACCAACCTGCAGAGTTTGAATATGGAGACTCAAGAATTGCAGCAGCAGTATGACGAAGCAAGAGTGACGGCATGCACCATCACTATCTCACCATGATTGGCTAAGTTGCATGAGGCAAAGCAATTGCTCGAACAGGTGGAGGCAACACAATGAAAAGAGGTGGTCCTTAAGGCTGGATTGGGGCCTCGGTTGGATGAGGCATATGTTATCTTTGCACCATTGAAGAGAAGTGGACCGGCCTATAGAGGACACAACAGAAGGTCAAAGAAGAGAGTGTAGCACCAACGACCAAGCAGCTAGTTGAGCAGCTCAAGCAGGAAGCAACGCAGATTGCGACTGAGGTAGCAGTGGCAAAAGTCAAGCTATGAGGTCTACGCACTAATATCTTTGCGCCAGCAGAGTGACTTGGGGGCGAGTCACGATATTTGTGTTGGGGGCCTGTTGGGTAGGGTCCCGTGCGGTCAATTTTGAGGCAAAAGCCCAAGTTTTTGTGATGTAAAGTGTAAATTCTACGCAAGTTATGGTTGCGGAGTGCATAGATAGTAAGTGTCATAAAGGGATATTCCCTTCTTTTATGTAAGTTGTATCGACTTGTATAGAACCACCCATGGTCCGTAGACCATGGGATTGTATAAAAAGGAGAGTCATAAAGAGTCTAAGGCATTTCAGTAAGTTCATAGATGAATGTAGTGGGTCATTAGAGTTGAAGAGTGAAGAGTCTTAGAGTAGAAGAGAGGCTCTACAACTGTGTGCGCAGAGGCCTATAGTAGAGTCCGCAGTTGAGTGCACAGATCCTTGCAGCTGAGTGCGTAGGGTAGTCTTGAGTCTGTAAGAAAATCTGAAGGATCAATAAAGGGATTATTCTGGAAATATCTTTGTTTTATCCATTTACCTCTGTTATGAAAGAATGCATTTATGTTATGATGAATATTGGTTTTATGATTTAATACTATATTGATATGCCATTTTGAATGGTTTACATTGTTATGTGAACGCAAGTAATAATATCTGTTACGCGAAGAATATTTTAATACATGCTAAAGATATCATACGTTTAAGTCGATCTGGGAAATAACAGACTTAGAATGATTACAGAGGTGCGTAAGTGGTTGATTCACCTGTTTAGAGTCTGCAAAAGACAGTCGTAGACCTTCGCGAAGGCCTAGAGACTGGTAAGAGGGGGTTATATCGACAAGCCTCAGGGGCTTATCGATCTATGTGAAGGAAGGCATAGGGAATAAACAACATCATAACCATATCTGGGTGTGGAAAATTGGTTCCAGCATCCCACCATACTGCTTTGGGTGAGACTTTGGTGTGTGCTCCGCGGATTGATGCAGAAAGGACCAGTAGTGTAGGGATTTGTTTGGCAAACTTAACTCTAAACCTCGATCAAGACCCACTAAGCCAACACTTGGCATGAAACTCCCTCAAGATAAGCTTCTTGAGATCACTGCAATTCGGCACATAGATCCTGTCTCTAAATCTTACCAAACCATCTGCTGTGAGACGATATTCTGCATCCTGATCACCTGTACCTTTACATGCACCTATACATGCACCTGTACATGTACCTGTGCTCTACTATAACCTATGCATAATCTCCATGTATTTTTCATCTCGATATCCTGCCTGCAAGATCCTATCATGTAACTCTATCCCATAAGAGCTCATAGCTATTATGTGATTTACCTGTACCTTCCTGCTAAGAGCGCCCACAACCTAGTTATCCTTCCCTTTGATGTATCTGATCTCAAAGTCTAACTCACTAAGGGTAGCCAGCCATCTAGCTTGACTAGCGTTTAGATTTGGTTGATCAAACAAATACCTCAACCCACTTTGACTACTCATCAATGTAAACCTCTTGCCAAGAAGATAGTGCCTCCACATCTTCAATGCATGTATAATCACTGTTAGCTCAAGACCATGTGTTGGGTAGTTATGCTCATGCTCATTTAGTTTCATGACTCATAGCACACTAATTGTCCTTCTTGCATGAGAAATCCACCAAGTCCTCTCTTGCAAGCATCTATACACACTACAAACTCTTTTTTTAGATCCGTAATATTTAGCACTAGTGCATGTGTCAACAAGTACTTAAGCTACTCAAAACTAGCCTCACATTCTTTTGTCCATTTGAACTTCTTACCTTTTCGTTGTAATGATGTTATAGGATATGCAATGCATGAGAAGTTCCTGATGAACCTCCTGTAGTAGCCTGCCAATCCCATGAATGATCTCACCTCATCCACATTCTTAGTAGTTGCCCACTTCGTGATGGCCCTTATCTTTTCCAGATCCACTGCTATGCCATCCTTGGAGACAACATGACCAAAATAATGTAGCTCGATCTAAAAGAAGTTGTACTTGCTGAGTTTAGCATACAACTAATGCTCTCTTAGCAATTTCAACACTGTTGCTAGATGCTCAACATGTTCTTCCTCATTCTCAGAATATACCAGTATGTCATCAATGAATACAATAACAAGCTTGTCCAAATAAGGATGCAACACACTATTCATCAAACACATAAATGTAGTTGGAGCATTAGTCAAACCGAATGGAACGACAACAGACTCATAATGCCCATACGTGGTCCTGAACGCAGTCTTCAAGATATACTCTTCCTTGATGCATACCTGATGGTATCCCTATCTTATTTCAATATTAGAGAACACTTATGCTCCCTTCAATTGATCAAAACAATCATCAATCCTCAGCAATGGGTACCTGTTCTTGATCGTTACCTTGTTCAGCTACCTATAGTCAATGCACAATCTGAGAGTACCATATTTCTTCTTTACAAACAACACTAGGGCACCCCAAGGAAATGCACTTGGTCTAATGTATCCCTTGTCAAACATTTACTTCAGCTACAACTTTAACTCAACCAACTCAAGTCTTCTCATCCTGTAAGGTGATTTGATGCTAGAGCTGCCCCTGGCACCAACTCAATAGAAAAGTCTACCTCGTATGAGGTGGCAACTGTGTAATGTCCTCAGGAAATACATCCTGAAACTATTGAAAAATTAGGTACCTCCTCAACACATCGACATCCTCAACCTCCTTACCCTTGTCAATAGAAATGTGTACTGCAAACATCACACAACTGTTTCTGCAATTATGCTTAGCATGCATAGTGGTAACCATCTTCATTGATGTAGGCTTCTTCTTACCCTACAAAGTCCTCTTTTCCCCATTATCATCCACACACTCAATGGTCGTGTCGAAGCAATCTAGTTTGGTTCTGTGAAGGTATAGCCAATCCATACCCAAAAGCATACTATACGAACCCAAAAGCATATTATAGCTCAAATGCACAAGCTCTTACCCAATGTTGAACTCACTTCTTTGTACCTATAGCCAACTGTACCAACCAAGATTCTACATGCACTTCTTTTCTCAAACCACACTTATCCACTTGGTCAGGATTAATATAACTATAGTTAGATCCAGGATCAATCAAAATAGAAACAACTTGATCATAAATCTTATCATCCATCTCAATGATCAATGTCTGATGATCTGCCTACCTTTTGTCCACAATTGAATAGATCCAAGGAATACTATGACCAACATCACCAATTGTATGCGCCTCCTGAGCACTGTAGTTATGGGGTCTACCACTACTCTGATACTATGAACAGTCCCTCTTATAATGATCCTTACCACATATCCAACGCTAAAATGGTTCCCTACCATTGCCTCTAGCATGCGTCTCTCCACGTCCTTTCTCATTTGTATTGAAAATCTTGTAAGGAAATGCATTTTCTTTCTCACTTGCATATTTAGGTCTTCCTCTCTTTGGTGGTCATTTTACTTTATCTTTCTCATTTCTTTTCAAGTCATGCTTAGGATAAAATTTGTGCTTTGATTTCTCATAACAATGCTTCATCTTTCGAATGGCCTCCTCCAATGATATAGGCTCATCGAACTCAATCTGGTCTTTGTATGAAACTAGCATTCCATATATGAATCTTTAAACCTTGGCCTTCTCCTCCCTGTGGTAAGGCACATATCTCAACAGCTCCAAAAACCTATTAGTTTATTGATCATCTGTCATAGAACCCTTCCAAAACTCATAAAACTATTTAGCTATGTCATCATAGTACCTCTCAAACAAGTAATTCTTCTTGAAGAGCCTTTCAAATGCATGCCAAGTCAAATCCTCCTCATGTATACCTTTGACATTCTTCCTATCTTCCCACAAAATATCCGCTTTATCTTTGATATTGAGAGTGGTTATCTTTGCTTTCATGTTTTCTTAATAGTCACACAATTGGAAGAATTTCTTCATACCAAGAAACCATGCCTCCACATCATGTGATTTCTTCATCTCTCCATCAAGGGTAGGTGGCTTCGCTTTCTTAAACTTGTCCGAAAAGTATCCCTTATCACTCCTCTTGTAAGGATAATGACGATGACGATCATGATGCCTATCAGAACTAGAGTTGGAATAGTACTTGTGTTGATACCTCTCCTATCCGTAGTATCCAACAACCTACCATCTCAGATCGTGTCAGATATATCGGACATGTGTCTACTAGGATACCTACTGCCATATGCCCCATTAGTTCTATCCTCGTGTCCACAGCTGATTCAAAGTGGTCCCTGTCAGTGAAAATATGACCGACTCTGAAGTAGTATCACATTTCTTTTGTGACTATGTGATTTTTTCATTGTCTATTTGCAACTCCTTATTTCTTCCTTCAGGCTTCGCAATGTGTTTTCCAAGTCAGAACAGTGCCCCACACCATGCTACCCATCTGATGCGTAGGGAGATTTAATGTAGTCTACCACCTTTCTATCCATATGATTTCTTTCTTACAAGGCATACTATGTCAGCTAAACCAAATCACAATAAACCAACGTACCTTAGCATAATTTGGGGATGATACCTTGTCTGCAAGATCATCAAATCAGTGTGATACATGTATAACATAATCATAACAACATATAGACGTATATCTAATAATTGTATCAATGCATAAACATCATTCTAGTTAGGGTCTAGTCATCAATGCAAGGCCATATCAACAATGCATGCTATGACCTCATACATGACAACAACCATTACTCCATTGCACAAATTTCCACATGCAACTATCAACATGCATAAGCAATGCCTAATCAACTACACATATGTATGAATGTATGTAGTCGATCATAAGTGATCAATTCTTGTAACCAACGTACAAGACTGACACATGTAATTAAAACATTCAAGAATGCACCTGACATACAAGGATGTAGTCAAGCGACATATAATCAACATGTAAGTGATATATAACCATATGAAACCAGTCATATACTTCTGATGATGCATCCCACAAAATCACATCAAGTTCCTCATGAAAACCTTACTACAATCATGATCATCATGATGCAATGTAACAAGCACATGAAATGCAAATGTACGGGACACACATGCAACTCACATGCATGCATGACCAAGCACCTTCACCCAAGGGCAGCGCAACCACACTCTAATACCAATCTATAACACCCCCTCCCCCTAGGTCCACCCAAGCAATCTATCAGCTAGGGTAAACATGCGACAAGAGAGGATACTATAAGGGATTCAACTTCCTTTGGTGACCTTCAGGGAATGGAACCACTCAAACATATCAAATAAATCCATCCACATTAGCAAAAGAAACCTCAAGAGACATCTCAACCACTTACACATCCTATCCCTGAGTCCCACTGATGATTTAAGCCTTTTAACCCATGGTCGCTCTCATGTGATAGGCATGACAGTGTTCAACAACCCAAAGTCGCTCTCATAGGTGTATGTGCCAATGGTTATGGACTTTTCTCAGCGCTATGCCAGCGACCCCGAGTTTGACCCACTTTTCTAGCCCAGAATCCCGACCTCTGCCCAAAACTTGATACAACCTTCAGAATCCATAAAAGACATGATAAAATTCTAATAAATAAAAAATCAACTTCAGGACTAGGCCTGAGCATCCCAAACCGGGACTGACATTCTGTCAAACACTTGGCACCAATGCAGCCTACAAGTCTAGGATACAAGACAAAGCATAAATGAGTGAAATAACTTATGAAATGTAAGAAGGATCACCTCCTTCTCCATTGAACTATTATATCGTAAATTAGGTCTTGCATCCATCCATTTAACAATTACAAGTAAATACATGAAATAAGCATGACATGAACCAGTCATTTAACCATGCTTATAACGAACATAAAACCATATAAATATCAGAGATATGACAGCCATTAAATCCTCATATAAATCAGTGCAAAAGTAAGAGAACTTAGCTTTTATTAATCATAGGAAAATCCGACTAGGTTCAGGACTTCCATGTACCACCTGACCATAGACATGGCTGAACAAACCTTTCTTTCAGCCAATCACCCCCATGCCATATTCGAAGCATGAATGTGGGATCTCATAGAAGAATCAATCTAAGAACAACCAAGGGAATCCAAAGGTTAAACCACCTCCACCCTCATCAAACCGTGATCACACCAAAACTGGTGCTCTGATCACAACCAAAATGAACTTGGAACGCCGTCCAGAATCCATTAGTATCCTTGAAAAAAAATTCGTCTCCTTATCTCTCAAGATTTACCGCAATCCAATCTCAGACTACTAGGCCCTAAATCGAGACCAATCTCTCAGGATTTACCGCAATCCAAACCTAGATCACTATACCCTAAACTTAGAATTCTCCCTCCGGCTTTACCGTGTATCCCGCCAAAATCGGTCAAGGGATTCCTAGGCCTTTGGTAATGAAACTTGAGACCACCTCTACCCCAGATTCTAAAATCAATCTGGAAAACCAAAGCTCAAAACCAAGATAAACATCCCAACATACCATGGCATCTGAAAAATGCAAGGCTAGGCTTAAAACCACTATCATAACCCGACAAAACCATGCCACCGACAACAAGAGAACCATACACAAACATGAAAATCCATGCATGTCCAAACCAGCTAGGAAATCACACATGCAAAAGGTTACCTGCAACTATTCCTGCTAAAGCTATTTAGTCTTGCTTTCCTTTGTTGATCCTTGCTTTCCTTCCTTTCCCTTTGCTTGCTTTTCCTTCCTTGATCCAAAGATAGTGTGCTCCAAGAAAACTCTAAGTGAACAAGAGTGAGAGAGAGAGAATAATTAGAGAGCTCCAAACTTGAACTAAAAAAAGGTTACCAACTGATCCTCAGAAGAATTTTTATTAATGAGACCTCTATTTTCTTCATTTTCCATTCTTTTCCTTCATGTTCCTCCTCACATGTAACCTATGACCTTTTACCTTCCTTTTCTCCTATTTTCCTTTATTTTCATAAATAAATGTGCCAAAATGCATTTTTTCCTTTTAATGCCTTTGCCTTAGCCTTTGTCAATTTTCCTTAGCCAAAACACACATCCAATGATGCCCACTAGGATATCTTTTCCCAACATTCCTCTTGGAATAAGTATCCCTTACCCGTGGTCTTATTTTTGTGTTTATTTATATTATTACATGAACTTTTATCCAAGGTTGGTACAATATAATCCATTATCATCCTTAGTGAGTCGATGGATGAAGATAGAGTGTATATGCTAACCTACTTTAAGGAATGAATTTCTACTACGATGCACGGATTTGAGGACATCAACTCCAATCTTATAGTGGTGGACCATCTATAATTGGCTTCCATTTCCATTTTGGGGCTGCAACGCATCCTTAAGGAGGAGGAGCACTACCACAAAACAAGAAATGGCTTTCCTCCCTACATTGCTTCACTATATTTCCCACAAGATAGAGTAATTGATTTCCCTCAGCTTGAAGAACTACCAAATAGGCCAATTACGCATAAGCAAGTGAATGAAAATGCATGGGAGAATGTGTTTCAAAGGAAAATGGCATTTGTGCATTTAAAGAAGAGATGGCATGGAACGAAAGTGACTACTCTGGAAATCTAGACAGAGGGATTACCAAACCAATCGCAAAACTATAGAATAGTTTTTATGGTACGGCAGTCAATCTTCCCGAATGATGTGTTCAATGTATTGCAATCGATAGGACGGCAGACATGGCTTCCTATGGATAAAGGATATAGCCTATTGTGGTCTCCCAATATATACTCGACGGTATGTGGGAGCACAAGTCTGTACTGGCACTTGTGGTCTCAAAGAGGTGGAATCACCCAACCTACGATGAAAGTGATAGTTACCAGGCTTTATGACGTCGGAATACGTCTCTAGCCTAGACTTCTAAATGTTGTGCGTTAGGTTCCAAAGCGTTTTTATGTTCATTGAATTTATTTTACAGTTGATCTTTCTTAAGAAGTTTGCCTTTAAGGTTCACCGCGTGATGTAGATATACAATTCCTAAATATGCAACCTAAGATGATAAACAGTCGTTTACTCTTCTTTTTGCAATGAAAATCCTGGCTACTAAGGAAAGAGAAACGAAATTCTTTCAACATAGAGCAGAGAGCACACACTAGATGCACTGTCCTAAATCAAAATCAACAAGCAGTCTAAATGCAAATGCACATGCATGTATTTGTTTTCCGCTTTCTTAATGTGTGAATGACAAAAAGAATGCTAAGTACAAATCTGAATTATCTTTTCAAAGCGACAGTACTAACAATTTTCTTTTCAAAAGACGAAAGGAAGACAAGGATGACACTTTGCGATTTTGAATTGAAAACTGCTTTCGACACTTGAAATACTATTAATTCAAATCAAATACAAGAGTAACAGTGTAATCGACTATCAAAAAGAGGAGGATTTTTTTCTTTGACTGAAAATGACACTTGCAACACTTTCAAATCAAAAGACGACAGTTCGATTAAGCTACTGTTTGTAAAGGAGAACTGTAAATGGCGAAAAATACATAAAAACATTCACAATTCTTTGTACAATGGAGGTTGAATAATGCAAAGGAAGGGAGTTTCAACAGTGGTATACTGATCACAGACAGCAAAACTCTTGAATAAAGCTGAAGAGAATGAAGAAAAACCAAAATCTGGAGGCAGAAACAGTCTTATCTGATCATTGCACCTGTAACACAGGGAAACAGGGATGCATCTCACCTATAGTGCACGGGAGGTGCGATGCATCCAGACTGTCAAAAGGAGATAATGCGATGGTCCATGGACAAGACTTTAACTTGGTTTTTGGTCACAGTTTGCAGCTTAGTTCAGGGATTTAGGCTGAGCTAATGATAGTCAGTAAATACAAAACATAGGGGCTGATCTAATGAGGTTACTTGAGCCACCACCAGGGCACTTAGGATGTTCGCAAGTCAGATGTTTAATTCATAAACTAACCCAGAGATTGACTGAAGGAGCATTTATCTACTTTTCAGTTGCATAGCAAAAGAAGTTCTAAGGCTAGCTGGCATAACTTCAAGCTCCGTCTATAGTTTATAAAGTAAACAAACTAGGAACAAGCAAACAAGCTATTCACTCCCCAGTGGAGTCGCCATTTTGTTATCGGGAAAAATAGTGTCCATTCAGAGCTGCTAGTCCCACTAAGATGGGTAGCTATCTTAGAAACAAACAAACTAAAGTCACTTGTGTTTTCCTTTATGAGAGATAGATGAGAAAGAAGCAGAGAGTACCAACCTCAGTCTTTCGCTTGGCTCCTTGCTTGTTTCCTTTCCCCTTTGACAGAAATTCACCACCCTTTCCTCACTTGTCCGACTTCAAAGAAAACCTGTGGAGTCAAAGCAGCATGATACCATCAAATCATAGAGATCTATAACCATAAACAATATAGGATCAGATATATATTAACCATACAAATGCATATATCAAGACAAGATTCAAAGATACACAAACATATGGAGAAAAACTCAAATAGCTTTATTGATAGAAGTAGTAGAAGAGAGGATTACCACACATTGGTCTGACCCAGCGCCATCCTCCTAGCATGAAAGCCCTCTTCACCTCATGAAAAGCTTATATCACCCAACAATGTTGCACAGAGAAACCAACAACACTTCCTTACAAAATACAAGATTCTAGCCTCTGGATCTCTAGGATGAGGTATCCATATATAGATGTTTGCAGGTGGGTGAGTCAGCGTCTGGGATTTTGATTAGTGTCCTCTCTCTGATAATTCTTGGTTCCACTTGGAGATTCATGATCTCTTACTCATCCCTGGGCGAATTCAGAGAGGCAAGTGTCAAATGGGCAGTTTCTAGAAGATTCTCTAGGTTTCCACCTAGCCAACTGCCTCTACCATTTGTCTGCTCTCGCTCATCGCACCCCACAAAAGGGCTTTTCAGTATGCATCGCACTTTTTGCATGTGGCGGGTGAGATGCATCGCACCCTTAGCACTGAGCAGTTTGTATGGTCCAGTTTTGACCAATTCTGAGCAGTTTTTTATGGAGAACTTCTGGGAGATGATGTAATCAGCTGACCTTGTTCCTTTAGCATATGAAACCACACTTTTATGGACTTAGAAGCCCTTGGTTTATGGACATATGTGATTGGGGTTGCAGTGCCCAAATATGTCTATAACACTCCTAACCATCGTCCTAGACATAGCAAAACACAAACTATCGAATCAGGAACATCGGGAACTATTTCTGACCCTCCACCTGATATTGATAAGCCATAATCATCTATCCCTTTGAGTTTTGAACCTGAGATTACATCTATTTCTGTTGGTGACACTAACACAATCAAAACAGAAGCCCCTCAAAATTTGTTACCTGAGGTCATTCAATTTGACCTTCCTGAGTCATAAACTTTGTTTCTTGAGGTTATTGAACTTGAGGAGCCTCAAGCTTCTTTACTTGAGTCTTTGGGACCTTCTCCTCTCTTCCTTTATCTCAGAAAGAACCAATATATTTTGGGTCTGACGTGAACCTATTCCATATAAAATTCTGAGTATTGAAGAGATCCCTTAAGAAGAGCCTCTTCCTTCTACGCCTATTCATTCGGAAGGACTTCATTTTTATCAAACTGAGCCTATTTTGCCTCCTCAACCTTAGACACAATCTTCTTTACCCAATTCTTTAGGCTTACCCACATATTTCTTGCGGAAATCTTCATTGGGATTGTTAACCATGATTGGAACTGATCCAAACTCCCATCTTGTGTCCACCACTATGGTTTAGACATCAAGTGTTGCATCCTCATTCATGTTTGTAACATCACCAAAATCTCATTTATATGGTGGCTCGTCTGTCCTGCCTAGCTATCATTCGTTATCTGGTACCTTTTCTGGTGCGACTTCCACTCCTTATACCTCTCCCATGACATCATATCCGGGAATAATGTCTAGTACCTTTCTTATGAATGCCACGCAGTCTACTCCTCTCCCTCCATCTACACCTACAATAGAGCAGCATGTTGGCCCTTATGTCAAGGGTAAAGATACCCTCAACATCCAAACCCTCTTTATGTTGGGTACCCTCCATCTAGATCGCAGTTGCATACATCATCCCCTCCTCCCATGGCGGGGGGCAACCTGTTGTTGGTATACCTCAATATGGTGATTTTCCTAGTCACATTCCTCCTCATCCTAGAATCGATTTCATTGTTTGGCAACCTACTTTACCCATACAACATGGTTCATATTGGGATCAACTATTAAGTTCTAAAACTGTACCATATTCATCGCAAATTCCTACCTATCCTTTAGCACCTCAACAAGCTCAAATACATGTGAGTCAACCTTTACAACCTATTCCAATGATGTCTGGATCTCCCCAGATCCTGATTCATCAACCTGTATAAGGTCCCTCAGCTTCTCAATCTCTTGCACAAGGTACTCTTAAGGTTTCGGTAGGTCAAATTATTCAAAATTTGGTGTAGTCTCAATCGAACCTGTACCAGGGGGAAATTCAAACCCCGATCGGGAAACAATATGGATCACACCAAGTGACTTTTCAAGGTCAACAAATCCAAACCCAACCATTCCCGTAGCTTTATCACCATCCTCGGACTAGACAATAAACCCAATTGTATGTTGATTATCATACCCCTCCATATTCTGGTAGCCAAGTTCCTTATTATCAGAACCCTCCTTATCCAATAATGCAAGTGCTTGTTACCCAAGCTATCCCTTCATATCCAAGTCTTCTGCCTCCAGACTTTAACATGCAATTTCCTTTTATGGATAGTCTTCAATTACCAAATTTAACTCAGCTTACTAATGACCATATTACTCATTCGCCATGGTTGTTGATTATTCCCACTAAGTTTCTTTCTGATATCCCAAAATTCAATGGGAATCCTAGAGAAGACCCGTCAACACATGTCATGACGTATCATATATGGTGTTCATCCAATTCACTCAATGATGATTCCATTCGACTATGTATTTTCTAATGAATGGTTACGGGTACCGCAATTAAATGGTATATTGAATTACCTAGAGATTCATTTCACAACTTCAACACTTTAGCCACTACCTTCCTCACACATTTCCAGTTACCCATCAGATATGAAACTAGAACGGAACTACTGACTAACTTTAAACAATCAAACTCTACTCACATTTTGGATCACATTCATGAGTGGAGATGCCACCTCTGGTTGGTCAAGACTTATGTTCCCAATCATTTGTTAGTGGAATGGTTTGTCAAATCTCTGTTAGTTCCCATAACAGAAGATCTGGCCAAAGGTGGAGTTGTGACCGAAGAGCAAGTTATTTCTCGTGCTCAGTATTTAGTTCTAGTCTACACCCAATTAGGTATGCTCTGTGATAAGATACAAATGCTATGAGACCCTCGAATATTGTTCATCCTCTGCCTGCTAAAGAATCTCATGTTGCCGATGGCATTATAGGTTCTTCCAGCTCGCAGTCGATGAGTAAACCATGTGGTATTTCTCTTACAGTTCATGCGCAAAACCCTCTATCTCATCCACCTACAGATTTTTCTTCCGAGATAAATGTTGGCTTGAGGGTTTCTAGACCCAGGTTCAGATTTAGCTGTGCCAACCAACAAAACCCTACATTTTTGGCCCTTTCGGCAACAACCCGTGTAGCGCAAGCTGCATTCTTACCCGAGGCAATATTGGGGGATGACAGAACCAAGTTTCTGCATGCATAGGTCTATGTGATGGGTTTTTGTTACTTCTAGGGCTTTATCCTGACCTTCGCGAACCCTAACCCTTGAAACGTGGAAATTATAGTAACTTACAGAAAACAGATCTAACTCTGCACTGATTTCTTTAAACATTCATAACACCAAGTAAGATAACAGATCTACCACTTTCGCGCATCTATTAAGTGTTTCTTGTGATAATTTCAATAAATAGAGTGAATGCATAGTAAATTCAGAAGTAAACATAAACGCACATATACACATATATTGCTCCAAAATAGTATTTATAATGTTCAATTCTTCTATTACAGACTCTTTCTTCCCTGCGCACACAGCTGCAGGGGCCCATGCACTCAACTGTAGACTTTCTAAGGTCTCCATGCACACAGCTACAGCAGCCTTCCCATTCACCTAAGTACAAAAAACAAACTTCTCTGACTTAGACCACTTTCCCATACAATCTTAGATCTATCTCCTATGACTCTCTATGACTCCTTTATATAGCATCTTCCATTACAATACCATGGTCCGCAAACTATGGGTGGGTCATAAAACAACTTATCTTCTAGAAAACTAAGAGGCTTTGACCTTCCTAAAGCCCCTTTAAATTCTAACGACCTTTGCGCTATACTCCTCAAAATGCGAAGACTTTACAAACATAAAACAACTATTTGTAAAATTGACCCCAGGGGACCCTCTCCCAACAGGCCCCCAACACAAAGTCATGACTCGTCCTCGAGTCACTTTGTTGGTGTTACCTTGATCTTCGCCTACAACTCACTCAACTCTATCGTTAATACTTGCAGGTCTATTGTCCCCTACACAGCGGCCTGATGAACTTCCTCTGCCAATTTTTCTATTGTTGGTCCCTCGACTACAAGGCCCATGGTTCTTTGTGTTTGTTGGATTACCTTCAGCTTTCTCTGTGCTGACAGTGTCAACTGACTTGCCTCATCTACCCAAGGTTTCTTCCTTGAAGATATAATGGCTTCCTTTCGACGCAGCTCATCGATCTGGCTCTAGACGAGCTTACCCTGCTATAATTTGGTGAACCTTTGCATTGGTGCTAAGGTTCGCACTATAGACCTGGTCTCATCGAACTACCTCTGCTTTTCCTGAATTTCAGGTTCAATCTTCTACAGAGTTGGATCCTCCTCCAGTGAGGTCCACAATTCCATGGCTTGTTCAAAAATCTGAGTGTGGCCCTTGACTGAAGCTTCTAAGGTATCCATCTCTCCCTTAATAGCAGCCTCATAATGCTCTCTAACTTTTGGAGGAGTGGTTGGCTACAGCTTGAGTTGGAGCTCAGAGATCTGTAGATGTAGCTCAAAACTAGCTTTGCCAGTTTCCTCCTTCAACTCCTTTACTACAGTAGCTAGCTTCTGAATCTTCACTGCAAGGGTCATTTCTTCCGGAATCTAGAGCTCGAGAAGCTCATTACAGGCCTGTGCTATTGCTACATCCAGCTACTGACTCCGCGCCATCACTTCCTCCTTTTCCTTCAAGGCCTGTGCCTTTGCTTCGAACATCTAATGATTATTGGTTTTGACCTCATTGATGATCAACAATGCGCGTTGTTCCCGAAATTTGATCTCATTTGACACCCCTTGATGCACCTTGTGCAGTGTCTGAATAGGAAGCCCCACCAAATTCATACTCGAATATTTCATGTGTAAGAAGTGTGCCCTACTTTCTATTGAGTTGACGCATAGTGATCCCTCTGGTAACTACACTGTGCAGAGGTCCATGGTGAGTTCTGCTGCTAAGGCCAACTCACTTGCTTATTTCAGGCTCACTTGTTTCAGGCTCGCTTGCTTTAGGCTCGCGTGTCCCACGCTTGTTTGAATGATACATGTTTGGACTTGCAATTCCCGCAGGCCTGCTACACTTGATCCAATGTTTGGTGGTAATGTTCTTCGATGTGTCCCCAAATATTCATCATTTCATTGCAGAACACATCACCAATCTCATTGAGGTCCCCCTCCATGAGGACCAAAGGTGTCGCGCTCACCAATTTGTCTAACTTTTGTTTCTTGCATGGCCCTACAGAACTCCACTTTTGCCTCTTCTTGACAATGAAGGGGGACTCCAAGTCTGCGCCCGCTTCCTCTTCTCCCTTCGACTTTTCCTCCACATTTGTGTGCTCTGTGTCTGACTCAGCGAGGTCAATGGTGGCCTACGACGTAGTGGCAGTTTTCTCCTTGGTCGCGTCGGTCTCTTTGGTAGAGACTCGTTCTTTGGTTGCTTCTTTCTCCCTTGCAACAACTTCTTTCTGTTGCACGGCCTTTTATTTTTTTGAGGCCTTCTCTTTTGTGGAATCCTTTTGTGCTACCTTCTTCTTCTCTTTTGATTTTATTGTTGTTGTTTTGGTCTGTGTTACTTCACCTTTAGTATCCTTACTATTTCCCATGCTAGCATCAGAGGAGGTCAACTTGTCACTTGGCCATTTACTGACGACTCCCATAATATCATCCTCGACGACTAAGTATAGCAGCTTGTGCCATGTTCACGTGCCTATTTCTTCGCGCAGATGTGCAGATTATGGAAATATGCCTTGAAATCTGCATCACTGTTGTATTGCGCATGAAAACTTGGTGATAACCTTGGTCATTGGTTAATCACCATCCTGAACTCTGACTCAAATAAGACCCAAAAGATATTTGTCTCCATAAAACACTCGGGGTCTTTGGTGGCCCACAACAAAGCAAACTTCACAGACTCAAGTATATTTGAGTCCTAAGGGCACTCGCTTTCTTCGAGCATCCTCCATGCCACCAACGTGATAAAAAACAACAACAACACGTAGTGGAAAGCCTTGCCCTCATCCTGGGCCTCTTTGTTGTCCTTCAAGAATTTGTGACATAGGTATTGAGCGCAATTGTGTTGGACTCCTTTGGTACACTATACAACCAAAGAGACTACTAGTGCAGGCACTTTATCGACACGACACTTCCTCATGTTTTTTCCAGCGAAGATTTGTGCAGTGAACTGCACTGCGACATTTGATATTGAACTTATTGCATACCAGCGTGACTTATTTGCCAACTTGAAGTTGTTTTTCATTTGATCTACCAATTTCCTCTCCTGCGGCTTTCCCATGAAAGCCTCTGCAGAGTCCACTCCTTGATAAGGAAAAAAAGTCATTATGTGGATTAGGATATCAGTGATTCGGATGGGCCCTCCCAACCAGAGGCACCCATCATGCACCAGCGTCAAAAATTGACACACATAGACTATTTTCATAGTGCTACGGCTAAAGTGCAACACCCACAACATATTCAGTAGCCCCGCGCACCCAAATCCGTCCACCCATTTCATCAGTTTAAGTCGCGTGACGTCCGACTCTTCATAATATACCTTCTTCAGGTACTTTCTCGGCTCCAACTATGGAAACTTCACATGGTCCCCCAGGTCCCAATCCTCCATTTTCAAGTATGGTATCTGTGCCGACAAATTTCCCTCAAATGGCACAGTCTTCGGTAGCAAAGGTGTGGATACCATGAACTTCGTTGAATCCGGGTCTTTAGGCACTTTAGTTGTGGATTTTCTTGGTAGTATATACGATGGTAACCGAGTTATCGGCTCAACCTCCTCTGCATCAATTTCTTCAACACCTCTGGCTAGTTCTTCTACATCTAAGTCTAGGGGCTCCGTCGACTGCCTGGATCAGTCCATCTTTCCCTTCTGTCAGATCTTTGTCAGATTTTTGCATGTTGATTTCCGCACTGGTGTTTGCTAAGGCTTCTTCTACTTCTTATCTCCCTCCATGGAAGAATATGTCTTAGGCCTTGGAGACCTAGGCGTTGTAGGTACAAGTTGGGCAAGCTTCGCCGCACGTAATGATGCCAGCCTAAGCCAACAATACCCACAATATACATATAAAATGCATAATCTCATTTATCCTAGGAATTTCAGTGACCTGTCTAGTCAAACCTTCATTAATTAAGGTTTAAGGCCCCTTAATCAAACCCTCATGCAGAACGAGTTAATAACTAACCCCAGTCTAACCCTTAGTTTATCCTTTGGTGCGATCGCGGAGTTCAAAGGACTCAATAGAATGTGCACTCAGGATTCCCGATTTGCGATATGCGATTGCCCTTTCCACCATTGATTTCTTTCATCAGATCAACGACTGTCGCAATATTGCATCACACAATCTTGTGACTTCATCGCCTCTCGTATGCAATATGCGATAACACCACCGAACTTCAAATAAAATAAAACCGTGCCTATAACCTCCTCGGGTCCATTCTCCACAAATCTTTTCACTTCAATCACCACCGTTGATCTAGTCTTGCATCCGACGGTTGATATCTTCCCCGATCAACAGATTTTCTCAGTGATACTGCACCGTAGATCAAGACCCATTTGATATGACGGTCCACAATGATATCACACATACCACTTGCACGATGTTTAACCAACTTACGAAGCTGATAAGGATTATACAACCTTAATCTATAAATGTTTGGGTTCGCCCTTGAAGTTAAAGTTCAATCTCTTTACAGCCCGATATTCGTTGGATGATAGAGGCCATAAATTCCTACGGCCTGTGGCCCTTCAACTAGCACGCTGCTTACCAAATGCTCAACCATCGTAGTTTATTATCACGTAAGCAGTTGAAATCTAGATCGACGGTTGTGATTCAGTGCAGGTCTTCAACCCCAATCTAGAATTTCCGCGCTCTACTATCCCTGCCGTCCATTTCTCCACCATTCATATACATTTATCTAAATGATCTGACAGTTCTTATGTATCGACATCTCACTTCTTTGTCCTTCTCTTTACTTTGGTTTATGTCATTCCTTCAATGTTCCTCTGTGGTTCCAACTTTCTCCAAGGTTTTGGTCTTTAGCTCTTCTGCATCACAACTTCCTCCTTAACTTAGTTCCACTCATGCCTTTATGTTTCGTCCTATACTGTCGGTGTGTGTAAAGCCATAACACCTCTCAGTCACTCTTCTCTGTATTCCGCCTCTGATTCTACACCTGCAACCTAAGTTATGCAGAATAACTAAAAATCATACATGTTCTATATCTTAATTACTCAATACACACACATGAACTCTAAATCGAGTTGTTTGTATTAATAAAAAAGTATTTACACAAGAGTCTCTCTCTCTGGCCCTATTTTCTGATTAGTGGCCTCTGTTTTCCTACCTGCCTGTAGGCTTACAGACAAACCCTATTTCCTAACTCTCTAACTACTGACTGACTAACTTGCTCTCAACCTTTTAGGATTACCTTTATACAAAAATGTTCTGTTGAACTAATTCTATTTCAGATCCTTAATTTGCTGAACTAACTCCTAAAAATCTTCTAAATCCACTTTTAACTCCTACTTATCCCTAGAATCCTCTCTAGTTCTTCGAATAATGAGACCTATAAGATTTACAATTGGTTTCCAACTCTCTCATCATCATTAATCACTCATGTTCTCCTACACTTGAGAGAATTTACAAATATCATCACACTTATCTAATTAATTCCTACTTTAACCACTCAAAACATTAATAATTACATACAAAGGAATCCAACTTCCTTGAAAATACAAGACCCCCTATGTCTACTAAAATACAATGATGTTTTTGAGCCAATGCTCCTACATCAGACTCCCAAAGTAGAAAACATTCATGATCTCCTGATCATGTGTCTTCATATGTTGATAGAAAAACCTCCAAGGTCCCAAAGTTTAGTTGGTGGATGTCCAAATGCCTTGTACCTTTGTTGTTGTTGTATGTCTGTTGTCTTTTGTTTCATCTACCTCTCCTTGTCAATCAGGTTCAAGTTCTGATTAATCATACTTCCTGCTACTAGCAATCTCCTCCATATAGACTACTTCATCATTATTTGCCATAACTCTTCAATCTCCATCTCCAACACATCCTTGGGCTGGTCCATACTCTGCCACTTACTGCTATCTCTTTCTCTTTGCTTCAGTTTGTTGTTGTTCTCCACTAGCTCTTCAAACTGTTGTTCTTCTCTTTGAAGTTGTCGGATTCTTACTCTTACTTTTTCTCTTACACTTATTTTTTCTCTTGTTGCCTCCCTTTCATCCTTACCCTCTTTCATGATTATCTCTTTTTGCATTGAATCTTGACTTTCTAGTATTCTTTCTAGCAATTGAACATCTCTGTTCCATGGATTAAACTTTTCCATAGAATCTTCTTCTATCGTCTTTACTTGGTTGCTCATCTATTCCAAATTTTCTCCAGCATCCACAACTAAACCTACACTCACAAAAAAATTATTAAAATAAAAATCATAAGGCTTTTGTGCCTTTTCATCCTTTGGCAACAATTCAGCTTGCTGCTCTGATTCTTCCTCCTTTGTCAGCACATCAGTATGCTGATTTGAATTCTCAACAGAATTCACGAGACTGTCAGCTAGTCTCTCCTCCACACCATATGTTTTAATGATGTATTCTTGTCCTTGTACACTGTAGTGAACTTCTTCATTCTCATTCAGTTATGATTTTACAACCTGAACACTTACTTTTTGGTTTTCTAGCCTTTTCTCCAAAATACTTAACTCATGCCATAAATTTTCCATCTCACTTGGGATTTCTCCTAAAAACTCTCTACAATCCTCACTATCTTATTATTTGTCACAAGTATAACTTCTTGTTGACACTACTTCTTCATTCTGATCCTTCATCTCTGTGATAGGTTTAAATTTTTGTCCATCACTCTCCCTTTGACCACTTAAGAAAATCAATTTCTCTTTGTCCTCATCAATGGAAAATTCCTTATCATAAGACATAACTGTCTCATCTCTTCTGAATATATCTTCTCCACTAAGCAAGGAATTTACGAACTCCTTCTACTGTAATAACTCAACTTGATCTTCATTTGAAAGATAGTCATCATCATACTTTACTTGGCGAATTTCAGCTTCATTCAAGACAGTTCCATAAAATGGTTTGTCTTTTGCAATACCTGCATTCACACACAACTTGTCAGTTGTAAAACCACAAGACCTCATGATTCAATCACACACAACTTGTCAGTTGTCATTTGATGATTCAATCACCAAGTCCTCTTACTATTCCAAGTCCTGTACATGACTCAGAAATATTTCAATGGTCTTCCCTTCAATCTCATCAAGTCCTTCACTTGATTGCTTGATATCCTTCTCTACTTCTTCTTGCTTTTGGCCATCCTCATGAATCCAACTTCCTCTGCATTCATTCCTTGCAATATGCTGAAAAATAAAACCTTTTCCCAACTGTGTACAGGTATTTACATGAGACCTATCTATCTCATCTTCTTTCACAACAGAATTTAGATTTTTCCTGTCTTCTTCCTCCTTCTTTACGACAATATCAGCAAACTATCTTTCTTCACATATTTCACCTACAAACATATCCAAATTATCAGATTTAAAATCATGTGACCCTTCGGTCTCACTTGAAGTTTCAGTCTTCAAGTCTTCATCTTCACCCAAAACTTCACCCTGCTCTGGTTCACAAAAGGACACTTCCATTTCCAACTCAGCGTCTCTGAGTTCTTCCACCAGGCTCTTCACTTGTCTCTGTCATAGCCTTCTCTGTAACTTATGCCACTTCAATGGCTTTTTCTTCAACACCCAACCTAGGCTTTGGATTTCCTCAAGTATCATCATTAATACATTGAGTTTTTCTTTCATCTCAGTAATCTCTTTTTCAATTTCCTCTTGACTCATTCTCTTGCCATTTACCTTGGCATCCTCTTTCTTCACTTCGTGGCTTTTCCCTGAATCTCTACAATGACTATCAGCACTCATCTTCTTCTCCATCTCTATGAGTTCCTAACTCACTCACTATGAGCTGCATTAAAGCCTCTGCAACATCAAGTCCTTCATGCTGCCTCTTACCTCACCAAGCTTTCCTCTATACTTGGTATTTTGGCAAGCACTTGGTTCTCTGTCTCTGGAACCTCTTTGAGAACTTCTCTTTGCTCCTTCTAAGCTTCAACTCATCTGCACCTTTCAAGAACACAATTGTCCTCTTTATCCAACCTCTGTTGGAATTCCTCAAGGTTTTGCCACATTTTTCTTTCATTCCGAAACTTTTACCAGCTTCTTTTATCCCTTAGCAATTCTACCCACATTCTCTGTGGAATTTCCTTTGTGAGCTGCAACAATACCTCTGGAGTAACAAGTCTCCTTCTTGCTACATATTCTTCACTAAGCTTCAATCCTCTTAGCTTACTCTGTTAGAATTTCTATGGTTCTTTCCTCTAGAACCAATTGAGCACTCCTTGCTCTAGGTTGCTGCAGTCTTCTCACCTTCTTATGCTGCTACCTGTGCATCAATATAAAGACCACAAAATCTCCAATCTTCAAATCAAATTAAAATAAAAACATACCATCTCACCTTCAAGATCTCTGCATGATCTTGTTCTACCATTCACCTGCACCTTGAATGGATTGTTCTTTGTTTCTTTGCATCTGCAAATTCTACTACACATTATCTCTATGTGCCTACTATTTTTCAGATTAGAATCTGATCTCCTCTTGCCTGCATACACATTTTAACACATAACTCTATTCTAATTTTTTTTTAAAGACCTTTTACACAGAATTTCCTTATTCTGCTCTAATACCACTTTGATGCCAGCCTAAGCCGACAATACCCACAGTATGCATATAAAATGCATAATTTCACCTATCCCAGGAATTTCAGTGACTAAGTCTGGCCAAACCTTCATTAATTAAGGTTTAAGGCCTCTTAATCAAACCCTCATGCAGAACGAGTTAATAACTAACCCCCGTCTGACCCTTACTTAATCCTTTGGTGCGATCGCGAAGTTCAAAGGGCTCAATAGAATGTGCACTCAGGATTCTCGATTTGCGATATGTGATTGCCCTTTCCACCATTGATTTCTTTCATAAAATCAATGGCTGTCGCAATATCACATCACACCATTTTGTGACTTCATCGCCTCTCGCATGCAATATGCTATAACACCACAGGACTTCAAATAAAATAAAACCGCGCCTATAACCTCCTCGGGTTCGTTCTCCACAAATCTTTTCACTTCAATCACCACCTTCAATCTTGTCTTGCATCTGACAGTTGATATCTTCCCCAATCAATAGAGCTACTCAATGATCCTGCGTCGTAGATCAAGACCCATTTGATCCGACGCTCCACAATGATATCATCACAGACCACTTGCATGATGTTTAACCACCTTACGGAGCCGATAAGGATTATACAAGCTTAATCTATAATTTTTTGGCTCCGCCCTTGAAGTTAAAGTTCGATCTCTTTACGAACCGATCTCCGTTGTGATTCAGTGCGGGTCTTCAACCCCGATCTATAATTTCCACGCTCTACTATCCCCGCGGTCCATTTCTCTGCCATTCTTCTTCTGCCATTCATATCTATTGATCTAAATGATCTGATGGTTCCTATATATCAACATCTCACTTCTTCGTCTTTCTTTTTACTTTGGGTTTATGTCGTTCCTTCAATGTTCCTCTGTGGTTCCAGCTTTCTCCAGGGTTCTAGTCTTTAGCTCTTCTGCATATCAATTTCCTCCTTAACTTAGTTCCACTCACGCCTTTATGTTTCCTCCTGTACTGTCGGTGTGTGTAAAGCCATAACACCTCTCAGTCACTCTTCTCTGTATTCCGCCTCTGATTCTGCCCCTGCAACCTAAGTTATGCAGAATAACTCAAAATCATACACGATCTATATCTTAATTACTCATTACACGCACATGAACACTAAATCGAGTTGTTTGTATTAATAAACAAGTATTTACACAAGAGTCTCTCTCTCTGGCCTGATTTTCTTATCAGTGGCCTTTGTTTTCTTACCTACCCGTAGGCTTACAGACAAACCCTGTTTCCTAACTCTCTAACTACTGACTGACTAACTTGCTCTCAACCTTTTAGGCTTACCTTTATACAAAAAGGTTTGTTGAACTAATTCTAGTTCAAATCCTTAATTAGCTAAACTAACTCCTGAAAATCTTCTAAATCCACTTTTAACTCCTACTTATCCCTAAGAATCCTCTCTAGTTCCTCAAATCATGAGACCTATAAGAGTTACAATTGATTCCCAACTCTCTCATCATCATTAATCACTCATGTTCTCCTACACTTATCTAATTAATTCCTACTTTAACCACTCAAAACATTAATGATTACATACATAGGAATCCAACTTCCTTGAAAATACAAGACCCCCTATGTCTACCAAAATACAATGATGTTTCTGAGCCAATGCTCCTGCATCAGGTAAAGTTGTAGTCATTATCTCAATGAATATTTTATGCTGCGAGTTAGTTAAATTTGTGAATCCTGGTTTTGAAATCTACACTTTAATTTTTTCCCAATCCTTGTCAGACATACATCACTTCTCTTGGCGCAAAATAAAGCACAAAAACTCAAAGCCAATTCTCAGGAAGCAAAGTGTTTGAATGTGGAGCAGGATGCCATATTTATAGCTAAATTTGAATTCAAATTTGTCTGTTCCCTCCAAATCCCTATTGTTAATGCATTTTTGGCAACAGATTTCCAAATATATGCATCTTAAATCCCCCCCCCCCCCCCCGCTCCCTTTAACAGAAAAATCATCATCCAATCAGCTACAAGCTTCGAATGATCACCTTTTTGGCCAGGCTACGCAGGACCCACCATGCAAGCACAGCTCCTTCGTCGAAGCTCGCCTCTGCGCCTTCCCTTGATTCGTTGCATAGCCCAATCACTTCACACAACCCTCCTTCTAGCAGTGTAGTTTATAGTCCCGCACTCCCTTCTAACTGCCTAGAGTACTAAGACTATCCTACTTCCATATAGTCATTGCGTAGGGGTGAGATCACCCCTATACAACTTTAACCGACTCCCATTAACCTTTCGCGGAAACATCTCGACATTCAGCTTCGTGAGTTGAACTGGACCTCCATCTGTAATCTCCTTAATAGCATATGGCCCCAACCAATGCATTTGGAACTTCCCTGAACACTTTATGAACTTACTTTCATATAGTAATACCAAATCTTCATTCTTAAAGGTGCACTGTTTAATATGGCGATCATGCCATGCCTTTTCGTGATCCTTCTGCACCTCCTAATGAAAACCCGCCAAGAATCGATCTTTCTCCATCTCAACGAGTTGCGCAAGGCGTTCTTCCATGGTATCTTGATCAGCCATGTCTGTAACTGCAACAATCCACAAACTAGACACTATGTACTCCATCGGCATTATAGGTTCTTGTCCATAAACCAGTCTAAACGGCATTCGTCCCGTCAACTTATTGCAGGTAGTTCTATATGCCCATAGAACAACTGGTATGCACACATCCCAATCATTTCGCTTCACATTGCAAATCTTCATTAAGGCATTCTCTAGGATTTTGCTAAATTCTTCCACTGTGTCATTCGCTTGAGGATGATACGGTGTACTCTTCTGGTGATACATCTGGAATTATTCAATCAAGGTAGAAATTGTTTCATTTAAGAAGTGCGAACTTATATCGCTCATCAAGATCTTAGGGCAACTAAACTGAGACAGGATATATTCAAAAATGAACTTTGCAACTATTGTTGCACTACAATCCTTTAGAGGTTGTGCCTCAGCCAACTTGGTTAAATATTCAGACATTGTAATGATGTATCTAGCCCCTATCTTCTTTCCCAATGACTGAATTGGCCCTATGAAGTCTATCGCCCACTTATTAAATGCTTGTAATGACGCCTGCGGGTTCAAGGGAAATTCATCCCTTCGTGACGGTCTCCTCATTCTCTAATAGACATCACATGCCTTGCCATAAGCCTTAGATTCCTTATGCACAATCGACCACCATAGTCCTGCACATAGGATCTTCTGCACAATTTCTCTTCCTGCATAATGTCCTCTCGCAACCCCTCCATGCACTTCAGTGAGGATACTTTGTCGTTCATACTCTGGGACATACCTATGCAATATTTCATCAAACCCCATTTTATACAAATTTCCTGTGATAATAGAGAAATTTGCAGCCCAAACCACCAATTCTTTCTTTTTTTGTGTCGTATACCCTTCAAGAGTTGTACCTGTAGACAAGAGTTGGATTATGTATGTGAAATGGTCATTTGCGACGTGCACAACAAAGAGCTACGCATCAAGAAATCCTTCCTCCAAATTTGTAGGTTCGCCACCATTCTCAATCTGCGAGAGGTGATCTAGTCCAGCGTTCAGTCGCTCTAGCTTCACAATTACTTCAGAGTCATAGTCTTGAAAGAGTGGCAACTATCGATAGATTCCACCCCCCCCCCCCAACACAGGCTTGTTGACCGCGTATTTCAAAGCAGAATGGTCTGTGTACATCTTGAAGTGTGCACCCAACAAATAGTGCCTGAATTTCTTGAGCACATACACCATTGCGAGTCCTTCGCACTCTATGATTGAATAATTATTTTCTATCTTCAATAACTTTCTACTCGCAAACACTATCAGATGGTCGATATCACCTTCACTTGGTTGGGTTAGCACAGCTCCTAGTGCTATGCAGGATGCATCTACATGGACGTGGAACTCCTTTTTCCAGCCAGGGAACACTAAAATGGGCGCGGTGACCATTTTTCCTTCAAAACATCCAAACTCTTCTGGCAATCATCGTCCCAGAAAAACGTCGCATCCTTTTTCAGCAATTTTTCCATGGGCACAGTGATCTGTGCATATGCTTTGATGAATTTCCTATAATACACAGTGTGGCCCAATGTCACGCGCAATTGTTTGACATTATTTGGAGGCTCCAAATTAATAATCACTGCAATTTTGGCAGGGTCTACCATCAACCCTTGATTATAGACCACATGGCCCAAGAGTATCCCATATGGTATGTAGAATATGTATTTTTTCAAATTAAGAGATATCTGATACTTTCAACAAGTATCCAACATGAGGCAAAGACTGGTACATGTCTCTTTACTAACCCAAATATTGTCCAATCATCGAAGTAAACCTCCAAAAACTTCTGAATAAATTCTTTGAAGGCTGCGACTACCACTCGAGAGAAGATTGCATGGGCGTTCTTAAGTTCGAATGGCATAACCGTATACTGAAAATAGCCCCATTCAATCAAAAAGGTGGTCTTACTCCTATCTTCCATTGTGATCTTGATCTAATAATACCCTGAGAACCCCTCAATAAACGAATAGCCTTCCTGACCTCCAACATTTTCCAATACTTCGTCTATAAATGGCATAGGAAATGGATCTTTGGACACAAGTGTATTCAACTCCATTAATTCTACGCATATCTGAATCTTACTCTATGTCTTCTTTTCTTGAACCACCATAGGACTAACTAAGTCTAATTCCTCGATGGGATCAATAATCATGGCTGCAAGCATCTTATTTAATTCTTCGCACACTTTTTCCTTATACTTAGGATTCAACCAGTAGGGGCGCTGCTTCACTAGCTTCGCATCTGGATTTAGAGTGATCTTCATGATGCCAAAATCCCTTACTATCCCTTTGAAATTAGAGAACTTGGTGGGAAACAAGTCCTGATACTCCCACAGTAACTCTACTACTTTGTCCATTGTATCTTCGTCCCAATAGTCACCTATGTTTGCGAACTTCGGCTGTGCTTCCAATCCAATATTCACCTGCTTAGACTTCAAGGGTTGTGAGATGTCAGGGACTTCTGCCTTAGGCCCCGCGACTTCGTGTTGTCCCTCTAACTCAAGAATGTTGATGTTCCTAGGATCTTCTTCTCCTTCCTCAATGGTCACGTTGTAACAGTCAAGCACATGGTGCAACTTCGTACTCCAATTTGGTTGCACCCATGCAGCAGGTTCTTCAGGCATTCTGAATATTGCAGCTTTGATCTCCTGTAACACTTCATAAAAACACTCAAATACATCTTCAAAGTTAAAATTGAGCAAAAAACTTTCCTTCAGAATGTCCCATTTTGCAGTTCCATGTCATAGCTCCATTTCTAGATACTAGTTTGGCAAAATATATGAACCCATTCTGGTTGTCGTTCATCCCCCCATAGTTTTGTCCATCGAGACAGATTCTCACGCGGAACATCCTTCCCTGTATATTTCTTCGTAATGCGGGTACTGGCATACCCAAACTGCAGCTTCATCATCCGTCGATATTCCTTCCAATATGCAAAGTTGTTCTTATGCATACCCCACCATCTGGTAGGCATAGCTCGCAGCGCAATGTCTATTGCTTGGAACTGATGTTCCTGCAATACATCCCTTTCGAACTTATCCAGAAATAAATTGACATCTTCTAAACCATCATAATACAGTAAGTTGCATACCTCAATGGATATACATCGGAGTGACCTTGTAAGCCTGTTACATCGCAATGACAACACCTCATGCAACCTTTTTTTCTAGTTTTCGAGCTCCTCATCTAAATCTAAATTGCAGGAGTTTTCCTTCTCCCACGTGATTTGCCCATTCGCTGTAGGGTTGATCCAATCTTCATCTCGCACAGTAAGCTTATAGATTTTCTCAATATCGTCCTCCTCATCATAATCACAGACTAGTTCAGTATATCGCGCACCTTTGGCTGGATCCAATGGAAAAATAACCCTTAGTTCTTTCTTTTCAAATGTCATACTACGCTTCTTAAGGTTGATGACTACGTTCATATCAAATGCCCAATCAATTCCAAGCAGTGTTGGATATGGGTTACTATCGTCGACTATTTCGATTATCTCAAAGTCCACTATGGTGCGCGCCCCTTCAATATCTACAGTCACCACATGTAGGTGCCCCATAAGAATAATCTTTTGTTGATTCGCCATTCTCAGCTTGATTGGGGACCACTGTAGTGTCGGTCTTCCCATCCTTTCCTAGGTTTGGTTCAACAGAACATTTGCATCAGACCCCAAATCAAGAATTACCTGGCCCATTTTGAATTCTCCAATCTGGATAGTTAATCTCATTTCGCGACCAGTCCTTTTCTTGTTTTTATCCACATTATGTACTACGCACTGTTTCAGCAATGGCTTATTCTTTTCAGTGCATTTATCAATCAATTCTTCCAGTCCCTCTACTACCTTCTTATCCCGTAGGAGCTTCATGCAGGTTGGTAAAAACGATGCTAATAATGAATGGTTTTCCTCCTACGTAGTATTGATGTCTTCAAGCTTTTCTGTGCACCTACTTTGAGTCCTTGATATAGAATCTCCTACATCCGTGAAGCTCCTTTTTGCTTCCATAAACATTTCCTTTAATTTATTCACATTGAATCCAACCTCCTTGTTAGCATCCTTGTGAACCCATAAACTTTCCTCTGGTTGTTTCCCTTTATCCTCCCTCTTAGCTATGTCGCTTCGCATGACAATATTAACACCACGACCCTCTTCACGTGATTTTTATCTCATCATATGGATGTTCTAGGTAGGCTGTTGAGTTCTTCTTTTCTTGCATCTTCACGATGAGCATGGGACAATCTTCTATGATATGATCAAATTATCGATAATATTGACATGAGGGGTGCATTGGATTCTGATAATCTGGTGCAAAGTGACCTGGTTCTTTGCAATTGTAACAAATGATCTGGCCACGACCTATTCCAGCTCCTCCTCCTCCTCCTCTTCCTCATCCCTAAAATCCTCCACGCGCTACAGTTGCACCTTGATCCTGAGGATGAGCCTCCATCTGTACTCTATATGTTGGTGTTTTGTCCATCATCAATTCATAACTCCGGAAATTGCACTCGTCATGAGCCACAGACTTACAGAAATTACAGAACAGTTGTTGAGAAGTCTACACAAACTTCTGCAGCAAATGACAATTGTTCATCGTATGTTTTCCTATAATTTGATAGATACCGCACCATGGTACTACTACTATACTTGGCCCCGCGGTGCTTTCTGGCTTCAGGGGGACAGGTCCTCCCCCAACAAGATAATTTTGATATACTGGGCAATGATCCTTATCATGACCATGGCCCTTACATTTCAAACACCATACTTCCATGCAGACCTCAGCCTAGACTTCTCTTCCCTTCTTGAGGCTCTATAACTCCATATGCAGGCTAGCTAACTGTGATTGATTGAATAGGTGAGGCTTCCAATTTCATAGCAATCTCTAGTGCCTTGGCCTGTATTCCAATCTTCTGCTACGACAGTGGAAATCTCAGACAAGGCAATAGCAAAGCAATATAATAGTCCTTGTGTTGGTCATCTGTGACCTGCATATTAGCCTGCTTGAGAAAACATTTCAAACTCTTATCAAAGTCCCATGCGGACTCATTCACCTTCGGCTAGATCTCTTTGACCTATGATAGTGATTGGGCTTGCGACTTAGGCTTCTTGAATTCATTATTTAGCACTTCCTTCGTGTCTTTCAGCGTCGCATTTGGATGATTCGAACAATATTTAATATACCAGCTTAGTGCTATGTCTTGCAATGTTGTTACCAATTGCACTTTCTTCAGGTCATCATCTATAATCTGTTGTGACTTCCATCCAGAATCTGCTACAAACCCAAATTGTTCATGGTCTTTTGTCCCCAGACCCTTGAATATGGGCATATTCATAGCATTCTCCATGTTGAATAGTGGAAGTGGAGGTGGAGACGAAGGTGTAGGTGTAGGTGTGTGAGGCAGAGGTGATGGTAGAGGTGGAGTGGATGGATGTGGTATTCCCGCAATACCCTGATTTACCATCTGCAGCACACCTTGAGGTGTTTTCAGAATACTACTTTCTTCGTCACTATCAGATGCTCCCAATAGAGGGTTGTACTCAACGCCTGAATCTAGATCTCTTCTGAACATATTTCCACTTCGCGTAGTTCCCGTCAAGTCTCTTCAAAACATTAATTAAATGAAATAACCCTTTTCTCGCATAATAGCATTTTAATCCAAGTTTTCAGGGAGTTTAGATACTTACCTCTCGGTCCTTTGAAAAACTAGTGTTCAGCTTCACTATAACTAATATATATATCAATCAAGAAATCATTAATGAAACTGCCCAAAATTATATCGATCCAATAATCAAAAACCTTCGCGATCTTGTTTTCCGAAGTTTCCAGATGCCTTACCAACTCTGGAGTACACATAATAGGGTTATCCAACTTCCACGTACCTTGATTTTCTGCCAATTTAGACAACCACTCGTGTAATTCACACAGAAAAGAACAGAAGAAAATTTCATGTTCATCTATATATAGGTATCTATTCAACCACTCTTCCTTCGGTAGGCATGGATTCCTATTTTCCTGGGCTGCAAATTTGTGCAGCTTCTATCTATCCACTTCTTGATCTCCTTCTTAGCTGGGAACCATTTATTCGACATCACACATTCCTCAGATAGATCTCGGTCCCGGCAATAGAACCATTTGTTGGCTTTATGGGTTCTGGACCCAGGTTCAGATTTAGTTGCGCCAACCAACAAAACCATACACTGTCGACCCTTTCAGCAACAACCCGTGTAGCGCAGGCTGCAGTTTCACCCAAGGTAGTATTGGGGGGTGACAGAACCAATTTTCTGCATCTAGAGGTCTGTGTGATGGGTTTCTGTTACTTCTAGGGCTTTATCTCGACCTTCGCAAACCCTAACCCTTGAAATGTAGAAATTACAGGAACTTACAGAAAACATATCTAACTTTGCGTCGATTGCTTTAAATATTCATAACATCAAGTAAGCTAACATATCTACCACTTTCGCACATATATTAAGTGTTTCTTATGATAATTGCAATAAACAAAGTGAATTCATAGTAAATGCAGAAGTAAACATAAACGCACAGATACACGGATATTACTCCAAAATAGTCGTTATTATGTTCAACACCTCTGTTACTGACTCATTCTTCCCTATGCACACAGCTGCAGGGGCCCGCACACTCAGCTGTAGACTTGCCAAGGTCTTCATGCACACAGTTGCATGAGACTTCCCCTTCGCCTAAGTGCAGAAAAGGGACTTCTCTGACTTAGATCACTTACCCATACAATCTTAGATCTATCTCTTATGACTCTCTATGACTCCTTTATATAGCATCTTCCATTACAATACCATGGTTCGTGAACCATGGATGGGTCATAAAACAACTTATCTTCTAACAAAATCATGGGCTTTGACCTTCCTAAAGCCCCTTTGATTTCTAACGACCTCCACGGTCCGCTCCTCAAAGTGCAGAAACTTTACAAACATAACAAAACTATTTGCAAAATTAACGCCAGGAGACCTTGTCCCAACAATAAATGTTATCTCATATGATAAAGGCAAGTCTCAACAGCATCCTGGAAGCAAGAATAAAGGTAAAGGTAACAATAAGAAAGATTCATCACTGGAGGATAAACAAACAAATTTGTTGTCCCATGAGAAACACAAGCCTCGATACCCATGTTTGATTTGTAACAAGGATCACTTTACACATGATTGTATGCACTACACTGAAGTGAATCAGTTCCTTAAATCATCCACTTCTCCTATTGTGTTGGTTGACCCATTTCTTAATCAGGAGACCCATATGGTTGCCTAGGATGCCTCTTCCTCTAACACAGTTTTGATGCTTTCCTCCTCAAAGTTGAAGTCCGGTGTCATGGTGGCCACTCGGAATAAGGACTACGGTAATCTGAATCTACCGAACAATCAGGCTACTAATCAACCTACCAATTTGACACCACCTTCATCTGATCCTATTCCACCTCTAGTTCCTACAGAATTGACTATCAAGCCTCCGAAAGGTGTTATCCATAAGTTTTCTTTCAACCCTCATTCGAGAGCCACTCAAAATTATAACGTAGTTGAAGATTTTTCTTAGTCTCCTTCAGCTATATCGACTCTTGAGGTGTTGTAAATATCCCCACCCAAAATAAGGCGTTATTGTCAGCTATTGGATGTGTGGATCCATCAGATTCCAACCTAGTGGTTTTCTCTCATGAAAACTATACCCCTCGACTTCCGACCTAGTTAACTTTCATGATCTAGGTCCTTTTCCATCGAAAGAACATTCATTGTCCTATTGTGGAAGAGGGAGCCTCAACCTGCATCATGTCCCTGTTTTGCTGGAAGGCAATCGGTTTACCCTTGAGTCAATCGACCACCACATTAAAAGATTTTGATGGAAGGACATACAAACCTTGTGGGATTCTGAACTCTCTCTAGGTGGAATTAGGGGGAAAATTCATCTCCGTTGAAGTATAAGTTATCAACGGACCCTTGGATTAAAATCTTCTATTGGGATGTACATGGGTTTATGTTATGGTTGTCTTCGTTTCGGCTTACTTCTGTATCATCGCCTTTCCTCACAAAGGTGGGATCTTGGACATAGATCAACTCACCTTTTTCGCGTCTAATTCCAATGTTACTATAAGTGTCCCTCTTGCAGGAGAAGACATACATTCCTATTAGCATTATGGATTTGGTTTATTTAAGGATTCATCACTTATGGGAACCTTTTCACTCCCTCCCCCTCCCCTTCCCAACTCCTCCACTCTGGTTTCTTATATCAACATGATATCATCATCTATGATCCTGACCGATCAATGGATTGTCCCTAATGAAACTAGTATCAAAAATTTTAGTGATTGGATATCGCTTAGCCCCGTTGAGAAAGATTACGAAGCCATCTTCTCATCTTGTGCGGCCCATACTTTTTCCTCTATTAATTGGGCAGATCAATGATTGGATTATGCTTCGCTCTCTTATCCTTTCTCGTGTACATTCTCTACTGCCGAAAGCATCATGGAGTTCATGATGTCAAATGATGCACTATGGGACAAACATCATCATCGTTCCTCCTTCCTAGATTCCATTGAAGATAATCTCAATGGTGTAAACCTACCTAGCTTTTTTGAGCATTTTATGAATTTTGTTTCTATTCATGAGATCGACTTTGTAAAGAACCTTTCGAATATCAAAGAAACAATTCCTCTTGATGTTTCGATTAAACCAGGAATACTCAAAAATATATAAATCGAAGCATCTTGTACTTCATCTGAAATTGATATTTATCGAGACATTTTTCATGAGTTCAGAGATTTCTTTGCCTGGACATACGAGGAAATTCCAGGGATTGACCCAAACATCGTAGTGCATGAAATCCAAATGTATCCTGATGCCAAACTCGTCTGACAACGCCTTCGTCTAGTCCGTCCCAAGAAGGTTACTGGTATAAAATATGAAATCTAAAATCTCCTTCAGGATGGTTTCATATACCTCGTTCCTTTAACCAATTGGGTATCAAACATGGTCCCTGTCATAAAGAAATAGGGCACAATCTGAGTATGTGTCGATTATCAGGACATAAATTGAGCTTGTCCAAAGGACAATTACCTGACCCCGTTTATTGACCAGATTTTTGATGACTACACTGGCTGCGAGATTTATTCATTTATGGATGGTTTATCATGTTATAATCAAAACAACGTCCTCCTGATCGACCAACCTAAAACTGCCTTTATTTCTCCCTCGGGTACTTTCACTTATAAAAAGCTCCCTTTTGGTTTAAAGAATGCAAGGGACATGTTTCAACATGCGATGGACTATGCTTTCCATAATATCAAGCACATTGTGCAACCCTATTTGGATGATCTCCCTGCTCACTCTAAGCATGGGGATGATCACCCCATGCATTTACAGGCCATCTTCCTCCATTGTAAACATTATAATATTTGACTCAACCCACATAAATGTGTTTTTTGTGTCAGTTCTGGTCGACTCCTTGGTTTCGTAGTTTCGAAACAAGGAATTTGTATTGATCCTTTAGAAGTCCAAGAAATCATTAACTTTCCTACATCCTCCACTCTTGTTCAATTACAAAGACTCCAAGGAAAAGCCAATTTCCTGAGGAGGTTCGTCCCTAACTACGTTGAAATGACCAAAGGATTTACTTTCTTGCTGAAAAAGGGGATTCCCTTCCATTAGAATGATGCTACACAGAAAGTGTTTGATGCCTTGAAAGATGTTCTAGTTCAGGCATCTCTTATATATCCTCCCGACTATCAGTGTGATTATTTTATGTACCTTGCTGCCGCCATCTCTACTATAGCTATGGTGTTGGTCCAAGAAGGTGATATAAGGATTGAAAATCCCATTTATTATCTGAGTCAGAACCTGAACGATAGTGAGACCCAGTATACTCCTGTGGAAAAGTTAGCTTTGGCGGCCATTCAAGCCATCCAGATATTTTGACACTACATCTTGCTTCGCAAAAATATGGTCGTTTCAGATTACAACCCTATGACATACATATTGTCATGTCAATTGTTGGGGGGAAATACTCTAAGTGGATTGTTATTCTCCAAGAGTTGGACCTGGAATTCATCAAATCCAAGTCGAATAAATCCTTATTTTTTCTCGAGCTAATATGCGATCTCCCTTCCCTTGATGTTTCATATCCATCTGAATATTCCATCTCAAATGATTCATTGTTCTTGATCTCATCATCTAACCCATGGTATGGATATTTTCTCATTTATCTCCAGACCGAGACTTTCCGTCCTAATACCTCTCACTTAGAACGACGGCGTATCTGGTACCAATCCCGAAACTATGTGATTATTGGTGACACCATTTATTAGCATCGTATCAATACGATCTTATAGAGGTGCCTCACTCTTGAGGAGTCCGAGAAAGTCTTGAATGAATGCCACTCAAGGGCATGCGGTGGATATTTATCTGGTTATGCTACCACATAAAAAATATTATGTGTCGTTTACTTTTGGCCCCCCATTTTCTTTGATTGTATCCTCGCTGTCCAGAAATTTCATGAGCGCTAGATCTATGATTTAAAATTTCGCGCTCTGATTTCTCCTTTGCATACCTTTGTCGTCATTGGTCCCTTTGCGAAATGGTGCATCGATTTTATGACGTGTAGGGCATGGCTACATTATGGTCATTGTTGACTACTTTACTAAGTGGGTCGAAGCAATGCCCACATTCAATAATACAAGTGAAACAACTGCATTTTTTTCCTTCAACCACATGATTTCTAGGTTCGGTGTTCTGCAAGCAATAGTAACGAATCACAGGAAGCACTTTCATAATCATATGATGACTGAATTAGCTGCCAAATTGGGACTTTCACATGAAAATTCCACTCCCTATTATCCATAGGCTAACGGACAAGTTGAGGTGATTAACAAAGTTCTTAAGACTATGGTTCAACATATGATAGGTGTCCACAAATTGGATTGGCACTTTCTTCTCTTTGCTTCCTTGTGGGCATATCAAACCTCAATTAGGACTGCTACTAGATTCACACCCTTCTAGTTGGTGTATGGTCTGGAAGCGATCCTCCCCATCGAATGTGAAATTCCATTGCTCAAACTAGCTATCGAACTTCTTTCTGCTGCTTCTGCAGAGAAGGAGCAACTTTTACATCTGACTCATTTGGATGAAACCCAGTTCTATGCCATGTTAGGCAATGAAGCCAATAAAAGATGAATTAAAGCACAATATGATAAAGTGTCAAGACTAGAATCTTCTCAGAAGGAGATATGTTTCTCTTATATGATTAGGAGCTCGATAAGTTAGGTCGAGGAAATTTCCAGCCTATGTGGATGGGCCCATACGTTGTCAAGTGAGTCCTTGCAAAATGGGCTTGCAAGTTAGTGGATCTCAATGGAATTCCATTGGCGCAACCTAGAAATGGGATATACCTCAAAAAATACTATGCTTGATCCCATGCATGGTACATTGTGTACATACTTTCTATAATTGTGTTGAGTGTGTTTGCGGTGTGTTTTTTCAGATTTTCCCATGGTTTTTGTCGATTTTGTTTACTTTTAGATTGTAGATGTCAACATCTCTCGAACTGTATATTAGTTATACGGATGGTGCTAGTCGTAGTACTCGGAACCTATCCACTGCAACATGGGATATCTTTGCTCCAAATAGCAAGCTAGTGAGTATGCAAGGGACTTGCATTCGTCGCTCGACTAACAACATCATTAAGTATAGCACAGTGGTTTAGCTACTTTCTAATGCTATTTCACATGGTATCCTCACAGCTCATAGTACTACAACTCATGAACATCTATTCATTGAGAAATGCTTCCATCCTTCACATGGTTTTGAGAGTGTGTCTTCTGGAAATGCATTTCGATTTCATACGATATGAACATATTTCTAGAAATATGAACACATTAGTAGATGCCCTAGATAATTTTGGTTTAGATCGACATTTGTAAAGAATGTAAATAACTTTCAATTCACATCACATCATATTGAAAGTAGGATAGGAACTAGGAAACACTGATATATATATATATATATATAAGTTTTCTTTTACAAACTATGTGCCCTGAGACACATATGGCTACATCATCCATATAAAAAATACATGCAAAACATATAAGTAGACAAATCAATGGTGCTCATGATAAAACGACATCACGAGCTATCTTACGCAGTAATCGACCAATACAACCAGGCACTCTAATTGTGTGTCGTTGAAGTCGCAATGGAAGTTGATCGACCACAGTCTCATCAATTCCATGTGTCAGTCCTTCCATGTGTTGCTCCACCTCCGATAGGATATCTGCTACATATGGATCTCATAGCGCATCTCGTCCTATCGCAATGACTTGTACTGGTCCCACTGCCTCCTCTTGTGGTTGTCTCTCTATGTGACAGATATATATAACACCCACTGGTCGAACAGGTCCAATGTCTACATGAAAAAATCAAATATTTTAGTCTGGGGAACATAAAAAAACACAAAAAAAACGTAAAACTTTCAAAAACTTAATGTTCGAAGTATCTTACCTAAAGCATCCATTTCTCACCCTCATGCAACTCGAGCTCGGGATCATCACGGAAATCCATCCCTGCGTAAGGATAATCATCAATGATGATGAACTGCCTACGTAGCCTAGCCATCCAAAGAAGGCTGGTGAAAAATGAACATTGATGGGCGTGCATGTTGGCCCATATGGTCTATCCACCTCCTCATCTGTGGGGTCCTAGGATCGATGGAATTAAGTACAATCTGCTTGGGCTACAGTAGTAGCACCTGCTCTAGAGAAAAAGATACTAAGATCGCTCCATAACTGTAGTTCTTCAACCTCCCCTACTTTGCTTTGGTAAGTTGTTCCTTCAAATTGATAAAGACACCCTCACTCCAGTTGAATACTGTTAGCTCTGGACATTCTATCCCATACTCCATGTAAGATATACTCGCTACATGTAGTGTCGAGCTACCTACCAATCTTGCAATAATGAACAAGATCATTCTCAGAGGTAATTGGGTTACAACCTTCATGTTGATCCTCCTATCTCTAGTAGTAAGGGCTTGAGTTCTGCAATAGGTAGCTATATAGTCTTTCATTGTCTCACCACCAGGTCTTCCGCCTAGAAGAGAGACGAGGGCACCTCGCTTTGAAAATCCACTCAGAAAGTAAATATCTTCTACCTGTATCTCGAGAAATTTTTTCCCAAACCTGAATGTATGTGTTTGTATATCCCATGAAAAACAAGGTACTTTAGCAACTCCATTTGTTGCCTCATACCAGGAAGCCAGAAGAATTTCAATAACTCACAGTTTTTTAGTGCTTGGATGGTAGATGGGTCATTTGTTGCATTCAAATATTGTTCTTCATGTTCTCTTTCTCACTAGATGAATGCCATTTTGTACTAATGGGTACCTAAAATATCAATAAGGGATCCATTAGTATTTTCCCATGCCAAAAAATTGACAAAATTTAGGGCAAAAATGAGAAGCAACTTAGGAAAATGTGCCAAATGCACCCCAGGAATGTCTACCAGATCATTTCACCTCTTCCTGCAATGTTTCCTTGCCTATGTGCAACGTAGTTTTCGACATGGTGGGCGTGCGTTAGTCCTAGGGCATTTTTTATGAACCACGGGGACCTCAAAACCTTAAATTGTTTTCATGAAAACACAAAAATGGACCGTAGAAAGATAGAGAAAGGTTTCAGTTCCTACCTGGAAGCGAAGACACTTGAAATAGTTCCCTGGATTGGCAGCAATCAACTATAGAATATCGAGGGCAAAAGGGATACAAATACTCACTATTGGAGATAAAATGTGAAATGGTAAAAATGAAAAGTCATTTTGAATATTTATGGTCATTTTCTCATTATTTCATTCATTTTTAATGTTTTGACCTAGATATGATTCATTTTTACTACGAAACAGGTATGTTTAATCCTTCTTGTGGTGTTTCAAGCAGGTTGACATCTGTTAGCAAGTTTTCATTATGTTTGAATAGGTTACTTTGACCACAGAGTATACTTTTACCTCTTTTTTGAACTCTTTAAACCCATGAAAAAGGAACACCCCTATAGTCCTCTTTCATCTCTTTTTAGACTCCAAAAATATGAAAAGAGTATCGAGCACTTGTCTTTTCGACCTCGTAAAAGTAAATGAAAAGATTTCTACTCAGTATAAGTTTAACCCTTTTCCAGACTGAGACAGACTAGCTATGAAAAAGGAACACCTTAGTCGAACATGGCTAAGAGGATCGCTTGGGTATTGTTTTCTACCTTTTCAGGCCTAAGGGACTATCTACAAAAAGCGACATCTGGAGTTTTCTTTTTCGCCTCCTTTTCAAACTCTCTAAACACGAATAAGATGTCATGTTTTACCTTCATTGGACTCGTTAAAACATCAAACAGTGATGGACTTGTCGAACATGACAAGATCGAACCATTCCTTCCCAAGGTTCGTTAAATATAGTCAGAGGGATTCATCCAAATGATGGACTTACAGATCAAGCATATGTTATCCTCCTCAAGCTTGTTAAAAAATAAAGAGGTACTAACCAGTAGAGTTGCGGAAATTGGGAAGACAAGGGATTCCATTTTTCTAATGGCAGCGAGTCGATCTTGAACATGACACTCTTCCACTTCATCTCTATGGTTGTTTGGTTGGGTAGTCTGCTTGTCTTTTGGTTGTCATACCATATTCAGAGCCTCCAACCCGGTTCTAGGTCAATGCTTCCAACTCCATTCAGTATCGCTGGTGTGTTCAAGAGAAGTCATTCAGTTGATCTCTGCTACAATATTATTAAGCCTTAATTTCATGTTTTTCTTTCCTGGTCTAGTCCCATATCATCATCATTCTGATCATTCTGTCTCAATCATCATACCCATTTTGTGGTCGCTTCCTGTCAACATCAACACATCATCCAGGAAGTTAACTTAGAAACACCCCTTGGTACCTTGGTGCTTGCATACATCAATGGAACGTTTCCTCGCTCTCGGCGACATGTTTACATCAATGGCCTTTGATCAAAAGATTCTATGTGGTGTTCGACATCAACTCATTTATTCACACCATACAGATTGTACTATGGTACCTTGAGAGCCATTAACATCATCGATGGTTTCCCTCGCATATGTTAACGAATTACATCATTGACTGGTAATAAGATGGTGTCTACCATGTTCGACTCCAGCTCATTGATTCACATGGTTAGACTCGTACTTTGATTGGTCATGTGAACGAGATAGAAGACCCCAGATCTATTTTCATCCATCCAGGATGCAATTTCAGGATTATACTTAGATCACAATATATGGTGGTCATGATCATGGGTGCACCAGTTGCATCTGTGGAAGCGTCATTTGATCATTGTACATGTTATGTGAGCTTATGAGTTGAGTATGGGTATGCCTCCCTCAGCATACAAAGATTTCATGTTGTAAATGTATTGTAACAGATGAAGCTCGCTAATTTTCCTTGATCCCTACTTGTCACAAGGTAGAGCACTTCAGTCATCAGTCATCATATTTGACTTTGCTCTTTATGGGGCATTCTATTATAGGCCATTTTTTCACATCTGATAAGTGAGCTTCCTAATGGGATCAATCATCATCCTATTCCCCCTTGTCACCATCTTGCACAAAGCCCTAAGCATGTACCTTTCAAATCTGAGAATTTGAGCCCTAAATTGCATCATCACAGCCAGTTTGAGGACCAACGCTCCCTGTAAGACTACTAGGGTGCGTTCACCAACAGGTTGCTCCAATGTGGCCTGTGTTGGTCACTAGAAGGTTGCTCCACTTTGTACATACGTTGGTTCTAGAAATCTGGGAGGATGGTCGGGATTTTGGAAGCTTCACCTTCTAGGAGTTTCTAGAAGTCGTTAGAACTACTTACCTTGGATAAATCATTCAGATCCTATCCATCCCTACATTGGAGTTTTCACCACTTATCCTTTGATCCTATCCCTCCATCAAAGTTGGATCTCTTACCCTAGAATGGTAATCGGATAAGAACTCCTGACTTACCTTGCTTCTCTATATATTTCCAGCTTGTTATGAGGTTGGGGGCTGGATTTTAGAGAATAATTTTTCCATTATGTCGTTGTAGTGACTGGAGGTTCATATTGTGACAAGGAAAGGACAAGTCAACAACTTGGAGGAGCTCTTCTACAAGATCAACTGTTACTTATGGTTGTAATATCCTTCCATTTATAGTAATGAAATGAATTCACTATTTTCCTATATGAGATGTTGTTTCATATATTTCAATATCATGTTGATATATTGAATGAAGTACTTAGATGATACTGCATACATCTCGTAGTTTCTTGGCTTGTGTTGTCTGACTGTGCAGGTTCTAATTTTGGCAATCAAAGCTGGAATTGGGGCTTCCAAGCTAACGAAGGGGCAAAACGTGCAAAGGATTCCAGGTAGGCATCACTCCATTATCTATTTACTTTAAGGAAAAGCATTGGGTCCCTTGTCTTTCTGTTGTTCTAGGTTACCCACTGACCTAGGGGAGATACTTTTGTCTGCAATCGTAGATCTCGTATAACACTAGTGGCAAGAGCAATAAGGGAGCAATGTATAATAGAGAAATTGCAAGTGGAAAGGTGGTGTTGCGCTTCTCAGAAACAGAGTTTATATTTCTTGCAGATATCCAAGTAATTGACAGCCCATAATATTCCTTCTCCAGATCAACAAATTATGATAGGGCTAAGCAATCAAACTTTAAATGGAAAAAGGGTGTCGTAAAGCAGTTTTCCCAAAATAATCATCAACAAATCTATGGTCAAGATTAATTGTGACACTCCTCCATCACTTTTTACAAAGTTTCTACTAGACTTGTTGCAAAGCAATTTCTGGTTTATAAAAATTGCCTATGTGTCACTGACGTATGCATGACGAACATTGGGACCCACACAATTTTCAACTACCAATAAAGCATGCAAATTGTCTAGCCCATCTATTACATGGAGATGACTAAGATTAAGGGGCCCGCACACACTTAATATTTTAATTTTAAAAAAAAATTATATATATATATATATATATATATATATATATATATATATAGACAGACACACACACACACACAAAATTAATGCTTGTACTTTTTTTTTATTTTGTTAAAATTAAAGGTGGTTTTATAATTTTCAAAGACTTAGTTTTACAACTAAACGAAATAGTTAGAGTAGGTGTTACACGTCATTTTATTAGCATTAGGTAAATTACCATCAATCTGGATCTTTTGCTATCCATCAAAGTGTTCCAAAGCATTCCCTGTAAGGCTAAAAGCTAAACAATCACAAAGAGAATGATAATTTTGGATTACATGGTCCTAAGACCTATTTTTGAGTACCTGCGTAGTTCCCTATCCAGTTTCTACACATACGCAGACATGACCATTAAAGTCAGCGCAAATGTACGCTCTGTCTTCCACTATGAACTGAACACATGACTCAAGGAAATTAAAAATAAAAAAAAAAAAAAAAAATAAAATTCTAGAAGCTTTGTTGGGCGAATATTTCCCAACTGAAAGCTTCGAGTTGATGCTTACTCAAGCCTTATCCCTCTATTCATGGAGCTAATTCCCTCTCTTTGTGGATCCCGAATCCCACCTTTTGAGGATCTCATCCCTTAGGAAAAGGATCTCAAACCTCCTCCTTTTAGCCTATAAATCAAACACAGGCTAGAGGGTTGGTGAGGACCACTGAAGGTAGACTTATGCTACTAAAATAGGGCTAGAAGGCTTGTCATCCAAGGAGAATATTGGAGACCATTGGAAGAGGCTTGTGACATCAAGACAACCAGGTTGTAAGCTTGTTCACCTTTGAATTCAATACAAAACAATTGTTATTTCCTAATTGTGTCTATTTTGATGTTATTTGTGAGATTCCTTGATCACTCACATGGTTTATAACTGATTTTTTATTCAACTATATGTTGTATGTTTAATTAAGAACTTCATTTACCTTTGATTTTATATGTGAGATGCTTTGATCCCTTTGAATGTTTTTGTCTATGCAGATCTCTCTTAGAGCATCATGGAGAAGTTGTGGAAATTATTGGGAAAGCCTCTAAGGCATTGAGGAAAAGATGGCTATGGAAAGCGCTAAAAGGACTTCTACAAGCACATCGCTAATAGGTAAGTGGTTCTTCGTGTAATACATGTTTCATGTTTCAGATATAGGCTAAGGATAGGTAGTAATTATTTTGATGTTCGTTACTATGTTTTGTTGGAAATCTAGGGAGATCCTTCTTGTCTGCAAGAAGTGATTAGTCCACTATAACACTAGAAAAGAAAATAAAAGTTTGGAAAAGAAGGGTTTGTAAGGGTTGAGATACTAAAGGAGGGAGTCATAATGTAATGAAGAAAATCTCTCAAAAATAAGTAAAGAAAACCAAATTTGATTCCAATGCTTTGAGTAAGTTGCAACTTTGTTTTCCTTGCTATGTGTTCATCATTTCATGGTGTTTTTTTATTTTGTTGGAATAGGAATTTGTAGCAGTAGGTTCCCTTAAAGAAACTGTGGATTTATCTATGTAAACGGTACCCATAATTTGTTTAAGATACCTTAATGAGAGCTTTGCTTTTTCCAAGAATTCGTTCATATTTATTGTTTCCTTCATCATTTCTTGCTCATGGTTAAAACTTAGATTCTTGTGTGCTTGAGTTATTAAACCTTGTTCTTTCTCATTTTTCAACTAGCCATTTCTATTTAAAAACACCTTCAAATCTTAGTGATATTGCCTTCTTGGTTGTCATTGATGGTTTTTGAATTAGAGTCATTCATTGCATTTGATCCAAGCGTAACTCCAACCAAATTTTTTTAATTTTTTATCAAATCTTGTAGATGTCCCAGGCATTGGTTCCCTTGCAGCGAGGAACTGTCTCCAAGGTGACAACAAGTTTAATGTCCTCTAACCTATCGAGTTATAATGTTAGCTTAAGATTATATCTAGTCTTTATTAAAACCTATATTCCACCAATTATAGATACCCTTGTTACTCTTAGTTCTTCGAAGCTCAAGGTTTTCATTATGTATGGTCAAAATCTTCATATGATGCATCCTTTCGGAGATCAGACAAGATTTTCTCTATCTTGACCAAGGTTGTTTAGAGCCGAGACAGAATAAATATTTTTTGACTCGCCATAAATTTTTGCTAATTAATAATATGTATTTTATTTTATAATATATATATATATATATATATATATATATATATATAATAACTAAATTATTGTTAATAAATATATATATATATAATAATAATCAAATTATTGCTAATAATTTTTTTTTATATGGCAAAAAAAACATACATCAATTTAATGTGAATGTGAATATTTCACATGATCTTAATTTTAAAATCAAATAAATATTATTATTAATATGAATTATATTTGTAACTTCTAAGAAAATCCATCATAATTTCAAGACTCCATAAAACTACTTTGGGCTTTATGCGCTAATTTATTTCCAATACACTTATCCATGCTAATAAAACCTCACACAGCAATTTTCAATTTAACGAGCATTTTATTTTACAGACGATATCTCCATGGTTTGAAATTTGAATCCAAAGAACCCACCGGCTGAATAACAAATATCACACAACATAACTCCCCCTGCAATAAAGGAAATAACCCATTTCGTAGCAATTACCTACATGATCCTACGAATAGCAATTACCTACATGATCCTACGAAAAAGCGATTAGCTACATGATGACAATGATGTAAATATGCCAAAAGAAAGAGGGTTCTCAAATCTACTTCTACGCAGGTGTACTGGCGCTGCTTCTAATAATTTAAGGCTTAACCGGAGGACTATATCCATGGCAATCTCTGGTGCGTCGCTGGGTGAACAAAGCAGCAAGCCTCCTAGCGTTTAGAGTTGTTACCGTCAGCGGCTACAATGGTGGAAACCACAGTAAGTCTGTAAAACTTAATTAAAATTTTTTATCTTCAAATTCTATCTCATTTTGGTAATATGATGATCTTTAGTTTAATTTTCATAGAAGTATTTCTATATATTTTTATTTTTATTTTTTTAATTTAATTTAATAAAAAATACAATTTTTTTTAATTATATTATTAATTAAAAATATAACGACATATATATATATATATATATATATATTAAGTTCAAATCTATTAGTGTTGAGAGGATAATTATGAGGAGATTAAAAAAAAATTAATGATAAAATTTAAAAAGCATTTGCATAAAAAAATATTTGATCTTTCTAAATGCTTAATTGGGCCGAGATGAGCATTAACTTAGTATGATGTGTAAGGGTGTCCGTCCATCATCAAAATTGAAAATTTTCTCAGTTTAAAAATAATAATAATAATAATAATTAATTTAAATGTGTTATATAGTTATTCAAATACAACATATATGATAAAATAACTATTAAACCCATAAGATAATTGTATTGTAGATTTCGTATCTGAGAAAATTATAATACAATTATCTTATGTGTTTAATACAAACAATAGTTTTTTTATCATATTCGCTGATGGGGGTGAGAATCTCGGAGTACGTGACCATTGAATCCCATGATTGTTAACAGTTGGCATGTCAACGAAGGACTCGCCTCCTAATCCTTTCATCTGAATGGGTGTAACGGGAGGTGTAATTGCAGTTGTAAATGTGATAGTATGAACCCCGATCTTGTCTCGGCGAATGTCACTATGAAAGTTTAACAAGCGGGATGGCTCAACAAGACAACATTTGCATTTGCGTTTGCGTTTCATTCCTGTGTTGGGCTCTTGGTCGGTATTCTCCAAGCAAGTGCAAGAGTCGGCGGTGGGCTTTCAGCGTCTGGTGGCGGCATCTGATCTTTCCCTGCGACTCTTGGCTGTGTGAATTCATTATCATTTTGCTCGAAAGGCACCCCAGGGTTTATTGCGCTTGCAAAATGCGACTACACGTAATTGGGGGAACTTGGTAACACTGTCTTCAATGAATTTTGGAAGGTGCAAGTAGTTGGTCCTTTGGAGGTGTCTGGAGGAAAAAAATATACAACATATCAGCTCTAGAGGTGGTGCTCTTGGGGGTGGCAGTGGTTGTGCGAGGGATTATTCATTTCTACTGCTTGATCCAAAAATTGGCGTGCCTAGTGGTTTCGTGGGCGTTTTTCTGTGTGCGATGGAGATAGAGGAGCCACCTTTCTGGAGTATTCAGCATCAGTACTTTGGTGTGGGCTATGCAAGTCTTCTTGCGGAGCATTGGCTTGGGGTGAGTTTCTACTGCCTTCTCCTTCTCAAGTAGCTCGTGTTCTCGCCAAGGTACTCAATTGGTGGCGAGGTGGTAGCTGGGTTGTAGTGTGTGGTCGTCTACCGAGAAATGTGGGTGAAGGGAGATTTGTTCTTTGGGTGTGGAGGTCTGGGTAAGTTTCAGTGGGTCGCACTCTTAAGACAATTGGGGGACTTTTCTCTCCTCGACTGTTCAATATGCGACCTTCCTCGTGTCGTGGGCGCTCCTCTCCTTGCCAAACTAGGCTCTGCATGTCGCGGGGACCAGGTGAGGTTGACTCCTTCAAAAGATTTGGCAATGGTGCCAGTTGGGACGCGTAGGGGTGGCAAGATTGTTGGTCGCTCCCGGCTATCAGGTATTAGAACACGTGGTAGTTTTGGTGGCAGAAAGCAAGCTCCCCGTGGAAGTGGGATGTCTAAGCAACCTCAACGAAGTGGTGGTGTGCGGCGAGGTGGAACGACTCATCGGCGGTCTGGTTAGCATGCAACTCCCAGCCTGCAGGTAATTCAACATTGTTGTCTCGAGAATTGTTGAGAACTAATTCAATCTCTACTAGATCGGGTGGAGTCGGCTGAACGGGTTCGAAGGGAGGAGCATGCTGAGTTGGTGGCCACCTTGGACAGGATGCACTATTTTCAGTGCCAAGTTAGAGAGCGAGTGGTGGTGGTTTGGCGAGGCCAAAATCACCTTGCAGAAAAAGTGGAAATGCTGGAGACTTGGCTGGCGCACTTCAAAGGGCACGTCCAGTGCAACTTCCGACCAACGCCACCTCCAGGAACAGTCTAGGATAACCCAACTTCCATTACGTCAGATGACTAGTATGCTATCAAGTGTTTTTTATGTATTGTCTGTCTTTTGGTGCCTTTGGCCCTTTCGTTTATGGATGTTGTCCTTAGCCTCCTTTTTGTATTTTTGTCACTTGCTACAAACATTGGTCAACAAACCCAGTCGAGGTGAGACCACCTACTTTTTGCTAATGAAAATAACAAGATTATGCTAATATTAATATGACACTTAAAACATCAAAAATTTTAATATTTAAGTTAATAATAATAATATTATATTAATAAAAAAAATTAATTTTAATTTTAATAAAATTAATATTAACATAAACTCTAATATTAATATTAATATTAATTCTAATATTAATAATATTAATATTAATATAAACTCCAATATTAACATTAATATTTAAACTAGAATTATTATTAAATCTTAATATAAATTTTAATAATAAATTATATTAAGATTATTACAAATTTTAATTATATTGATTTTAATATACCTTAACATTAATATTTAAACCCTAATATTAATAATATTACACTCTATTATATTATATAAGATATTAAATACTTAAATATATTTTAATTAGAATAACAAAATTTAATAATATAAATCATTAAATGGTTAATTGTTATTTTTTATTATTTGAAATATATGTCTTAATACACAAATCAATTAATGAATTAAGAATGTGGAAACTTTTATTACACTTATTGTGTATAAATTTAACAATTCAATTTTGTTATTTGAAACATTTTTAATTAATATTTTTATAAATTTATTAAAAAAATATAACCAAAAAAAATGTAATGTTTTTCTTTATAAATATAAATATTAATGTAATCTTATAAATTAAATTAATGGAAAATGTAGATAAATATAAATTTATAATAAGTATCAAAACACTTAATTCATTATACATTTGATATTACCAAAATCTATGAATTAGTTAATTAAAAATGTGGAAACTTCTAATATACTTAATCTATATAGATTTAACGACTGCGTTTTGTTATTTAAAACATTTTTAATTAATTTTTTCATAAATTCATTAAAAATATATAACAAAAAATAAAAATAAAATCATAAAACATTGATTTATTATAATAAATATTGATACAGTCATATAAATTAAATTAGCGGAAAGAGTAAATAAGCATGAATCCATTATAAACATCAAAACACTTAATTCATGTTCACATTACCAAAATTAAAAAAATATCATATTTTAAATCATTATTATTAATTATAAAAAAAAGTAATAACATGAGTTAAACATATGTATACATAAGCATATATGGAAAATATGTAATAATATAGCTAAGATTCACTCCACTTTACCATGGAGATTATGTCCCATGGAGTAGGTGTTTTAATTATTATCATGAATTAATGCTTTTAGACATTTATCAACTATATAATTACACTAGTTAAATTATAATTCTAGAATCACTATTTAAATAAACATTTATAATTATTTTTCTACTAAACTATTAATTTAAAAATACTTTTCTAATTAATTTGAAATTTTCAGAAATACAATATTTATATTTAATTATATAAGTTTGAACAATTATAAGAAAAATAATTAGATCTATTTATTATCCATAATGGGGATACAATTTTTTTTAAATATAACTGTAATGTAAATACAAAATTCCAGTAGAATCACACATCAAATTCCATTCACTTTCCAGTACAAGCACATGTCAAATTTCAAGCAACAACCCAACTTTCAAGATTCTCACACATCAAATTCCATTCCATTACCAGTACAAGCACACGTCAAATTTCAATCAACAATCAACTTTCGAGATTCTACTATGAACGAGTTTATTAAATCACCTTCACTCATAATTGTTTCCAAAGGAAGGAATAAAAGATTTGGGAAGACCAAGAAAATTGTGAAAAAAAAAATCATTTTTTTAGACTTTCTCTTTAAGCAGTAGATTTAATATAACTCACTAGACAATTTCAAAGAGGAAGCTCTAGCCATTCTTGACTTTCTAAATGATAGTTACAAATCTCACTGACTTGTCCATGTCCAATGCTTCTCTTCTGGGAAAAAGAACCAATCCACCAAAATCCATGTCAATTGGCGTAGGCAACCTTGACATGAATGTCTTGAACATTGTTTTTGGAATGCTTTTGGTTATAGTAATTCCAAGAATGTCTGGGAGGATTCTATCCGGTATCTTAGAACTTAAGGGGAAGTCTGATATTACTTTGATTTCTCCCGGAATAGGCATGCACCAATGGTGTTAACGTTGACATGACCACATTTATTGGCTTTGAAGATATCAAAGTTTCTATTGAGCCAATGATTACAAACCAAATTGTATAATCAAATTTTCTGGTAACTATATAAAACCTTATTTTTCAATTGATTTCGACTTACAGCCAAATTCCTTTATAATAATTATGTAAACCAAAATTTCCTAACCAATTTCTTATATATTTCCACTTTCAACCAAATTCCATAATCAGAATTTATAATAATGATGTAAACCTAAGATTTTCAATCAATTTATTATAAACTTACTTGTATGGTTCATGATGAAAATGTTAACTGGAATCTTTTGAAAGGTGTTTAAGTACCTTTCACTAAAAACGGTTGAATCGAAATCACCAAGGGCTACGGAGGAAAATCACATATGATGCATTTCTTTCCAAATGATGGGAAACCAAAGGATAAGTGTATTCAAACTGCCAAAACTACGTCCGACTAAGTGCCCATAACACGAAGATAAGAGCGATCATGTTTTGTTGAATGAGCAATTCAAGTCCTCGCTCACCAACTCGTTATTGTTCCTAAATGAGCGCTTTTTTTGTCAAAACCATCCCAATCAGTAGGTCCCTGCAACACTAAAATTATTATTCTATACAGCGAACAGTTTGCAGGATTATTTGTTTTTCGGGATTTTTGAGCATTTGAGATGGTTGTTCAACAATTCCTCTGACGCGTAAGAAATTGTTGGGATGCCTAGGAGGAAGGAATAGTCTAAACCTATTACAGCTAAGGTCATTTATTTTGAATAATAATATGCATATCCATTCAGTTTAATTCTTAGCACACAAGTTAGAAATTATGATTTCAGAAAAATTGCAAATTAATATTTGAAGTGGGAAATTAATTATCTATTAAAACATAATGATTAAGTAGTAATTATCAATAACTCTACAGATTTACATTTTTACTTAATTCTTTGTTAGTATAATTTTTATTTACATCTTATTCCTATCTAATTTTGAAGCAAAAAATTGAGTAAATGATGAACACTAAGCTATAGTAAATATCTTATTTACTTAAACATAAGCTATTTTCAAGGTATTTAACATTTATCCATAAGCCATTGCATTATGCAAAGGATGCAATAAGATATTCAAATTATGATCCAATCAAATGTTTGAAACTTATTTCTTAATAATACTTAAAAAAAAAAATCTAACTTGTATTAATCAATATTAAACTAATAATAGTTAATAGTAAATGATAGCTATAATCCTACTTTAGCCAGACTGAATTAATACATACAATTGTATATTTAGAACCTAATAAGTTCAAAGTCTGTCGAACTTTCTGGAGGTGATGTAGGTTATTATAATTGCTAGAGCAGTTTCATTGTGGCACGTTGGCTGCATGGTGGTTATGAGACTAGAGGTGACGGAAGTTATTGGATGCTCGAATTTGCATGGTGGCATTGTTGTGCCCACCCCTACTCTTCAAGCTCAGTCGAGCTAGGCCGAGCTACATTGAAGCTCAAGTCGACTTTGGAGGTGCTGCAAAACTGGGAAGGGAGGCTCAAGGTCAAAATGTATGGCATCCAAGATCGAGGTGGTGTCCCCAAAATGTATTAGCGTTTGTGTGGCAGGGTTGAACTTGCAACAAGTAGTCCCAAAAGGTAGACTAGACCAGCTAGGGTATGCATTCAGCTTTGGTCGTCTAGTAAGAGCCATAAACCCAGTGTTAAAGCTCGATTCAGTATGTTCTTTTTTGTTGGTTTGTGCATTTCTCTTTTTGGGTTATTGAATTTCTTTGGTCATATTTGGCTGAGTTTGTTGAATGGGAGAAGAGAGGGGAGAACGTTAGATGTCAAGTACTTCTTTGTTATCTGTTTTTTAGGCTTTTCAGCGTGACCTTTGTTGTTGAAGGGGTGTCTTGTGTAGGAGGTTTCTCTCACAAAGGAGCTTGTGCACTCGGAATGCGAGAACAATTTCAAGGAAGGCATCAAGTTTTTGGGTGAGGGAAGTTGATTACTTGATGTTGGGTCTTATTTCTGTTCAGTGTTGTTTGCATTGCCTTGGGGAGATTGGGGATGGGGTGTTGTGTTTCTTTGTGGATCATAGTGGTGGTGGTATGTTTTGAACAAATGGTGCAACCCTGTCTACTTCAGTTCCATGCAGCGACAACATCGGCACACCTATCAAGGTGTAGGGCCACAGGGACATGGGGGCATCTCAGTGGTTCAACAACAAGTTCACTCTCTGGGAAAAATTGAATGCCCCGCCCCCCTACCCCTGGCTTTTAACTCTTTCGATGAACATCTATAATAGATTACATTGCATCTGGAACAACTTGCTTGAGATAGGCATGATGGTCGAAATGAAGTGATTGGATTCATGAACGACCTAGGGCAGATGATGGACATTCTAGCATCTCTTCGTCGTGGCCAAAAGTGGATTCTCGAGTAGATGGAGAGACTGGAACACCGCACCCCCTCCCCCCGCTTTTAACTCTTTCGATGAACATCCAACTTGCTTGAGATAGGCATGACGATCAAAATGAAGTGATTGGATTCAGGAACGACCTTCAACAAAATAAATGACGGATGATGGACATTCTAGCATCTCTTCCTCGTGGCCAAAAGTGGATTCTCGAGTAGATGGAGAGACTGGAAGACATGGAAGGTGATGTTCATTGTGCTTTCAGTCCTCCTCCATCTTCAGATCATAGACAAGATAACTCACCTCCCAAATCAATGATGAAAGGTGATTGTTTCCAAGTTCTTGAAATTTTTTTATACTTTCGAGCTATTTGTATGTTGTTATCCAGTTCATTTTTCTTGTTTATTATGTCGTTTTGTTATTTTCTTTTGGCTAACAAGTTTGATAAGAATAAGACCATAATTTTTTAACATAAAAATTCACTATATATAAATAATTTAAATTATAAAAAATTTAACTTGAAAAAATAATATAACTATTTAAATTTACAAAAATTAATTACAAACTAATTGAACTTACAAAAATTAATGATAATAACGAGGTTTCTTATTATAAGAAGCCAATTCTAATTCCACTTGTTAATATTATAAGCAATCCAAAAAAAATGAAAAAGCATCTAACTTGTATGGAAGCTTTTATTACATATCCATGACCAGGTTTGGAATTTGAGGTACCGTGTAATGATTTCTAAACTTATACTTAAGCAAAGTCTTTTGGTAGAAACCTATGTTAGCCAAAAATTTCTCTTATGTGATTTCTACTGAAAGACTTTGCTTAATTCATTATGGATCACATAGGCCCGAATACAAAAACTTATACTTGTTTGATATTAAAAAAAAATTGCAATCTCGAAAATGATGAATAAAATAATTTAACCCATAGATTTAATGTGTAAATGTTATAAATTTTCTAGATTTATAGTAAAACATTTCAAATTTAAAAATTCATAGAATCATTCTCAAATTTGATTTTATAGTTCTTGTAGGGTTTTTTCTTATTATAGATATATTTTTCATTTCTAAAAATGAATGTAAAAGAATTCTCAATTCTTCATTTTTAAAAATGAATGTAAAAGAATATGTATCACAACAATTCTCAATTTTTCATTTCTAAAAATGAATGTAAAAGAATCTGTATCATCGCAGTTCTCAATTTTCCTAATAATTTTTTTTTTAATATTTATTTTATTATAATTTTCTTTTGTAGTTATATATTGCAAATTTATAATAAATCTTTTTATTAATATTTTTTATGGGTTATATATTGCAAATTTATAATAAATATTTTTTTTAATATTTTTGTTTTATTATAATTTTCTTTGGTGGTTATATATTGGAAATTTAGACCATTTTAAACAAAAGAACCAATGATTTTAATGTGTTTTATTTCAATTTAAACCAAATAAGAAGGGACATTCATGATAGTTTTACTCAACTTTAACATAGTCTTGATGGGTTCACCCTAATTTCTTAAATTTTATTCATTTCTAATAACTTTACCATGTTAATTGAAGTATATATAACCAGATTAATGTTATTTTTGGATAATGTTAAAAATGCAATGTTCTGTATTAAATAAAATGAAACCCACTGGTCAGCTCTATGAAAGAGAGTCTGAACTAGGAGAGTCTGGCTCTGCAGAGCGCTCTACATTGTTCATGTACATCACACATTATATAGTAGTCACAGATTTAGGGAAGTTAGAACCATAACTTAAAAAATAGAAACTAATTCCTCTCTTGAGGTCTCGTGAACCAACTCACTATTCTAAGATATTATCCATTATCTCTAACACTCCCCCTTAATGGAGAAGGGGTTCACAAATATGCCTAACATCTCCCTAAACATTTCAAACTTGATTTTTCCAGGAGGCTTAGTGAAAATGTCTGCAACATTATCACATGTATTACAATATACCAAATGGATTTCTTTTGATTTCACTTTCTCCCTGAAAAACTAGAACTGTGTATCAATGTGTTTAGTGTTTTTGTGAAACAATGGATTATTAGCAAGTTTGATTGAACTCTGATTGTCGCATCTGATTGTTGTTGCATATTTCTGTTCTTCCCCAACATCCTAGAGAAGTCTCCGCAACCAAACTGCCTCACATGTTGCTGCACACATAGCTTGATACTCTGCTTTTGCTGAAGACAAGGAAATTGTGTTATGTTTCTTGCTGCTCCATGTAATCACCCCGAATCCAATGTTGAATGCATAGCCTGTTATGGATCTGCGATAGTCTACATTTCCAACCCAGTCTGAATCTGTAAATCTTGTCAATCTAACATCAAAGGAATCAGTATAAATAATACCATAATCTACAATACCTTGTACATACCTCAAAACACATTTCGCTGCATTCCAATGACTTTCAAGTGGCTTGGACATGTATTGACTTAGCACACTGACTGCATAAGCCAAATTTGGTCTAGTAGTGGTTAGGTAGATTAGGCTCCCAACCAACTGTCTGTAAAGTGTCGCGTCTGTCTCTTTAGAGCCATCCTCACTCAGCAGTTTGATGTTCTGCTGTAATGGTACTGCCGCAGCCTTACACTGATCCATCCTGAATCTTTCTAATATACCTTTGACACACCTTCCCTGGGACAGAAATGTTTGTCCTGAATCTCTCAAGATCTCAAGACCCAAACAGTATCTTAATTTACCAAGGTGTTTCATTTCGAGCACCTGTGACGTATGTTGCTTGATTTCTTTGATTAGATAAGTAGCATCACCTGTAATAATCAAATCATCTACATACAAAGAAATCAACACTATGTGCCCTTGTTCATCTTGCATGGTATATAGATTAGGGTCGTTTTTACTTCTGTTGTAGCCAAATTGCAGAAAAAATGAATCAATCTTTTCATACCAAGACCTGGGTGCTTGCTTTAGTCCATAAAGAGCTTTCTTTAATCTACAGACTAAATGTTCTTTCCCTTTCTGGACAAACCCTTCAGGTTGCTCTAAATAAACCTCCTCTTTCAATTCTCCATTTAAAAATGCAGACTTTACATCTAGTTGGTGAATCATCCAATGTTTCTTAGTAGCTAAAGCAATCAACATTCTGATGGTATTTAGTTTAGCTACAGGGGCAAAGGTTTCTTCATAGTCAATGCCTTCTTTTTGTGAATACCCCTTTGCTACCAATCTAGCTTTTAATTTATCTATGGTTCCATCTGCATTAATCTTGGGTTTATACAACCATTTACAACCTATGGTTTGTTTCCCTCTAGGAAGTTCAACCAGTTCCCAAGTGTTCTTCCTGATTATAGATTCATATTCATGTTCCATAGCTGTTTTCCATTCACTACATTCATTTGCTTCCTTATAACTAGAAGGTTCAACAACATTCATCATACTAGTTATAAAAGCATTTTCCCTATATCTTGCAGGCAATTGAGCTTTCCTACCTGATCTCCTGAGTGGTGGGGTAGCTTCAAACCTTGTCTGATCATCGTTTTCTTTTTCTTCCCGTTGTTACTGTTGTTGTATCCGTTGTTGTTGCTGTTGTATCTGATGATGTTCATCTTCTACCTTTGTTTGTTGATCCTAATTGTTTCTTGTTTCTTCACTTTCTTCTTCCACCAAGAACGGAATATCCCATTCCTCATTGTGCTTATCAGATTTTTCATGATCATGCTCATGGAATATGACATTTCTACTAACAAAAATCTTGTGAGTAGAGGGATTAAATAATCTATAAGCTTTATATTGTTAACAATACCCCATAAAGGTACATCTGATGGCTTTTGAATCTAGTTTTCTTCTATCTTCCTTTGGAATATGGGCAAATGCTTTAGACCCAAATACTCTTAAATGTTTTACTGCAGGCTTAAATCCATATAATGCTTCATAAGGAGTTTTAAACTCAAGACTCTTTGTAGGACTCCTATTTTTTAAGTAAACTGCAGTATTCAATGCTTCAGCCCAAGCCCAAAAACCATTCAAAAGATTCTTACCTTTCAACATGCTTCTAGCGCATTCCACCAATGTTCTGTTCTTTCTTTCCATTACTCCATTCTGCTGAGGAGTATCGGGTACTGTGAATTGTTGTAATATCCCATGGTCTTTACAATACTTGATAAGCTCATCCTTCCTGTATTCTCCCCCTTGATCGGAGCAGAGAATTTTTATCTGCTTCCCTGTTTGCTTTTCAATAATGTTTCTGAGCTGCTTAAAGTATTCAAATGTGTGTGTAAGAGACCTATCTTAAGGTCTGCTAACAGATCTAATTTCTTTAGAAATTAAATGCAATAAGAGGCGATAGTTTACTTACTTACAAGACTTTTAAACAAATAAAATTTTACCATTTACATTCTAATCAACATAACTTAAGGTGAATATTTCATTATAATAAAATTTACAAGAGTAATCTATGGAGGAATACCTGTACCAGTGGCTAGTGGAGATGTCTTTGTCCTGTTGCTCCTGCTGAACACTCCTCTTGATGGACCCAACTGGATTTACCTCCCAACCAGCTAGGAAATAATCCCTAGCCCAGGAAACCTCCACAGTTCCCTAGCCCTCCGAGCCCAAGTCCAACCAGATGTAGTGTGTGTATCCAAAATGAATGATCCAGACCAAGATGAACAATATTTCCCTCCTCTCAACAACCCAAGAAACCTCCACAGGTTCCTAAGGTCTCCAAAAATAACACAACAAGTCCTAAAATCACAACCAACCCCACAATCATAAGCAAGACCCCACATCCCCCTTTTCTCCCTTCCCCCTTCCCTTTTTATACCCTCCCTCTCTTCTCCATCTCAACCACCCCTCATTAATGTCATTAACTTCTCATCCATCCTGACAGTTGACTTCTCTTCTCCCAAGAAAAGATGGGAGTACATTTGGAAATGTGACATGAATATAAAATTGGGAAATTAATGGGAGAGCACCATGTCTTCTCCCAAGTAAATCTGAAAGTACATTTACGAATGTGAGATGAATATATATATTGATAATTATATGGAGAGGACTATGTCTTCTCCCAAGTAAATGTGAGGGTACATTGGGGAATGTGAGATGTAATTAAATGGAGAGGACCATGTCTTCTCCCTAGTAAATGTGAGGGTACATTGGAGAATGTGAGATGAATATATATATTGATAATGAGTTGGAGAGGACCATGTCTTCTCCCAAGTAAATGTGATGTTACATTGGGGAATGTGAGATGTAATTAAATGGAGAGGACCATGTCTTCTCCCTAGTAAATGTGAGGGTACATTGGGGAATGTGAGATGGATACATATATTATTTGAAATAATGGAAGGAGACCATACCCTACCTAAGATTCAATTTGAGAAGGTAAGTTGGGAATTTGAATCATAGAAATCATGAATTTTATATTAGACCAATATTTCTCAATATTTTCAGATAATGTAAACATTAACAAAATTTGCAGGATAAGATTTAAGTCTGGCATTACATACACCCCTCCTTCAGAAAACTTCGTCCCGAAGTTAGAATGAAAAGATATAAGGAGTTTGAAAGCATAGCAAACCAGAGAGAGTTATAGCATTAAAATTTGATAAGTCAGATAATGACATTACTTCCCATCAAGAGTCTCCAACTGATCTATATCCTCCTATCCATCCTGACCTACTTCTGTTCCCACCCTATCCGTCCTCTGCTACTTTATCAGTGGCAACAACCATACTAACCACTGATAAAACCAACATGGTGGAAGCATCGAATACATCAACCTAACTTCCCCAGCAGGCAACTGGAAATTGTCATCACACGTCTAGGGGAGCGTGTCCACCACTGCCCTCCCATGATTCTAGGTTTCGGAGGATACACGGTGGGAAATGCCTCCACCCCTCCTTCATAACTAGGGTCAACACCCTAATACAGACCACACTACAGAGTTGGTTGGACTTGTCATCGAATAATCCAGTCAGGTCGTCTTGCCACCTGTCATTTGCATTTTACTCGTGTCATAAGAGTTCATATCAAGTAGATACCAAATGTAGTAGAATGATGTACATTATACCTTTCTCATGAGATGTCTCATCCTTCCCTCAATGGAAGAGTAGATCTCAGCTATCATATAGTTCTTTTCCCCTGCGGGTTAGCTCTCATTCATGCATTTATATAACAACAAGACATATAATCATCACATTATTAAGTCTAGTCTCCATGTGTCAATCTGGGAATTCTCACTGGAAGTAAATCATAAATTCACTAAGTCATTCATTTAAATAAATCATATCCACTTGAGCTATATATGAACCAAAACTGATAAGTTACGCACTAGATAATCCATCACTAAGTGAGTCATACATGTAGGCCATACATCAACCATTTCTATCATCAATATCAAATCTATCAACTGATTCATATAAGTAGTTTTATGTGTCAAACCAAATCCATCAATATTACATAATGTTCATAAATAAATAACATGGAACTGCAAAATAGAACCTTAACATAGGTAGTTGTCTAAGTCAAAAATAGGCATCACAGATGCTCAAAAAGTGAGGGCTAGTCACAACGCATAGTCTGTGCATCCTCCCAGGTAGCAGACCCTGGGCTATACTTGTCCCACTAGACCTTAACTTGGTCCACCGTGCGATGTTTGAGCTGTTGAACCCTATGGTCCAATATGCGTAATGGTTCTACCATTACAGTTCCCATGTCCGAGACCTACAAGTCCTGCCAATCCAGTTTGTGAGATTCATCAGAAACATAATGTCATAAAATAGATACATAAAAACATCATGAGTTTTATGCAAATGGGGCGGCAGTACAAGACAATAGGCAATTGGTCCAATCTTCTCTTTGATCCTAAAAGGTCCTACGAACCGAGGTGACAATTTCGTCCCCTTCCCAAACCGGATGGTGCTTTTGTTGGGCCGGATACGAATAAAAAGTTGGTCCCCTACTTCATAACTGTGATAAATCCTATGTGAATCAACATAACTCTTCTGTCTATCATGTGCTTCCTTTAACCTTTTTTGAACCTGCTTTACCTTTTCCTCCATTTCTTGAACTAATTCCGGGCCAACTATCACTCGGTCCTCCAACTTTTCCCAACTCAACGGCATCCTACAAGGCCTTCCATATAGAGCTTGATAAGGAGGCATCCCGATTGAACTGTGATAACTGTTATTATAGGCAAACTCTACCAATGGTAAGTACCTTTCCCACTGGGTCTGATTATCCATGACGTACATCCTAAGCATGTCCTCCAGAACCTGGTTTACTCTTTCAGTCTGCCCATCTGTTTCTGGATGATATGCAGTGATCAGGTTCAACTGAGTCCCTAATGCTAACTGCAAACTTGTCCAAAACCTAGATGTAAATCGAGAGTCTCTATCAGAAATGATCTTTGTGGGCAATCCGTGTAGTCGAATAACTTCATTAACAAACACTCGGGCCACATCCGTAACATCGTAAGTGTCCCTTACTAGGATGAAATGGGCACTTTTGGTCAATTTATCAACTATAACCAATATAGCATTGTGCCTCTGGGAAGTGAGTGGCAAACCTACCACAAAATCCATGGAAATTACTTCCCATTTAGATGTAGGGATGTCATGAGGTTGTAGGAGTCCTGCTGGATGGCGATGATCAGCCTTCACTCGCTGACATTCAAGACACTTGGCGACAAACTGGACTATGTCATGCTTCATGCCTACCTAAAAGAAGAGTTTTCTTGTGTCTGTGTACATCTTATTTACCCCAGGATGTGCACAATAGAGTGCTCTATGAGACTCTCCAAGGATGGTTTCTCTTATACCCCCTTCCTTAGGTACGTACATTCTCCCTTGGAATCTCAATAGCTCATCTGGTTTAAGGACATATCCTTCAAACTTTGGTTCTATCTGTTTCCCATTCTGGATGTCTGAGATGACTTTTAGATACCAAATATCTTCAAAGAGTTTCTCCAATATACGCTCCCTTAAATTTACTTTTAAGGCTACTAGGGAGAAGGTTCGTGGCCTCCTGCTTAGTGCATCCGCCACTACGTTCTCCTTTCCCTTGATGTATGAGATTTAAAAATCATACTCACTCATGAATTTGCTCCATCACATTTGTCTAGCGTTCAAATCCCTTTGAGTGAAGAGATGCTTCATGCTTTGATGATTCGTTCTTAACTCAAATCTTCTCCCAATGAGGTAGTGTCTCCATAGCTTCAAGGCTAACATTACTGCTGCCAATTCTAAGTCGTGGGTAGCATATAACTCTTCATGCTTCTTCAATTTTCTAGAAGCATAAGCTGTTACCCCACCCTCTTGCATCAATACTGCACCCAATCCTTGCACCAAAGAATCAGTGCAGACAGAGAAGTCCTTTCTCATGTCTGGTACTTGAAGGATCGATGCACTAGTTAGTAACCTCTTCAGCTCTGTGAATGCAATGTCACATTCATTTGTCCATTCATACCTAACCCCCTTTCGCTCTAATGTGGTGATGGTTTTTGCAATCCTTGAAAACCCTTCCACAAACCTGCGATAATACCCAGCTAACTCCATAAAACTACGTACCTCATGGGCTTTTTTTGGTACTGACCAATCCATTATGGCCTTCACCTTTTCCAGGTCAACTGAAATCCCTTCTCCTGAAATGATGTGCCCAAGGTAATGGACTTTCTTCTGAAAGAAGGAACATTTTGACAATTTCCCATACAATTGATTTTCCCTTAAACAAGTCAATACTACCCTTAGGTTCTTTTCATGCTCCTTATCATTCTTGGAATATATAAGAATGTCATCAAGGAAGACTTGCACGAATTGGTCCAAATACTTCCTGAACACACCATTCATGAGGCTCATGAAGACTGTTGGTGCATTGGTTAAACCGAATGGAACAACTACGAACTCATAGTGCCTAAACCGAGTTCGAAATGCAGTTTTTGAGATGTCCTCCTCCTTTATCCTCAATTGGTCGTACCTAGATTGTAGATCAATTTTTTAGAAGACCACTGCCCCCTTCATTTGATCAAATAATTCATCTATTCGAGGTTTTTGGTACCTATTCTTTATCATGGCTCTGTTTAAGTCTCTATAATCTATGCATAGCCGCAAGGAACCATCCTTCTTCTTGACAAAAATTACTGGTGCACCCTAAGGTGAAATACTAGTTCTGATCAATCCCAAGTCTAAGAGCTCCTTTAACTGCATCTGCAATTCACAAAGCTCTGGAGTTGTCATCCTATAGGGTGTCTTAGATATTGGTTATGCACCTGGTTTCATATCAATGGTGAAATCAATCTCTCATACAGGAGGTAATCCAGGCAATTCCTCTGGAAAAACATCCTTGAATTCTGCCAAGACTGGATGTTGATCCAGGGAAGTTCCTTTCTGGTCACTTACAGTCTTGACCAGATATAGTTTGCAACCTTGTCTGAGACAACGTTTTACCTTCATCATGGATATGAATCGTAGGGACACTCCCCTCTTGATTCCAAAAATCTCAATTTGCCTACCTTCATCATCTAAACAGATCACCTTCTTCTTGAAACAATCTACCAAAGCTTGATGAGCTTCTAGCCAGTCCATTCCAATAATTACATCATACGTCCCCAATGCTGTGACATATGCCTTCAACTTATTCATACACACCCCGAGGTTTACCTGACATTGGTCAACTCTAGGCCCTACTGCTTGTTTTATTCCAGAAGCCATCTCAACTTGTTTAAAGTCATCATGCTCATATGCTGCCAACCCACATTTTTCTAATTTGCAACTAGTGAAATGAAACTATCTGTAGCACCAGAGTCAAACAAAATTTTAACTTTTACTTTGTTTATCATACCTGAGGTTTCTACCACAGCAGACTGGTGTTCAACTTGCTGATTGTCAACTGCTGCATAGATTCGGTGGTGGCTACCTACTCTCCCCATTGGTTCCATTCCCTCTCTTCTGTTGTTACCGGTTTGAAACTTAGGGAAATCCCGCTGGTAATGAGGTCCTCTGCATCCCCAACAACTGATGCGTGGTGGACCTTGAACCGAATGTTGTGGAGTTCTTTGGAAAGAGTTTCTTCCCCTGGAACCCCTTCCCCTACTTGCTGCTCCTCGCATATGACTTTGATTTGTACGCGCCCTTGAAACTGTGGGTGAAGCTGCACTAGAAACCATTGAAATCCCTACTGTTGGTGTTCTAGGTATAATCCTGTTTCCATATGGTGGTGGCCTCAGACTTCCTTCCCTTTGGAAGGTATGAGGGGCCTTCCCCATAAACCCTATTTGACGTGGAAATATAGCCCTGCCTTCACTCTTTAATTCTAGGTGTTCTTCGACATAACGAGCTTGTTCTATAGCTTCTGCAACTGAGGATGGTTTCCACATCCGCACCATTGCCCTAATCTTAGGTCTCAATCCATACATAAAACGATCCTCTTGGCGCTGGTCAATATCCATGTAGGAGACATACTTGACCAATTCCATAAATCGAATTTCATATTCTTCTACAGTACGACCTCCCTATATCAGGGCATGGAAGGCTCCTACCTGCGGTTCTTCATAATACGCAGGCAGGTACCTCTTCCTGAACCTCTCCTCAAATAATTCCCAAGTAATTGTGTCTGGAGTGAGGTGCAATTGACGCTCCAAGATACCCCACCAATTCAGAGCACTATCTCTGAATTAGAATATTGCTATTTTGGCTTTGGAATTGGAATTGTAATCCCTTAGTGCAAAACACTTTCTCATTCCTTCTAACTAAGCTTCTGCACGCTCGCTGGCACAACCTCCTACAAACTCTGGGAGTTTAATCTTCTGGAGCTCCCTAGTAATGTCCTCAACTGGAGGTCCCCTATCATAGTCTCTAGATCCCTCAGGATTCCCTAACCCTGATGGAGGGTGTTCCCCTTCCATTTCATTTGTTTGGCGCCCTCTCAAGGTCTCATTAATCGCTTCTAGGGAATGCAGGATGACAGTCAATTATGGTGAAGGTAATGGGTTATTTGAAGGAGGTCCTTGTGAAGACTCTCCCGGCCCTTGGTTCCTTCACGTCCTTACCATTTTGATTTGTTCAAAATCTGCACGATATCTAAGACTTATCAGCGTTATCCCTAACATTTTCTACCACACTCTAGATAGTCCAAAGATAACCTAAGCAATAGATCCATTCAAGTTATGCCAAGACGGAATATTTATAAAATATGTTGTATCAACCATGTTCAATATCAACTATCCAAAATATTGGTAGTGATCCACATACCCAATGATATGTACAACCTCATGCCTAACATATGGGTGAAGGAGGTGCAAACAAAAGAAGGCTTTCATCCTTAGGCTGAGTGGTAGGAATAATAGCAAATTATATAGGTAATCAATTACTATAACATCATCTTTAAAGACCATTTTCAAGAGCATTACTCAAGAATAGATTAAGTGTCCCCCCATAGCCCAAGTGGGATGGGCACTACTCTTCGTTTGCACTTTTAACCATTCATTTAAAAGTTTTTCCCTTTCATTTTTCTTTTATTGGAAATCTATGGTTTGATCAAGTTAAATTCATGGATTTAGATTGCAAATTTTCAAGTCTTAGGATAACAATTTTCAGATCTAAATTAGGCTTGAAAGTTTCTCGAAAATCATTTATGTTTTTTTTTTTTCATGCTCAAAACATTTAAACACTTGCATTTCCTTTTGGATATAATAAGTTAAACTCTAATGTTTTGCAAATCCTTTCACTAGATGGTTGATTGGACTAAACAATACTTATGGGCTAATAATTTCAAGGTCTTAGATATATCTGACAATCTCTCATAATGCTGGAAAACTCATCAAAATTTAATCCACACATAGGTATATGCTCTTAAGAAGCCTAAAGTTGTAAGTTGTTAAAGTAAACTACTTCAAACAATTTCTTACCATAATCAATTGGGTAATGAAACTAAACTGAACTAGCTCAGTATTTTAGCCAACTCAAGTTTTGATGGGATATTGATATGTAAAAATAACTTTATAAGGAAGATCGGACAGCTTATAGTATCATATTTACATATTTAATTAAAATAGTATCAGTTTGGTGGAGGGCAATGGGCTTGGGTGGGGTGGAGCTATCCAAGAAGTTAGATTTTCCTTGTTCGTCTTTAACTCCTCACCATCAATCTAGGCTTCTGAAATGTAGTTTGATTCAAACCAATATTTTCTTGGGCATCACCACACTTTTACCAACAGACAAGAAAACTCAATCAAGACAAATGTTTAAATCATGTTTTTGACAGTAGAAATAGATTCAGCACCATAAAAACCTCTGGGGCACCCAAAATCTTGAAGTTTGACAACTGTAACCTAAATTTACAAAAATCTCTGCCAGAATTTATCAAAATATTACCAAAATTTCCATGATTTTCAGGGCAAAAAAAAATAGTCTCCTTAGACTACAGCAAAAAAAAATGAATAATAAAAGAAATCTACACTCTAGCAATAATAACAACAAATTTAAGAAAGTCAAGGCAAATGGAAGAGAACATGACTTTGATCGAGGTCCAAGATACTTCCTAAAAGTTGAGTTTGAGAAAATTTACATCCCAGTAGGATTAGCCCAACTGTATCAACTGCATGGTTATCAAGGGAATCACGATGTTCTATATTCACACATCACTACAAACTCTACCAAAAAAAATTATAAGAAACTGTCTCCGAACTTGTAGGAAATTGAGAAGCAACCAAAAATATATTACAAAGTTGAATTTTTATACTCACAGTAAAATTGAAAACATGGAACTGAGACAAAATTTCAATTAAAATAACGGCAATTGCACCAGCTTCTCTTGAATTCATGGTTATTAGGTAAGAATCAAAATGTTCAATATTTACACATAGCTGCAAACTTAAGAAAAAGAGGATATTAACTCGGAACTTGAACATTAATCTGAGATGAACATCTAACTAAAACAACAAACGCTACACTAGCACTGGCATTTCTAGCCACAAATCTGCCATACACTCTGCTATACACTGGATGAATGTTCCAAAGTGGTTGACTTTCAAATATGTCAAAAATGCAATCACAATGTCAGCTAGGTTTCTCAACTCAAGGTGAGATAGAGTGTATTTATGGTTATGAAACCAATCCCACCAGTGTATGACGTGTATGGTTATGAAACCAGTATCACCAAACAACAACTCGATTTTGAATAGATCCATTATAACCAGGACACATAGAAAGAAATCTCATCCCCAACATTGATCCAGGTGGATGTTGGTGGCCACCCACCTATCCCACTTGAACCCCCACAACTGTCTCTTTCATTTTTTCAGTTTCTGTAACTGTAGCACAATTTACTATTTTTAGCAGTTTTTTGGGTCCTGAACTTCTAGAGCCGGTTTGAGGCCCTAAACGACGTTTTTTGCGAAATCTAGGAGCAACATGGGTGCATGGACCAATGTTTCTCTTCCCAAAAGTTATAGTTCTCGGATAGATCTTTCTAACGAACTATTGTACGCATCAAACGGAGATCGGGTGCCAAAGTTACGACCCTGGGAAGTTGATGTACCAACTTACCCAAAACGAGGCCCACAATTTGGCGTTTCATCTTCTAGGGTTAGGTTTTGGGATGTGCAAGGTTTTCCATTGTTTCTCAACAAAAAAATAGGCCTTTGAGCCTCATTGTAACACAGTTAAGAGGCATGTAGCCGCCACATATCTTCTCAGAGATAAGCTACCATCACCCTAGCTGGTTTATTTCCATTATTGTTAGTAAGCACATTTCAGTATTTTACATTAATGAAATGAAGTATTATTTCCGCTGCATATCTGTGTTTATGGTTATCTCTGTAATTTGTTGCATTCCTGTTTAAATCCGGATCAGTGGTATCAGAGCGGTCTTCTTTTTCTCTGTTTTTCTTTGCATGTCCCCAACGAGGTCGGGATATAATGAGTTAGGGCTTGAACTGGTCGAACCTTTGCAAGACCAGCCTCGCAAATCCCGACGGCCTCCCATAGCGAATGATAAGAAAGACGAGGGGGCAAGAGATCCTATCAAAATCTTGCTCGAAGAAGCCCTCGAGCGACAAAGGAACGCGATGATGGATAGCTTTGCACAGATCCTTCAGTGGCTACCCAGAGGTGACGCATCAGCTTCCAACAGCTACTCTGGAAATGCCACACCTTTTAAGATACAAGTTAATTTTGAAATCCCCATCTTCGAGGGTCAAATAGATGCAGATGCCGTAGATAAATGGTTAAATCTACTAGATGGGTATTTTTCTGTTCATGAATTTTCGAGTCGGGAAAAGATTGTTTTCGCTCTTCTTAAAGCAGCCCCCCATGTCAAGGACTGGTGGGAAACCTACTGCGAGCAGAAGAATGAAAGTACAGGCTCACTATTTTCAGCCGCACCCACTTGGGAATCATTCCGGGTTGTCGTCAAGGAGCAGTACTACCCTGTCAAAAGCTACGAGGACAAATACATAAAGTGGACCACGCTATGGCAGGGAAGGGACCAAGATGTGCCAGGGTTCACAAACATTTTTCATACCCTTCGCACACAGTCGGGTATCAAAGATTCTGATCTCCATCTAGTACTCAAATACCGTAGCTGCCTACACAGATACATCCAGGAAGAGATGGAGTTCCTGAACATCTCCTCGCTCGGCATGGCGTACCGATACGCTGTCAAAATCGAGCAAAAGTTCAAACAGAAAAAGCGAGACTTTGGATCTGCAAATCCGAAGCCCAAAGGACAAAGCCAAGGCAAGGTGACCCAAGACAACCCGTCGAAGACGCAAGAAAAGAACAACAGCACGAAGCCAAAGAAAGACACAGGAAAGTGGTGCGAGTTCCACAAGAGTCCCACTCATAACACAAGTGAGTGTCGGACCAAGCAGTCGTTGGTGGCCGAGTTGAAGGCTTCAGAATCAGATGCATGTTCTGACCCTGAGTCAGAACCTGACAAGGGGAATGGCAAAGTGAAGCAGATCATTGATGCAGAGCCCAGCGTCACTGTTGCCACCGCCAAGATCCAGAAGAATGAGCCTGAAGCCCAGAGGAGGGGGAGCGTCTTTTCCACTCACAGATGTGGGTGAAGGGTTCGCCGCTGCAATTCATTGTCGACAGTGGCAGCCAAAAGAACCTCGTTTCAGCAGAGGTCATGAAGCAGTTGGGCCTACTGACTACACCACACCTGCAACCGTACAGTATCGGGTGGCTTCACGAAGGACGAGATCTCAAAGTTCACTAGCAGTGCCGCCTTCCCTACAGCATCAAGCCCTTCACAGACGAGGTATTGTGTGATGTTACACCTCTGGATGTTTGTGATGTATTTTTAGGCCAGCCATACTTGTGGAGGCGACATGCTGTGTATGAGTCAAGGCCTCGCGTTGTCATTATTTCTTTGAATAATTCATTATACAAGATACCAGAGGTAGCCCCACCTACCGCCACTTCTTTGATCACCGCTAAGAAAGGCAGCAAGCTCATCTCACAGACCAGGAAATTTATTTTCTGTCTGGTTCACTCCCAAAGTAAGGGTAAGGTCGTTGCCACATCCATGACCCCTGTGAAGGGTTCCTCCACGCAGCAGCAGCAACAGAGGGATACAGTCACGACAGAACACAGGAACACCTTCTCCTTACCCACAGGGGTACCGCACAAGTTTCAGGTGGACAACAAAGTCTGGTTGCATCTGCAGAAAGAACGCCATACAAGAGCCCATCAGAAGCTCCGACCACACCGACATGGTCCTTACAGCATTACCAAGGCTATGGGAAACAATGCTTTGGAGCACAACATTCCTCCATTCTTTCGCTTGCACCGAGTGTTCAATGTGGACAGTCGTCGACCATGCTTCCCACCATTACTGGACACATCAGAGATTGTAGAACAGCTCACCCCGGAACAAGTTTAGCAGATGGAGGAACTCAATGCAATGGGGACCATTGCTTCCTAAGGGGGCAGGAATGATCCAGGTGGATGTTGGTGTCCACCCACCTATCCCACTTGAACCCCCACAATTGTCCCTTTCAGTTTTTCAGTTTCTGTAATTGTAGCACAATTTACTATTTTTAGCAGTTTTTCGGGTCCTGAACTTTTGGAGCCGTTTTGAGGCCCTAAATAACGTTTTTTGAGAAATCTGGGAGCAACATGGGTCCAAGGACCGATGTTGCTTTTCCCAAAAGTTATAGTTCTCGGATAGATATTTCTAACGAGCTATTGTACGCGTCAAACGGAGATCGGGTGCCAAAGTTACAACCCCGAGAAGTTGATGTACCAACTTACCCAAAACGGGGCCCACAATTTGGCATTTCATCTTCTAGGATTAGGTTTTGGGATGTGAAAGGTTTTCCATTGTTTCTCAACAAAAAAATAGGCCTTTGAGCCTCATTGTAACACAGTTCAGAGGAATGTAGCCACCACATCTCTTCTCAGAGATAAGCTACCACCGCCCTAGCTGGTTTATTTCCATTACTATTTGTAAGCATATTTCAATATTTTACATTAATGAAATGAAGTATTATTTCCGCTGCATATTTGTGTTTATGGTTATCTCTGTAATTTGTTGCGTTCCTGTTTAAATCCAAATCAACCTTAAACCTAACGGAAAACTTCATTCAGGTTATATGTGAGTAGCTAATGTCACAGACCTAGGAACCTAAATGCAGAGAACCAAATATCATAATAGAGTAGTTATTAATATAGTAGGTTATTGCCAACATTCTATGAAATGAGTATCCCAGGATTTGAAAACTGCTATACTTTCAAAACCTTATTTTCAAGAGAAGAAAAAAAAATTTTCCTTGAGGTTTGCCAGATTTTGAGTGATTATTCCTTGCATAATGGGATCAATTCATGTTTTGCAAATAAGTTATGTCAGAAATTAACAGTAGGATGTTTTGGTATGTCTTCTAGGACACAAGTCTCATCTTCATATGATCATTGTATACATAGTTGTCCTTACATTTTAAAGCAAAGAAGGTCATTAGGCACTTCTGATTAATGTAAAATTTAAAATACAGTACTATAGAAATGTAGCTCTCAGTGGGAATGTAACTTTATACTATATTTTTGCAGGAATGAAGACATTAGTTTGCAGCAGTATAAGTCATGCCAACACATCAGAAATGCAGGCATCTCAGTCATCAAGTTCTGGTAGTTCACATGGGCTGGAAGGCATGAGAGAAGACGAGGTGTACTGAAAACGAGCTGTTATCTAAATTATATGAACTGGTTGAAAAATTAAGCATATGATACAAATGTACACCTTTTTAACTGGACAGATTTATATGGTCAGGTACGGCTTACCTCAGGAGTATTAAAGAGTGGAGTGCATTGCCTTTCAATATTCAAAGACAAGGAGGAAGAGAGAGAAATGAATTTTTCTCAAATTTTCGTTGGGATGAAAAATAGAGACCTGATGGATATGTTTGCTATGTGTATGCCATATCTTTTTGAGTGCATGCTTAAAAATGATCAGCTGTTGACTGTATATTCTAATCTTCTACAGACAACTCAGGTTGTACGATACATTGCAGATGTGCTTGTAAATTTTCTTGTTCGTAGTAAACTAGATACCCTTAAACAACTAGACACACCAGCATCAAAACTAGCCTTGCATTTGTTCCACCTATTATTTGTTGTTGTTACAAAATTTTCTGGGGATTGTGAGTGTGTATTACGGCCGTATGTATCAACTATAGTGGATACATGTGTGAAGAATGCAAGTGAGATTGAAAAGCCTCATGGATACATGCAACTGCTTCATTCTATGTTTCGTGCTCTTTCAAGAGCGAACTTTGAATTTTTATTTCGGGAGTTTATCCCATCTACAAATACATGTTATGAAATCTTATTGCTTGTGACATGTAAATTAAATTTCTGGCAGCAGAGTTGATAGGGCGAAGTAGCGAGGTATATTATATCAAGAGATGACACGAGTGAGCAGCAAATCTGCTTTATAGAAAAAATGCATGCCATAACAACAATGCCCATGACATTTCATCTTCTCTTCCTAATAGTTTGAATGCAATGGCGTAAAGGAATCCCCAATGAAAATGCACTGGTTGTTCTTTTACTAGGGATTCCTGTAGCTAGTGAGCGAGGCGAAGCACGGCGTGAATTTGTGAGACAGATGGGATGGGATGGGCTGGCCCGGGCAGCATTTGATATTAGAGGAGATGATCTTCTTCTTTTTGTTTTAGGTTTCATTATTTTATTTTTTTCAATAGGATGGGCTTCCTTTTCTTTGTATCTCTATGTTTGATTATTGACTGATAACCGCCTTTTTCTGATGGAAGAGGGAGAGACAAAGGCTGCATCAACAAAAGAAACGAAAGAAATGAAACAAGAACCCACCGCAGACATCAATTTGGAATTTAATTGGTAATAGATATGGTCCATTCTTCATTCAGGGTAGAGAGGGCATTTTTGAGTTTGGATTTCGAATATGGTTAGTATCTCTATCTTTGTTCCACAAAAAGACAGGAACAAGACAATTAGGGAAAGATGGAGATGTGGATGATTCTGGCCGTTTCTGGCTCTGGTTATCTGGCCAAATATCTCCATAATGGTAATAATACTAATGCACGGGAAAACAAAGAGTCCATTGCAACAGATGGGAAGAGTGCAGGTGATTATACGTCCATGGACTTTGGCCACAACTTGAAGACCTCAGGGGCCGGCAAGCGGGCAGATTGCAGGGTGACTACTCAAACTCGTAGCAAAGCACTCAATAAAGCAAGTCCTTATAACGCAATGAAAGAAGAAGGAGAAAGCTCTACACAATTGGGATCATTCAGTGACCATTTAGTTGTTGATCCAGGCATTACCTCTAGCTCAAACACAAAGGAAAATAGTTACCATAGACTGCAAAAGCCCAATGCCCATCTCATTTTCAGCCAGGCTGAGAAACTTGATGTCGATGCAAATGCAGGTGGGATTGGCTATGCCAAAATGGACGATGGAGATCGGTTTGGGTTTCCAGAATTTCGAGGAAAGAGGCTGCATCAACAGATTTATCCTAGGGAGATTGGGGAAAATATTGCAAAGAAGCTTCTACCAGATTGCAAGGAAAATTTTAAAGTGCAATTTACAGGTTAGTAATGTCTTGGTCTTCAAAGATTCAACTTGATTTGAAAAATCTCTGGTGGGTAGGCTTCAAGGTCCAGATTTTGAACTTGGTTCTGATACCATGTGTAAGAGACCTATCCTAGGGTCTGCTAACAGATCTAATTTCTTTAGAAATTAAATGCAATAAGAGGCGATAGTTTACTTACTTATAGGACTTTTAAACAAATAAAATTTTGCCATTTACATTCTAATCAGCATAACTTAAGGTGAATATTTCATTCTAATAAAATTTACAAGAGTAATCTATGGAGGAATACCTGTACCGGTGACTGGTGGAGATGCCTTTGTCCTGTTGCTCCTGCTGAGTGCTCCTCTTGACAGACCCAATTGGATTTACCTCCCAGCCAACTAGGAAATAATCCCTAGCCCAGGAAACCTCGACAGGTTCCCTAGCCCTCCGAGCCCAAGTCCAATCAGATGTAGTGTGTGTGTCCAAGATGAATGATCCAAACCAAGATGAACAATATTTCCCTCTTCTCAACAACCCAAGAAACCTCCACAGGTTCCTAAGGTCTCCAAAAAAAACACAACAAGTCCTAAAATCACAACCAACCCCACAATCATAAGCAAGACCCCACATCCCCCTTTTCTCCCTTCCCCCTTCCCTTTTTATACCCTCCCTTTCTTCTCCATCTCAACCACCCCTCATTAATGTCATTAACTTCTCATCCATCCTTACAGTTGACTTCTCTTCTCCTAAGTAAAGATGGGAGTACATTTGGAAATGTGACATGAATATAAAATTGGGAAATTAATGGGAGGGAACATGTCTTCTCCCAAATAAATCTGAAAGTACATTTGGGAATTTCAGATGAATATATATATTGATAATTAAATGGAGAGGACTATGTCTTCTCCCAAGTAAATGTGAGGGTACATTGGGGAATGTGAGATGTAATTAAATGGAGAGGACCATGTCTTCTCCCTCGTAAATGTGAGGGTACATTGAGGAATGGGAGATGAATATATATATTGATAATGAGTTGGAGAGGACCATGTCTTCTCCCAAGTAAATGTGAGGGTACATTGGGGAATGTGAGATATAATTAAATAGAGATGACCATGTCTTCTCCCTAGTAAATGTGAAGGTACATTGGGGAATGTGAGATGAATACATATATTATTTGAAATAATGGAAGGATACCATACCCTACCTAAGATTCAATTTGAGAAGGTAAGTTGGGAATTTGAATCATAGAAATCATGAATTTTATATTAGACCAATATTTCTCAATAATTTCAGATAATGTAAACATTAACAAAATTTGCAGGATAAGATTTAAGTGGGGCATTACAGTGTGACTTTTCTTACTCAAAAAATATACCTAAGAAAACTTTGTGCAATCATCAATAAACAATCAAAAATACAGTGCACCTCCTAATGACTTTGTTTGCATGGGTCCACAAAGATCTGTGTGCACTAATTCAAGTATATCTCGCTGTTTCTTCTCTACTCGAACAGGGAATTCTTCTCTATGCATTTTTCCTAATGTACAGGCATCACAATCATTATGCACTTGTTTTAACATAGGAGATCTCTTACCATTTCCTTTTTCTGAAGTAACAGTAAATCATTGTAGTTGATATGACCAAATCTCTGATTCCACAACTCTTCTGTAGTCAAACCCGTTGTTGTTAAAGCTCGAACTGGTGCTGGTCTTACATCCAATTTGTACAGACTTCTTGTTCGAATTCCTGTAGCAATAGTCTTCATGCCATCTAGCAAATCTTTAATATAGCAGTTAGATTTAAAAAATTCAACTTTAAGATCTTGATTTGTAATCATGGATACAGAGATCAAGTTCTTTGTTACACAGGGCACATACATGAAATTATGAATTTGTCTTACATTACCATTAGGTAAAATAACAGAAATTTTCCCACACCCTTTGATCTGATGACTTCTATCATCACCTAGGTAGATTTGTGCTTCATCGTTGATTTCTTTAAAATCTTCAAACCATTCCTTATTCTGTGTCATATGTGTTGATGCTCCCGAATCTACATACCAGATATTTGCATCAAAATTCTCATCAAAGTCTGCCATGAACAATCTGTAATTCTGCTCATGATTATCAATTGCAAGATGACCTGCATGTCGTTTCTGCCTCTGCTGTTCTTGATGATATTTCTTCTCCCTGCACTCCCTAGCTATATGACTAAGTTTTCCGCAATAAAAACATTTAATTACATAGGTTTTTCTATTTGGATTCATACCTTGGGTCAGATTTGGTCTTTTCTATGAGCTTCCTCCGTTTTCTTGTTGCAGATTTCCTTTTCCTTTGAAGAAATTATTTTTCACCATCAATGCAAGATTGACACTCTTGGGCTTCAGAGTCGATCTTCTTTCTTCTTCTTGCATCAGTATTCTTGTCAGTTCTTCAAAATTCGGGATTTTCTCTCTCGCATTTATCCCAGTGATGAACATTTGGTAGCCATCGATCACACCATTCATGGTAATTGTTACAAGATCTGTATCTGCAACTGTATCGCCAATGTCTGACAATTTGTTCTTCAAATCCTTGATCCTTGCTATGAAGGCAACAACTTTTCATTCTCCTCCATCTTTAGGGACAAGATCTTTCTCTTGAGAAACAAAAGACGAATTGTATTCCTGATCTCATACAAATATTTCAATATTCCCCAGATTTCGCTTGCTGATTTACATTCTCTGATATGTGGTATGATGCAGTCTCTCACTGACATCTTTAACAACGTCCTTGCTTTACTTTCTCGCTTCTCCCAATCTGGGATTGATGCAGATCCAACTGCTGGCTTCTGCTCATCTCCATTTGCAATCGTTTAAGCACTCTGCACTTCTAGCATCTTGAATTTCCAATTCGCATAATTGGAACCATCGAGCTTGTTATGCTCATTCAAGCATGATTTTAGAGTGCCTAACAACTTCATCTTAAATGTCACACTCTCCTCACGATACCATCTGCGATTTAAGCTTTCATTTTAAATACTTCACATCTTATGAGGTCCGATTTAAGCTTTCATTTTAAATACTTCACATCTTATGAGGTCTAAATTAGTGGGTGGGTTTTAGTTCTCATTTGATAATTGGTTTTAAAACTTATAAAAGAATGAAAAAGGAATGGAAGCTTTTCGTAACTATTGTTTTGGTAATATACGATAAATTATTTCTCCATTTAATTAAAAACTAACCCTAACCTAAATTCCTAATAGCTTTTAATTGAGCTTAAAACATTTTCAGTGCAATCTAATTAGGTCAATGCTATTTTCAGATAATTACTTTCAACCCTACTTAATTATTATAAAAAATTATACATAACTAAAAAATTTAACATTCAATAACTTACACCTTACACTAAACGTGATACGAAAATGGAGAAGATAAGTGACCGTTACTAAAAATGCAATCTAATTAGGTCAATGCTATTTTCAGATAATTACTTTCAACCCTACTTAATTATTATATATAATTAAAAAATTTAACATTCAATAACTTACACCTTACACTAAACGTGAAACGAAAATGGAGAAGACAAGTGACCGTTACTAAAAATTCAGTGCACAGGAGAATTAAATTTGAAATTACGTTTCTACTTTGAAGCCACTTCGTTTTAAATGCCGACTGTACCGCGTAAACTTTTATACGTCAGCCATTTCGTAACTGTTATCGACCGTCCCGTCACCGGTGCCATGTCCAGAGCTGGTTTTAAATGCAATCTACTGTTCACCCTATGATTTACTTCATCTTAAATGTCCACGTTCTACTCACGGTTGGTGCGATAAAATACGCGTATTAAAAATGATCATATTTAAAAATTCTTTTTTAAACTTGAATAATCCTCTGACCCAAAGCAAGCGAAAAATAAAATTAATTCTTTGTCCCTAGTCGACCGACTTTCTGAATTTTATAATTGATCGCACCGCAATTTTATATATTTTCACAGTGACACAGAATTTTGTAATTTTTCACTATAATTTTGTAATTTTTCACTATGACAGTTAATTTTTCAAAATTTTTAAACTTCATTAATCTTGACATAAATATGTTATAGTTAGTTTTTGATTGGACAGAAAAATAGTTTATTCATTTATAAAGTAAGATGTTATTATCAAACAATATTTTATATTATTAAAAACGCTTTCATTTTTCATATTTTTTTTAGCAAATTTTAAAACAATAATTCATTCCTTTTTATAAAATTTAAAACCAATAATTAAATAAGAACTAAAACCATTAACTAGTTTACAACTTAATAAAATGTAAACTAAATATTTGAAATAAAAAAATCAATTAATTTACATTTGTAAAGTTTTTAAGATGAAAAGATAATCAAACAAATAATAACTCATTTACACTTCATAAGATGTAAAGTATTTAAAATGAAAAGGATAAATCGCAGATGGCACAGTCAGTAGAACGTGGACGTTTAAGATGAAGTAAACCATATGGTGAACAGTAGATTGTATTTAAAAATCAGATCTGGACATCGCACCTGGTAATGTCTGACGTATAACATCATAAGTGGTACAGTTTATGGACTCGTACCGGGTAATGCTGATAAAATGGCTGACGTATAAAATCATAAGTGGTACAGTTTACGAAATGGCTGACGAATAAAAACAAGTTGTTCATTTGAAATGGTGTACTCTGTAATGCTATTTTTATGGAGTCGACTTGACATGTTTATTGATGGTGATACATGCATAGCATGGATGTATTTCGGCAATTTTTGGCAACCTCGATTAATTGAGATTTTGATTTTTTGGTCGTTGTACAACTTTTCTTATTTGCAATTCATTCTTCCCTAAATTGTAATTACTTCGATATGTCGGAGGGCAGCGCCTAACCAGCCATATATCGCGTATTCAATGCACCCGGAGATGCACAAGAAATAATCCGTTAACACACGAATTTGAAAACTCGTCACTAAATAAAAAAAGGATATTTGCGTGTTAACGGGCTATGTCCCGTGCATCTCCGGGTGCATTGAATACGCGATATATGGCTGGTTAGGCGCTGCCTATGTCGGAGTTGGTTAAATTTTGGAGAGTCAAGTAGAGTGAGTTTAAGTTAAGTTATATTTTGGGAAAAGTCAAATTTAAAGTGTGTGTGCATGTTGAGCTATTTTGGGCAATTATAAATATCCCTCACTCGCTTCATTGTAAGAATCAAGTTTATGTGATCAACAGAGAAGAGCAGCAACTGGTGTGTTTTCCATGTGAAATTTTTGTTTTGGCTCCTCTGTCTTTCCAATAAATTGGTATAACATCTAAAGAGTGAAAGAGTTATAAGATCTAAGGAGTGAGATCATCTGATGTTAGAATAATAATCACACCTATTCATATTTCGACATAGTACATGATATTAATGACGTTGATTGTTCCTTAGTCAATGGGTGGTAGGATTCGGCAAGCTTAGGTAAGTAATAAAGATAGTCAGTAGATTTCACTGTAGAAACTCTGGTTCAATCCATGTATACATTTTTGTGTTTGGGAATGAAATGTTAAGCTCATTTGATGAGTTTCATTTTATGATATGGTACCAGAGCTGAGGGTTTGAACAGCGTTGTGAGAGCTCGATGTTATGAAGGGCACGTGGAGTTTGCCCTGTTGTTGAGCGCTGCGTAGAGAAAACAAAGTCGTGTGAGCTGTTGCAGGGTTTTGTGAAGCCCAAGTTGCCTAGTGTTGTGGAGTGCAAGTGAGACGTGATTATATCGAAGTTTGTGTGGAGAACTTCCGGTATTTGTTTTGCCGGAGTGGTGTGGTGAGAGAGGCACGAACTCTCGACCTCAGAAGAGATTCGTTGTTATTCTATCTACCGCGCTACTATGGAGATCATTGAGAAATCCTACCATCCTTCGCATGGTTTTGAGAGTGCTTCTTCTAGAAATGCATTTCGATTTCATACGATATGAACATATTTCTAGAAATCTGAACACATTAGCAAATGCCCTAGCTAATTTTGTTTTAGATCAACATTTGTAAAGAATGTAAATAACATTCAATTCACATCACATCATATTGAAAGCAGAATAGGAACTAGGAAACATTGAACAAATCTGAACACATTAGCAAATGCCCTAGCTAATTTTGTTTTAGATCAACATTTGTAAAGAATGTAAATAACATTCAATTCACATCACATCATATTGAAAGCAGAATAGGAACTAGGAAACACTGATATATATATATATATATATATATATATATATATATATATATAAGTTTGGTTTTACAAAATGTGTGCCCCGAGACACATATGGCTACATCATCCATATAAAAACTACATGCAAAACATATAAGTAGACAAATCAGTGGTGCTCATGATAAAACGACATTGCACGAGCTATCTTACGCAGTAATCGACCAATACGACTAGGCACTCTGATTGTGTGTCGTTGAAGTCGCAATGGAAGTTGATCGACCACGGTCTCATCAATTCCATGTGTCAGTCCTTCCATGTGTTGCTCCACCTCCAATAGGATCTCTACTACATATGGATCTCATAGCGCATCTCGTCCTACCGCAACGACTTGTACTGGTCCCACTGCCTCCTCTTGTGGTTGTCTCTCTATGTGACAGAGATATATAACACCCACTAGTCGAACAGGTCCAATGCCTCCATGAAAACATCAAATATTTTAGTCTCGGGAACATAAAAAAAAAAAAATCGTAAAAATTTCAAAACCTTAATGGTCGAAGTATCTTACCTAAAGCATCCCATTTCTCACCCTCATGCAACTTGAGCTCGGGATCATCATAGAAATCCATCCCTGCATAAGGATAATCATCAATGATGATGAACTGCCTACGTAGCCATCCAAAGAAGGCTAGTGAAAATTGATCGTTGATGGGCGTGCATGTCGGATCATATGGTCTCTCCACCTCCTCATCCGTGGGGTCCTCGGATCGATGGGATCAAGTACAATATGCTTGGGCTGCAATAGTAGCACCCGCTCTAGAGAAAACGATACTAATATCGCTCTATGACTGAAGTTCTTCAACCTCCCCTACTTTGCTTTGGTAAGTTGTTCCTTCAAATTGACAAAGACACCCTCACTCCAGTTGAATATTGTCGGCTCTAGACATTCTATCCAATACTGCATGTAAGATATACTCGCTACATGTAGTGTTGAGTTGCCTGCCAATCTTGCAATAATGAACAAGATCATTCTCAGAGGTAATTCGGTTACAACCTTCATGTTGATCCTCCCATCTCTAGTAGGAAGGGCTCAAGTTTTGCAATAGGTAACGATATAGTCTTTCACCATCTCACCGCCAGGTCTTCCACCTAGAAGAGAGATGGGGGCACCTCGCTTTGAAAATCTAGTCAAAAAGTAAATTTCTTCTACCTGTATCTCGAGAAGATTCTCCCCAAACCTGAATGTATGTGTTTATATATCCCATGAACAAACAAGGTACTTCAGCAACTCCATCTGTTGCCTCATACCATGAAGCCAGAGGAATTTCAATAACTCACAGTTTTTTAGCGCTTGGATGGTAGACGGGTCATTTTCTGCATTCAAATATTGTTCTTCGTGTTCTCTTTCTCGCTAGATGAATGCCATTTTGTACTAATGGGTACCTGAAATATCAACAAGGGATCCATTAGTATCTTTCCCATGCCAAAAAATTGACAAAATTTAGGGAAAAAATGAGAAGCAACCTAGGAAAATGTGCCTAATGCACCCCAACAATGTCTACCAAATCATTGCACCTCTTCCTGCAATGTTTCCTTGCCTATGTGAAACATAGTTTTCGACATGGTGGGCATGCATTAGTCCCAGAGCGTTTTTTTATGAACCACGAGGACCTCAAAACCTTAAATTGTTTTCATGAAAACACAAAAATGGACTGTTGAAAGATAGAGAAAGGTTTCAATTCCTACCTGGAAGTGACGACACTTGAAATAGTTCCCTGGATTGGCAGCAATCAGCGATAGAAGATCGAGGGCAAAAGGGCTACAAATACTCATTGTTGGAGGTAAAATGTGAAATGGTAAAAATGAAAAGTCATTTTGAATATTTATGGTCATTTTCTCATTATTTCATTCATTTTTAATGTTTTGACCTAGATATGATTCATTTTTACTATGAAATATGTATGTTTAATCCTTCTTGTGGTGTTTTGAGCAGGTTGACATCTGTTAGCAAGTTTTCATTATGTTTGAATAGGTTACTTTGACCACAGAGTATACTTTTATCTCTTTTTTGAACTCTTTAAACCCACGAAAAAGGAACACCCCTATAGTCCTCTTTCATCTCTTTTCAAACTCCAAAAATATGAAAAGAGTATCGAGCACCCGTCCTTTCGACCTCGTAAAAGTAAATGAAAATATTTCTACTCAGTATAAGTTTAACCCTTTTCCAGACTGGGATAGACTAGCTACGAAAAAGGAATACCTTAGTCGAACATGGCTAAGACGATCGCTTGGGTATTGTTTTCTACCTTTTCGGGCCTAAGGGACTATCTATGAAAAGGGACATCTGGAGTTTTCTTTTTCACCTCCTTTTCAAACTCTCTAAACACGAATAAGATGTCAAGTTTTACCTTCATTGGACTCGTTAAAACATCAAACAGTGATGGACTTGTCGAACATGATAAGGTCGAACCATTCCTTCCCAAGGTTCATTAAATATACTCAGAGGGATTCATCCAAATGATGGACTTATAGATCAAGCATATGTTATCCTCCTCAAGCTTGTTATAAAATAAAGAGGTACTAACCAGTATGGTTGGGGAAATTAGGAAGAAAAAGGATTCCATTTTGCTAATGGCAGCGAGCCGCTCTTGAACATGACACTCTTCCACTTCATTTTTGTGGTTGTTTGGTTGGGTAATCTGCTTGTCTTATGGTTATCATACCATTTTCAGAGCCTCCATCCTGGTTTTAGGTCAATGCTTCCAACTTCATTTAGTGTCGTTGGTGTGTTCAAGAGAAGTCATTCAGTTGATCTCTGCTACAATACTCTTAAGCCTTAATTTCATGTTTTCCTTTCCTAATCTAGTTCCATATCAGCATCATTCTGATCATTTTTTCTCAATCATCATACCCATTTTGCGGTCGCTTCCTGTCAAAATCAGCACATCATCTAGGAAGTTAACTTAGAAACACCCCTTGGTACCTTGGTGCTTTCATACATCAATGCAAAGTTTCCTCACTCTTGGCTACATGTTTACATCAATGGCCTTCGACCGAAAGATTCTATGTGGTGTTCGACATCAACTCATTTATTCACACCATACGGATTGTACTATGGTACCTTGAGAGCCATTAACATCATCGATTGTTTCTCTCGCATATGTTAACGACTTACATCATTGGTTGGTAATCAGATGGTGTCTACCATGTTCGACTCCAGCTCATTGATTCACATGCTTAGACTCATACTTTCATTGGTCATGTGAATGAGATAGAAGACCCTGAATCTAGTTTCATCCATCCGAGATGCAATTTCAGGATTATACATATATCACAATGTATGGTGGTCGTGATCATGGGTCCACCAGTTGCATCTATGGAAGCGTCATTTGATCATTGTACATGTTATGTTAGCTTATGATTTAAGTATGGGTATGCCTCCCTCATCATACAAAGATTTCATGTTGTAAATGTATTGTAACAGATGAAGCTCACTAGTTTTCCTTGATCCCTACTTGTCACAAGTTAAAGCACTTTAGTCATCAGTCATCATCTTTGACTTTGCACTTTACGGGGCATTCTATTATAGGCCATTTTTTCACATCTGATAAGTGAGCCTCCTAATGGGATCATTCATCATCCTGTTCCCCCTTGTCACCATCTTGCACAAAGCCCTAAGCATGTACCTTTCATTTATGAGAATTTGAGCCCTAAACTGCATCATCAAAGCCAGTTTGAGGACCAACGCTCCCTATAAGCCTATTGTGGTGCGTTCACGAGCAGGTTGCTCCACTTTGTACCTACATTGGTTCTAGAAATCCGGGAGGATGTCGGGATTTTGGAAGCTTCACCTTCTAGTAGTTTCTAGAAGTCGTTAGAACTACTTACCTTGGATAAATCATTCGGATCCTATCCATCCCTACATTGGAGTTTTCACCACTTATCCTTTGATCCTATCCCTCCATCAAAGTTGGATCTCTTACCCTAGAATGGTAATTGGATAAGAACTCCTAACTTACCTTGCTTCTCTATATATTTCTAGCCTGTTATGAGGTTGGGGTTGGCTTTTAGAGAATAATTTTTCCATTATGTTGTTTTAGTGAATGGTCCTCATTCCATGCATTTAGGGTGATTGGAGGTTCATATTGTGACAAGGAAAGGACAAGTCAACAACTTGGAGGAGCTCTTCTACAAGATTAATTGTTACTTATGGTTGTAATATCCTTCCATTTATAGTAATGAAATGAATTCACTATTTTCCTATATTGATGTTGTTTCATATATTTCAATATCATGTTGATATATTGAATGAAGTACTTAAATGATACTACATACATCTCATAGTTTCTTGGCTTGTGTTATCTGACTGTGCAGGTTCTAATTTTGGCAATTAGAGCTGGAATTGGGGCATCCAAGCTAAAGAAGGGGCAAAACATGCAAAGGATTCTAGGTAAGCATCACTCCATTATCTATTTACTTTAAGGAAAAGCATTGGGTCCCTTGTCTCTCTGTTGTTCTAGGTTACCCAATGACCTAGGGGAGATACTTTTGTCTGCAATCATCGATCTCATATAACACTAGTGGCAGGAGTAATAAGGGAGAAATGTATAATAGAGAAATTGCAAGTGGAAAGGTGGTGTTGCACTTCTCAAAAACAGAGTTTATATTTCTTGCAGATATCCAAGTAATTGATGACCCATAATATTCCTTCTCCGGATCAACAAATTATGATAGGGCTAAGCAATCAAACTTTAAATGGAAAAAGGGTGTCGCAAAGCAGTTTTCCCAAAATAATCATCAACAAATCTATGGTCAAGATTAATTGTGACACCCTTCCATCACTTTTTACAAAGTTGCTACTAGACGTGTTGCAAAGAAATTTCTGGTTTATAAAAACTGCCTATGTGCCACTGACATATGCATGATGAACATTGGGACCCACACAATTTTCAACTACCAATAAAGCATGCAAATTGTCTAGCCCATCTATTACATGGAGATGACTAAGATTAAGGGGCCCGCGCACACTTAACATTGATATATATGATATATATATATATATATATATATATATATATATATATATATATATATATATATATATACATACATACACACACACACACACAAAATTAATGCTTGTAATTTTTATTTTTATTTTGTTAAAACTAAAGGTGGTTTTATAACTGTCAAAGACTTATTTTTACAACTGAATGAAATAGTTAGAGTAGGTGTTACACGTCATTTTATTAGCATTAGGTAAATTACCATCAATCTGGATCTTTTGCTATCCATCAAAGTGTTCCAAAGCATTCCCCTGCAAGGCTAGAAGTTAAACAATCACAAAGAGAATCAGAATTTTGGATTGCATGGTCCTAAGACCTATTTTTGAGTACCTGCGCAGTTCCCTAGCTAGTTTCTACACATACGCAGACTTGACCATTAAAGTCAGCGCAAATGTATGCTCTGTCTTCCACTATGAACTACACACATGAATCAAGGAAATTAAAAATAAAAAAATAAATTCTAGAAGCTTTGTTGGGGGAATATTTCCCAACTAAAAGCTTCGAGTTGATGCTTACTCAAGCCTTATCCCTCTATTCATGGAGCTAATTCCCTCTCTTTGTGGATCCCAGATCCCACCTTTTGAGGATCTCATCCCTTAGGAAAAGGATCTCAAACCTCCTCCTCTTCGCCTATAAATCAAACACAAACTAGAGGGTTGGGGAGGACCACTGAAGGTAGACTTATGCTACTGAAATAGGGCTAGAAGGCTTGTCATCCAAAGAGAATATTGGAGACCATTGGAAGAGGCTTGTGACATCAAGACAACTAGGTTGTAAGCTTGTTCACCTTTGAATTCAATACAAAACAATTGTTATTTCCTAATTGTGTCTATTTTGATGTTATTTGTGAGATTCCTTGATCACTCACATGGTTTATAACTGATTTTTTATTCAACTATATGTTGTATGTTAAATTAAGAACTTCATTTACCTCTGATTTTATATGTGAGATGCTTTGATCCCTTTGAATGTTTTTTTTTATGCAAATCTCTCTTGGAGCATCATGGAGAAGTTGTGGAAATTCTTGGGAAAGCCTCTAAGGCATTGAGGAAAAGATGGCTATGGAAAGCGCTAAAAGGACTTCTACAAGCACATCACTAATAGGTAAGTGGTTCTTCGTGTAATACATGTTTCATGTTTCAGATATAGGCTAAGGAAAGGTAGCAATTATTTTGATGTTCGTTACTATGTTTTGTTGGAAATCTAGGGAGATCCTTCTTGTCTGCAAGAAGTGATTAGTCCACTATAACACTAGAAAAGAAAATAAAACTTTGGAAAAGAAGGGTTTGTAAGGGTTGAGAGACTAGAGGAGGGAGTCATAATGTAATGAAGAAAATCTCTCAAAAATCAGTAAAGAAAACCAATTTTGATTCCAATTCTTTGAGTAAGTTGCAACTTTGTTTTCCTTGCTATGTGGTCATCAATTCATGGTGTATTTTTATTTTGTTGGAATAGGAATTTGTAGCAGTAGGTTCCCTTAAAGAAACTGTGGATTTATCTATGTAAACGGTACCCATAATTTTTTTAAGATACCTTAATGAGAGCTTTGCTTTTTCCAAGAATTCATTCATATTTCTTGTTTCTTTCATCATTTCTTGCTCATGGTTAAAACTTAGATTCTTGTGTGCTTGAGTTATTAAACCTTGTTCTTTCTCATTTTTCAACTAGCCATTTCTATTTAAAAACACCTTCAAATCTTAGTGATATTGCCTTCTTGGTTGTCATTGATGGTTTTTGAATTAGAGTCATTCATTGCATTTGATCCAAGCGTAACTCGAACCAAATTTTTTAAATTTTTTATCAAATCTTGTAGATGTCCCAGGCATTGGTTCCCTTGCAGCGAGGAACTGTCTCCAAGGTGACAACAAGTTTAATGTCCTATAACATTTGAGTTATAATGTTAGCTTAAGATTATATCTAGTCTTTATTAAAACCTATATTCCACCAATTATAGATACCCTTGTTACTCTTAGTTCTTCGAAGCTCAAGGTTTTCATTATGTATGGTCAAATTCTTCATATGATGCATCCTTTCGGAGATCAGACAAGATTTCCTCTATCTTGACCAAGGTTGTTTAGAGCCGAGACAGAATAAATATTTTTTGACTCGCCATAAATTTTTGCTAATTAATAATATGTATTTTCTTTTAAAAATTATATATATATATATATAATAATTTAATTATTGTTAATAAATTATATATATATATATATATATATATATATATATATATAATAATTAAATTATTGCTAATAAATTATATATATATAATAATCAAATTATTATTAATAATTATTTTTTATATGGCAAAAAAAAAAAAAAAACATACATCAATTTAATGTGAACGTGAATATTTGACATGATCTTAATTTTAAAATCAAATAAATATTATTATTAATATGAATTATATTTGTAACTTCTAAGAAAATCCATCATAATTTCAAGACTCCATAAAACTACTTTGGGCTTTATGCGCTAATTTATTTCCAATACACTTATCCATGCTAATAAAACCTCACACAACAATTTTCAATTTAACAAGCATTTTATTTTACAGACAATATCTCCATGGTTTGAAATTTGAATCCAAAGAACCCACTGGCTGAATAAAAAATATCACACAACATAACTCCCCCTGCAATAAAGGAAATAACCCATTTCGTAGCAATTACCTACATGATCCTACGAAAAAGCGATTAGCTACATGATGACAATGATGTAAATATGCCAAAAGAAAGAGGAGGGTTCTCAAATCTAATTCTACGCAGGTGTACTGGAGCTGCTTCTAATAATTTAAGGCTTAATCGGAGGACTGTATCCATGGCAATCTCTAGTGCGTCGCTGGGTGAACAAAGCAGCAAGCCTCCTAGCATTTAGAGTTGTTACCGTTAGCGGCTACAATGGTGGAAACCACAGTAAGTCTGTAAGTCTGTAAAACTTAACTAAAATTTTTTTATCTTCAAATTCTATCTCATTTTGGTAATTTTTGAGCAGGTTGACATCTGTTAGCAAGTTTTCATTATGTTTGAATAGGTTACTTTGACCACAGAGTATACTTTTATCCCTTTTTCGAACTCTTTAATCCCGCGAAAAAGTAACACCCCTATAGTCCTCTTTCAGCTCTTTTCAGACTCCCAAAATATGAAAAGAGTATCGAGTACTTGTCTTTTCAACCTCATAAAAGTAAATGAAAACATTTCTACTCAGTATAAGTTTAACCCTTTTCTAGACTGAGATAGACTAGCTACGAAAAATGAATACCTTAGTCGAACATGGCTAAGAGGATCGCTTGGGTATTGTTTTCTACCTTTTCGGGCCTAAGGGACTATCTACGAAAAGGGACATATGGAGTTTTCTTTTTTGCCTCCTTTTCAAACTCTCTAAACACAAATAAGATGTCAAGTTTTGCCTTCATTGGACTCTTTAAAACATCAAACAGTGATGGACTTATCAAACATGACAAGGTCGAACCGTTCCGTCTAAGGGTTCGTTAAATATACTGAGAGGGATTCATCCAAATGATGGACTTACAGATCAAGCATACATTATCCTCCTCAAGCTTGTTAAACAATAAAGAGGTACTAACTAGTATGGTTGCGGAAATTGGGAAGACAAGGGATTCCATTTTGCTAATGGCAGTGAGTCACTCTTGAACATGACACTCTTCCACTTTATCTCCGTGGTTGTTTGGTTGGGTAATCTGCTTGTCTTTTTGTTGTTATACCATTTTCAGAGCCTCCAACCCGGTTTTTGGTCAATGCTTCCAACTCCATTCAGTGTTGCTAGTTTGTTCAAGAGAAGTCATTTAGTTGAACTTTGCTACAATATTATTAAGCCTTAATTTCATGTTTTCCTTTCCTGATCTAGTTCCATATCATCATCATTCTGATCATTATTTCTCAATCATCATACCCATTTTGTGGCCGATTCCTATCAACATCAACACATCATCCAGGGAGTTAACTTAGAAACACCCCTTGGTACCTTGGTGCTTGCATACATCAATGAAAGTTTCCTCTCTCTCGGCGACATGTTTACATCAATGGCCTTTGAACGAAGATTCTATGTGGTGATCGACATCAACTCATTTATTCATACCATACAGATTGTACTGTGGTACCTTGAGAGCCATTAACATCATCGGTGGTTTCCCTCGCATATGTTAATGACTTACATCATTAGCCGGTAATAAGATGGTGTCTACCATGTTCGACTCTAGCTCATTGATTCATATGGCTAGACTCGTACTTTGATTGGTCATGTGAACGAGATAGAAGACCCCAAATCTAGTTTCATCCATCCGAGATGCAATTTTAGGATTATACATAGATCACAATGTATGGTGGTCGTGATCATGGGTGCACCAGTTGCATCTATGGAAGCGTCATTTGATCATTGTACATGTTATGTTAGCTTATGAGTTGAGTATGGGTATGCCTCCCTCATCATACAAATATTTCATGTTGTAAATGTATTGTAACATATGAAGCTCGCTAATTTTCCTTGATCCCTACTTGTCACAAGGTAGAGCACTTCAGTCATTAGTCATCATATTTGACTTTGCGCTTTATGGGGCATTCTATTATAGGCTATTTTTTCACATCTGATAAGTGAGCCTCCTAATGGGATCAATCATCATCCTATTCCCCCTTGTCACCATCTTGCACAAAGCCCTAAGCATGTACCTTTCATTTCTGAGAATTTGAGCCCTAAATTGCATCATGATAGCCAGTTTGAGGACCAACGCTCCCCGTAAGTCTACTAGGGTGCGTTCACCAGCAGGTTGCTCCACTGTGGCCTGTGTTGGTCATTAGAAGGTTGCTCCACTTTGTACCTACATTGGTTCTAGAAATCTGGGAAGATGGTCGGGATTTTGGAAGCTTCACCTTCTAGGAGTTTCTAGAAATCGTTAGAACTACTTACCTTGGATAAATCATTCGGACCCTATCCATCCCTACATTGGAGTTTTCACCACTTATTATTGCTAATAATAATAATAATCAAATTATTGCTAATAATTTTTTAATTTTTTTATGTGAATTATATTTGAATGTGAATGTGAATATTTCACATGATCTTAATTACGCCGTAAGGCGTTCCCTCTGAGATCAATTGCCCTATCGTCTTACCTGTCTTGCTATCATCCATCCGATCTAATGTTAGACGATTAAACTATTTGAGACCGTCGATCAAAAATAGAGTTATAACTAAAAAAAAATACAGTTGCAGCGAACCCTGGAAACTTAATATATGTCGCTGGCTATTCCAAGGGTTAGCGAAGCGGAGGGGCTGGGGGTTGAACCGTAGTTGCCCTCTGTTTCGCTCCTCCCTTCATTTCCCTCAAGTCTGTTTCGTTGGGTGCCTATCATTCCAACAGAGAAAATCTTTCTCGAATGGACAATCAAAAAGAGAGCCCTGCGTATAATGACGACTAGGATCAACAATATTAGGAATGCCACTCATCCAGATAATATGGACTTCTCCTTTAGTGCAATTGAGAAGATCTTCCAGGACGTGGACAGTATCGGGAACAGCAAGCCAGAGCGCCTCGCTGTGCCAGAGTATTTGATCCTCTGCATCAACGGTGAGGCGGTTTCTTGGTTTTTAAAATTAAATCCTCTCAATCCACATTTTTTGGTTTTTTTAATTAAATCCTTTAAATCCATGCTGAGGCGGTTTCCTTGGTTTTTAAATTAGATCATCTGCATCCATGATGAGGCGGCAACATAGATCCATCGTTCCACAGAAAACGAGAGAACCCGGCCTTCCAAATTCACTGTTGAATATGGATGGCCGGCGTCGAAGGGCTTTTGAGGAGAAATTCCTGAGATCCTGCTGTAAAGTGAAGATGTTAAAAGATTGAGTTGGAGGGCGTATACGGTGCATAGTGTTGGTGCTTGCTCCAGAATGGGTTTCTCCGTTGTGGTATCCGGTAGTGGAATCACGGTTGGGCGACCATTTTCTCCCAATACAGCGGCCATTCTCTCAGATTATTCCTGTAACGTAGACATTGAATCTAAGGGCAAAGAAGAAGGGATTGAGCAACGCCGTAAGCCTTGCAAATATGATGTCTCCCTCAGAGGTAAGCATTTACTTGTGGCCTCTGAGATCCTACTCTACAGGTTTTTTCTATCTGTAAAATGTCTCCACGGAGAACAACTGTAATGCTGAACATTATATCATCTTAATATATCTATTTTGATTTTTTCCTCTGAAAAAAAAAAGCATTTACTTGACGGACTATGGTAATTTTGTTGGGTGCCATTGTCGATTGCACCGAGGAGAATAGGGGATTTTATCAGAAACGCATACATACATGTGTGATAAAGAGAATGTTCAGATTTCACTGTACTTTCTTGTAAGATAATTCATTCATTTATAATTTATAGTCATGGCTGTGATGATGTCATGATTCTGATAATAAATTTATGTATTGCTGTGAAAAAAACATTGGTTTTCCTCTCCAGGATTCCAAAATGGTCAAACTCCATTTTGCACTGCGAATGATATTTGCATTTAATTGATTATATCTTTTAACGATGTTTGCATTTAATTGATTATATCTTCTAATTTGATAAATATTGCCAATGAGTATATTCCGGGAGTACGATGACTTAGGTTCTGTCTCAAAACATCCTTGAAACTCATCTCTTGCTCTGAGGTTTCTCAGAATCCTCATAACCATGATCTGCTGTTGGCCAGCAGTGTTTTCTTTGTCCAGATTTGCAGTTATTGATTTATTTGGGAGAACCTGGAGAAATTGGATTAGACTGGTTTTGGTTTTGGCACTTGCAATGTGGGGGCAGCAGTGTTTTCTATTTGTCCAGATTTACAGTTTTAAGAATTTTATTTGTGTTTATTATTATTATATTCATATAAAATTCAACTGCTCTCACACATTGGTTGATATCTTTCTAGTATAATTTTAGTGTTTAGCATTATCTTATAGTTTAACGAGGCGGAGGAGTTGTTCGAAACCTTTTGGAAATTCTGGTCATATTTAGAGAAAATCTGGCCAATATTTTTGTAAATCCAAGTTATGGTTTTTAAACTTCAAAATTTTAGGTGTCCTATATGTTTTTGATGAGCTGAATCCATTTCGACCATCAAAAACATAATTCAAACACTGCTTTTACAAGATTTTTTGAATTTTTTTGCCCAAATTCCAATCACTTTTGGCCGTCTAAGCAATTCCTCTACCTTGTTAGACAACTCCTTATTGTATTCATATAAAATTCAATTTCTCCCTACGTATTTGGTGGAATTTCATAAGAATTTGTACTCCCTTAAACATTATGTGGTGTAGACCCTGCCAAATAGATTATATATTATATATGCTATGTCATAGTATCGATGGCTTTTCAAATAATAATTACGCCGTAAGGCGTTCCCTCTGAGAAAGACATCCCTAAAATGTGACGTGTGCAATCCTGAGCCATTGATTTTGTGTGTTAGATGATTGGGGTGTTTTTTGCCGCTCGTTTAATCTGTTTTTTCATAGAAAAATAGTTTTTTTCCCATGGTAATGGGCCATGAAAGGCCAGGCCTGCTCTGCTGGCGATGAGACTCTTCCGCTGGCGATGAGACTCTTCTGTTGGCGATGAGACTCTTCTACTGGCGATGAGACTCTTCGCATAGACTCTTCATGTCTTTTGCGACCAAGGATCCAAAGTTGTTCGATAGAGCGGATGAGTTTGTGCCCCGTCGGTTCATGGGTTCGGAAGGGGAGAAGATGCTCAAGTACGTTCTCTGGTCCAACGGCCGCGAAATGGATGAAACGTCCGCCGATAACAAGCAGTGTGGGGGCAAAGACATTGTTGTGATGGTGGCGCGGTTGTTTGTGGCGCACTTCTTCCTGCAATACGATTCGTATAGCATAGACCAGTCGTCCTCCGTCACGTTTACGGCGCTGAACAAGGCCACTTTCTAAGATCAGAATACGCGAATACTGGGTTTGAAAAAAATAGTATTTGACTTCGTTTTAGATATTGCAGGTTCCATATGGATTTTAAATAAATTGCCTAAACTCTCACTCTGTGTGAAACACATCATTGTATTGCATATATATATAGAAGTTTCTTCTTTCTATTGTCTTCGTGTGTGTTTGCATTTGTGATCTGTTACAGGTGTTTACATCCAGGAGGATGCACAACCCTAACCTGCTTTGAAAGCTGAGAAATTGGAGGTTGTGCCTCAAGAGTTTGAGTTCCTTTTTCGGTGACTTCAGGTATTCTAGAATTTAAAAAAAATTGATATTGCCAATGGCTTTATTGGAATGGATTTTAGTGGATTTCAGGAATATTCTGGATTTTAATATACAGAGTCGTAGTGACAAGGCAAAATGACAAAAGCAGGTCAAGTAATACACTAATATTTTTAATTGATAGATTTCTAATTTCAAAAATATTTTAGATTTTAATATCCTAAATGACAAAAGGCAGGTCAAGCAATTCACTTTTTATTTTTAAATCAACAAAATATAGTTTTAAACCAGCAATTTAATTAAGTTCAATAAACATTAAATATTAAAATATTCTTAAACAGACATTCTAATTAAATTCAACTCGTTAAAAAATGGCATTGCTTATCTACATGCAGGATTCTTGAGGTTTAGAAGTGTTTAAAACTTGGCGTAATCAATGCGTCGCTAATTTCTCAAGGAGAGGAAATCTTGATTTTCTTTTAAAAGAAATAATAATGATATAATTCTTCTTTCATTTTTACGTCGTAAGGTGTTCCTTCTGAGAAAGACATCCCTAAAATGTGACGTGTGCGATACTGAGCCATTGATTTTGTGTGTTAGATGATTGGGGTGTTTTCTGCCGTTCGTTTAATCTGTTTTTTCATAGAAAAATAGTTTTTTTCCCATGATAATGGGCCATGAAAGGCCAGGCCTGCTCTGCTGGCGATGAGACTCTTCTGCTGGCGATGAAACTCTTCGCAGAGACTGCCTGCTGGCGATGAGACTCTTCTGTTGGCGATGAGACTCTTCGCAGAGACTCTTCATGTCTTTCTTCCCTGCATGCGTAGCCTTGTGCAGATAATGGTAAGGTGTATATACTCTGTTTTTATGACATTTTCATCGTCTTATGATAATGTGAAAAGGAATTACTATTTCTTTCCTTCTGTTATCAGCAGTTCAGATCCTATCTAATTAGGAGGAACATATCGTTACTCTTTTCCGATGGTTGGGTTTACAAATTGTTTCAGGGCTTTAAACGACTGTTCTATGATCTCTGAGCTCTCCTCAGGATTATTAGGTACGACAAGATCAATAGCCTGTATACTTCAGAATTAATTAGAGAAATTTGTTATTATCAATGCCAGTTTCAGGATCCGGAGTTCTGACCAGCCACAGCCATATTCATTAAGTCAAGGTGGTGTTTAGGAGAATTGAGTATTTCATTTACATCGAGGGATTGATTCAGGAAACGTACAAAATCGCTAGCATGTCCCTAAGAATTATACTAAAATTGATGCAGCAAGAGGCCTTCTGGTTACTGATATCAAAGGAGAAAAAATCCTATCCCACAAGGGCATCTGTCATATACCCCTCTATTTGTTGGTGTTGGTGTTTTTCTTCTTGGACAAGAACTGGCTTTTTCCTTTCAGCATATTCTATAGGAAATATTTTCTCCAAGATATGGTCCAACTTTAAACAAATAGATGGTCAATCTCCAGGGTGTATCCATTGAAAAACTTGGCAGTTAAGTGTTCTCTCTTCAGTGATATTAATGCATGATTGAAGTACCACATGACCATAATTCAGGACCATAAGATGATACAGTAACCTTTTGCAGCAACAATACAAAACATCATCCAGTGTAACTTTATTACATGAAATAAGACGGTGTATTTGGATGATCTTTTATTGTATTGGAAGACACACCTCTTGGACCATCATTTCCTTTAAGAATGTTAACGATCACTTATGTTTCAACATCAACTGATTCACTCTGATGACAAGAAGATTTATGCATTGACTCAGTTCCCTTCCTAATAGCACCGATGAGTAAATACTATCTGTGCTTTTTGTTGTAGTGCTCAATTCTAAAAGTGATTTTTCTTGGAAAGATTCCCTAAAATTTGTAGTAGTTTCTGAGCCATTCAACTTTGAACCATACATGATTTTAGTAGTTTCAGGATCATCAAGTTCGAGAGAGAATATCTTCATTTTCCACTCTTCTTCTTGTATGTGTTCTGCTTTTTGTCTATAATCCTTTAGAAATTCTTTCAAGAGAATAAAGTCAAGAAATTCACACTCTTGGAAAATGATTGTATGGACTCCTACAGAGTGAACAATATGACTCTGTGATAGTTCATGGCACAGTGAACACACCAGAAGCAGAAGACATGATTGCAAGGTTGAACTCGATGATCATGACGAGGTGGAGGTGACCTGCTAATACTTCGTCCCCATATAGGTTTGAAACATCAACGTCTTAGAGAACGACGACCATAACTTGAACTACACCTGTATCGAGGACTGAGACCCCGAACCACTTCCTAACCCTCCATTCTTGTACAAAATGACCAGGCTCACCATATTCATAAATTTTCAAATCATTAACAAGATCATACGGAATAGGTGTGTTGGTCTCCAAAACAACATTATCTATTATATTTGAAGTTAAGTCAGACCACATATGGCATCATCTTGCATGCCATTGCTGTGAATTATTTCCCATTCTCTCCAGTTCTCAATTCAAATTGAAGTTTAAATGTGTTGTTCACGCAATTTGTTTTGAAATTTAGGCTCCAATTTCAAACAAATGTTAAACAATTATGCCTTTCACTCCAAAATAACTAATGCACCATACCAAATGCCAATGAATAAAGCAGCAACGCACAAGGGGACATCTCTCAGGGTCGTGTTATTATTATTATTATTAATTTTCTTTTTTACCCTCCTTATGATGTAACACATACATTGAAAATGGCATCTATAGGGTGGAGGAAACTAACACGACAGAGATCTGTAACGTTCCAATAATAATTGTTCAGTCTCTCTATCATCTACAATAATAATAATGCATTAAAGTTGTAATAACATTGCACCTTATTCACATGTTTGACTATTCACTTGCTCAGATATGCACTGTCATTTCATGCCACTGCGCGATCATATTTACGCCGTCAGGCGTTCCCTCTGAGAAAGACATACCTAAAATGTGACGTGTGCGATCCTGAGCCATTGATTCTGTGTGTTAGATGATTGGGGTGTTTTCTGCCGTTCATTTAATCTGTTTTTTCATAGGAAAATAGTTTTTTTCCCATGGTAATGGGCCATGAAAGGCCAGGCCTGCCCTGCTCGTGATGAGACTCTTCTGCTAGCGATGAAACTCTTCGCAGAGACTACCTGTTGGCGATGAGACTCTTCTGCTGGCGATGAGACTCTTCGCAGAGACTCTTCATGTCTTTCTTCCCTGCATGCGTAGCCTTGTGCAAATAATAATAAGGTGTATGTACTCTGTTTCTATGACATTTTCATCGTCTTATGATAATGTGAAAAGGAATTACTATTTCTTTCCTTCTGTTATCAGCAGTTCAGATCTTGTCTAATTAGGAGGAACATATCGTTACTCTTTTCCGATGGTTGAGTTTACAAATTGTTTCACGGCTTTAAACGGTTGTTCTATGATCTCTGAGCTCTCCTCAGGATTATTAGGTACGACAAGATTAATAGCCTGTATACTTCAGAATTAATTAGAGAAATTTTTCATTATCAATGCCAGTTTCGTTTTCCGGAGTTCTGACCAACCACAACCATATTCATTAAGTCAAGGTGGTGTTTAGGAGAATTGAGTATTTCATTTACATCGAGGGATCGTGTTCCGTGAATGCTTTTAGCATATGCTATAGAGGACGTGGTTCAATTGGGGAAGTTTAGTCTTTACTGGTGTTATCCTTAAAAGTGGCTGAGGACGCGATTTCTTTTCTTGGGGAAACAACATCTTGTATTTCTTCTTCAGTAACTGGCATCGTCAGTAGAGGTTGAAGTAGATTTCCTTGCAGATTTGAGTTACTACTGTGTTGTCTAGTATTCTATTACAGAAATTTTATTGTAAACCCTTCTATTCTGAGTGGTTTTAAGGAAACGGGCACCGCTTCTTCCACCATCTTTAAGCCATTGAATTATTGAGTTCTGTCTACAGAATACCTCCTTTTTCTTATCTTTTTGAATTTGAACCCTATCAAACTCATGAAATTTTTAATAACGGAGGGCTTTATGCCTTCCAGTATTTGAACGAGGGTGATTAATGTGGTTAAGCACTGTATCAACCACTAAGTCAGGCATGTCTGACTTCTTTTCTTTTATAGATTCTCATGAGTCTCATTCAAGGTTTTTGATAATATGCCCTCATTTAAAAGTTCATGACTCGGTAATATTTCCTCTATTCATTTGAAGACTAGCCATGAGAGACAAGATGGGTAGGTGAAAGTGGCTTGCTGCTACAGTTTCCACCAAGTTTTAATTTTCTTACATAGTGGTTTGCCCAAAGGTGGGCTGGTGTGGCCCCACAAGGAGCCACTGATCAGCTGATTGTGGTATCGCTGTTAAGTTGGGCTGGTGTGGCCCCGCAAGGGGCCACTGATCTGCTGATGTTGTCATGGCTGTTAAGTTGGGCTGGTTGGTCACATGATCAGATAGAGTCTATGGAAGCACCTACCTTATGAATGTTGGTTAATGCTTGACAATTGAAGTATAAAGGAAGCATTTGTGGTCTTCCTTGTACTTACTGTTATCCTTCCTTAGATTGGAAGGTGGTTTATGCTTGGAACTTAAAAAGTATAAAGGAAGCATCTGTCGTTTTCAAGCCACAATATCAATTCCTTTTCTTTTACAACACTAACCATCTCTATCTCCAGTTCATGTTTCTTTTGAATATGTTTACAAAAACCTAGCTGTTCCGCTTTTTTCTTTACATTTTGAAGCTTCTTAGAAAGGATTCACATTTTTGTTCATGTAATGTGAGTGTCTTCATTTCACTAATACTGGATTTTATTTTCTATGTCTGGGTTGCCAAACTACAGCTGTTCAAATGAAAATGGTATGTTTTTAGGCCTCTTCATTTGAGAGGTCTATATTCCAGATAGATAGGCAAGTGATCTGAAAGAATTACTTTGAAACTTCACATTTTTGTTCATGTAATGTGAGTGTCTTCATTTCACTAATACTGGATTTTATTTTCTATGTCTAGGTTGCCAAACTGCAGCTGTTCAAATGAAAATGGTATGTTTTTAGGCCTCTTCGTTTGAGAGGTCTAGACTCCAGATAGATATGCAAGTGATCTGAAAGAATTACTTTGAAACTAAAGGATTCACAAGGCTTTTCTAATCTTACAGAAAATGGTCCGTCCATATTAAGCCATAAGGATGAAAACCAAGCGAGATAATAATCAACTAATGCAAGTGACTATTGTTGAAAAATATTTCTAACTCTCGTTTGACTTTGACATTATTTTATAATCAAGAAAATGTGGGAAAGAAGGCTATATTACAAGCCCATTAGATGAAGTTGGGGTAGATTTTATGGTTTGAAACTAACTCAACTAAAATTTTCTACATTGTTTTTATCAATATGAAAGCCTGAGAAGATAGGTGCAGGTAAAGCAATGGAGTTTTGAAATGGGTAGATTTTATAGTCTAACACTAACAACCAAAATTTTCTACATTGCTTTTATCAATATGAGATTCTAAGAAGATAGATGCAGGTGAAGCAATGGAGTTTTGAAATGGGTAGATTTTATAATCTAAAACTAACTCAAGCAAAATTTTGTACATTGTTTTTATGAATATGAGAGCCTGAGACTATAGTTGCAGGTGAAGTAATGGAGTTTTGAAATGGAAATCACAACAATAAAATTCTAAAATGAAACAACAAATGGATTTGGTACAAATTTGTTTTTGCTTGTTCCATTATTGTTGTATCTATGAATGGGTTTTTCTGCTTCTTGGCTTCGATCATGAACATTTGGGGTGGCCTTCTGCACTGATTTCCATCTGCTTTCATCATCATGAGCTAGAGAGTCTATGATGTGTTTTGTCTTATAAGTCAGTTCTATACAATGTTCAGATTTCAAAAGATTTCATTCATGGCATTTCTTCTCCTGTAATTTCAATCAGGGTGGTCTCTGAATATTGCGTTTCCTTGTGCAGTAAATTCACTCTACATCATGGGGGAAGCTTACACACAGCTGGAGCTTAACATCATCTCAGCTCAAGATCTGAAGGAGATGCATCTTGTTGGCATGATGTAGACCTACTGTGTTGTATGGATAAATTTCGAGAAAAAATTGATGACGCAATTGACAGAACAGGGGGCGCAAACCCGACTTGGAACGACAAGGCCATATTCAGAGTGGAAGAGAGTTTTCTCCACTGTGATGATGGAGATATACTGCATGGGTTGCCTCAGGGATACCCTGCTAAGCACTGTGAGGGTCTTGCTTTCCACTCTCCTCAAGGGCTACGGGATTACAGATTTCAGTGGGATGAGTTTCTTGGCACTGCAGGTCCGTCATCCTTCTGGTCACCCACAGGGCATTCTCAACCTTGGCACCATGATTCTTGATGGAGTAGATCTTCACAGAATGAACAGATTCATCCCTGCAACTGGGGGTTATGGGTTTCAGAGATTTGATGGGGAATCTTGTCAAACCCAGGCCTTCATTTGTGAGAAAATTACTGTCCATTAAACCTAATAATGTTGTTGATGCCCAAGAACATCAATCCCGTTGTCAAGACTTCAACAGTAGTGCATGCAAGGAACAGGGAAAAGATCAAGAAAAGCAGAAAGATGGTGGTGAGATGGTTGAGAAGGAGAAGAAGAAACTTGTTGGCTACTATCAGATTCTCATGGCCCCAAAATTGAAAAGGAATAAAGTTGGATTGAAGAATGGGGCTGCAAAAATTCATCTCAGTCCATCTGACAGTAACATCTGTGCCAAGGAAGATCAAGATCCTGCTGTGGCTTACAACAAAGCAATAGCAATTTATGCATAGTGTTATCATCAATAATATTATTGTGCAAGAATACATTGGTTTTATGTTATTATATTCTTTGTGCAAGTGCCTTCAATTCCTAGTTGATTCGTGAAGTGCTTATTATGGCATACATAAAAATTTTGAAAATCACGAGCCACTGTGGATGAAAGACTGGTTTATGTAAAAGTTTGAATAGGTATATGAATCTGAAAAGGGCAAGTTCAGTGCCTTCAATCTGCTACTTCGATATATATTCTTAGCCTATGTGGATGAACATTGGTTTGTGTAAAAGTTTGAATAGATATGAGTCTGAATTTTGCAATGGGCATGTTCAGTGCCTTGAGTCTGCTACTTTGATAGATACTCTTAGCCACTGTGGATCACACATTGGTTTGTTTAAAAATTTGAATAGATATATAAGTCTCAAATGGGCAAGTTCAGTGCCTTCAGTCTGCTACTTTGATATATACTCTTAGCCACTGTGAATGAAATATTGGTTTGTGTAGAAATTTGAGAACATATAGCAATTTCAGTGCCTTCAGTCTTTGATATATACTACTCTTAGCCACTGTGGATGAAATATTGGTTTATGTAAACATTTGAATAGATATATCATATATGAGTCTGAAACGGGAAAATTCAGTGCCTTCAGTCTGCTACTTTGATATATATAGAGTATATATATTTGTTTACAGGATGATCACTGCATTTTTAACTTATGTCCATTAATCAAATCGATCTTTCAAAGACACAGTAGGCTTTCCTAATCTTGCGGAAAATGGTCCGTCCATATTAAGCCATAAGGATGAAAACCAAGCGAGATAATAATTATCTGATGCGAGTGACTATTGTTGAAAAATATTTCTAACTCTTGTTTTACTTTGACATTATTTTATAATCAAGAAAATGTGGGAAAGAAGGCTATATTACAAGCCCATTAGATGAAGTTGGGGTAGATTTTATGGTTTGAAACTAACTCAACCAAAATTTTCTACATTGTTTTTATCAATATGAAAGCCTGAGAAGATAGGTGCAAGTGAAGCAATGGAGTTTTGAAATCAATGAAGGAGATATTGCATTTTCTAGGGAAAATGCCATCATCCACAACCGATTAACCAATTCTTTCTTCCTATGTAGCATCCTTGCTTTGACATAAGTTGGACAGAGATGAGGACTTACACCGACATTCCATATTCAACAGCTCTACTTAGACATTGACATAACTCATATAGACATCTCTATGATTGGGACTCAGCAACAGACAAAATCTATTGTCAAGTCAGCTGCTTATGAAATGGCCAGAGTCTTCTTAAAAATTTCAATATCTCTACAGTTGAGGATTGTAGCAAAGCTCAGGGATCAAAATTAACTCCATGCTTATGAGGCATCCGCGTTCTCACAGTTATTTGCAGCTCATTCTCAGTTTTAGTGGGAAGGTGATATATGGTGTATTATTGTTGCAGTGGCAAGGGGTGGATTTTAATTGCTGGTTGGACCAAAAGAAATTGATGCAAATCAATATTAACTAGTTATTGATAATTTTTCCCACTGAGTTCCCTGAGGTCGAGTATAATTCTTTCCCTGCTTATCAAAGAATATTGCTTATCAAAGAGTATTGATTCCTTTTCAATAGGAGTAGCATGTGAGTGTCAGTTTTATAAAGAAGATTCTTTTTATTATTAATAAAAATATAGATAGTTAGTTTCATTTTAAAGGGTTATAAATATGAGTTATAAATACAAGACTTAAAAGGTTGTAAATATTTCAAAGTTGTAAATATGAGTTATTAATTGTTTTTACTCAAAACATGATAAATAGAAATTTAGCAATTTCTTTTTAGTTGAGTGACTCAAATTCATGTTTCTTTAGGTTGACGGTAAACCCACTAAAGTGGAAAAAATTGTGATTCCAATAATTAGAGGGATTGTCATCATGGGGTGATAAGAAATTTAATATTCCAAGAAGAGGAGGTAGTAGTAGATTCTAAATAAATTAGCAATGCAATAACATAAATGTTTGCAACAAATTTAAAGAGATCCACCTTGTTGAATAATGCACACACTACATGGATAATGGATTTCCGCACTTTATGCCTTACGGCGTTTTCTTTGCAACATCTGGTGCAAATGCTAGTTTTAAAATCAAATAAATATTATTATTAATATGAATTATATTTGTAACTTCTAAGAAAATCCATCGTAATTTCAAGACTCCATAAAACTACTTTGGGCTTTATACGCTAATTTATTTCCAATACACTTATCCATGCTAGTAAAACCTCACACAGCAATTTTCAATTTAACAAGCATTTTATTTTACAGACGATATCTCCATGGTTTGAAATTTGAATCCAAAGAACCCACTGGCTGAATAACAAATATCACACAAACATAACTCCCCCTGCAATAAAGGAAATAACCCATTTCGTAGCAATTACCTACATGATCCTACGAAAAAGCGGTTAGCTACATGATGACAATGATGTAAATATGCCAAAAGAAACAAGAGGGTTCTCAAATCTACTTCTACGCAGGTGTACTGGCGCTGCTTCTAATAATTTAAGGCTTAACCGGAGGACTGTATCCATGGCAATCTCTGGTGCGTGGCTGGGTGAACAAAGAAGCAAGCCCCCTAGCCTTTAGAGTTGTTACCGTTAGCGGCTACAATGGTGGAAACCACAGTAAGTCTGTATAGCCGTCATGACGAGACCCAAGAACACGGCGACTGGACCTGTGAACTTCCAGCTCAGCACAAAATAATAAAGTCGACAAAGCTTCCTCTTGATTTTGTTCTTCCAATAGCTTCATTTGAACCAATTCTCGAAAGCCGTAAAGAGCTCGTCATGAACATTGTTCAGGATGCCTCTAACGAAGGGCTGCCCCACGTCATGCAACATCTTGGCTATGCACTCATCGGTTAAGTCGAAAGGACCTCGAGAGATGACTTGTCGATCCACAAGTATGCGAACGTCATCCGGAGACTGGATGAGGTGGCCCATGAGATCAACATAACGTGTGCGGTCGTCGTTGAACTCCAACGCCAGCATGTTCCTCAGATCCACTTCAGTGCCGATGTCAGATACAACGATTTGTGGAAGGTACAACGTGCTGGAATCTTTGTCCAGTCGGATGTAATCGGGGACCTTGGTAAAAGATTTGAATTTAATTCCAGTCGTCTCCAACTGTCTCGCGCTCATTCCTTTTGAAAATTCACAAGCGGGGAGAAGATCAAGACCACCGATCCATTTAACAAGATTTTTGCAGATGCGGTTATGCTTTTGCAATAGTATCCCCGATCCTGGAACTGTGGGGAGACAACCACGGATCCATACAACAGCCTTGTTGAGGATGTCGTTAAACTCCTGCGATGGTATTTCCATTTGCGTTTGCTGCCCTTTGCCAGATTGCATCTAGAGGAATTGAGAAAGGAATCTGTGGATGCAGCCCAGAATATGCGGTTCCTTTGCCATTTCATCAATCAGTTTATTACGCTCGTCATTAGTTATATCAAGGCCCTGAATGTCGTATGGGAAAGGGAAGAGCCATTTACATATATCCGGCAACAGATCCTTTAAGGAACTCTTTCGGCACAAACAGCGGAATCTGATTCTCCACTTTCTTAATATCGTGCAAAATACAGGCGTAATAAGTCGTACAAAAATCTTGGGTTTCAAAGTCTAAGGTGAGTGTTGATATAGGAATATTCGAAGAATGAGAGAAGATAAAGGATGAATCTATGGCCATCATTAGAGCGAAGTTCTAAGAACACTGGCCTTCTGTACTTGAAGTTCTTTCCGCAATGGCGCAGTTTCTGCGATAGCCTGACCGCGAATTTGCCTTTGCACACCTCTACCATTGAAATCTTACATTCGGCACAAGGAGAGTCGATATCTTTCTCCAGCTTCGAATGGTGGTAAGGACCAAGCGAGAGTAACTGCGGAATAAACGCCTCTGGTTTCATCTTCCGCAGAGGAGCCGGCACGCGCAGGATCGCAGCCGTGCTTGGTAGAGAATTATCATGATCACCATCATGAAACATCTCTTTAATTTCTGCAATCCACTCCCTCCAAGAATTATAATCCTGATCACCATCATCAAACATCTCTTTAATTTCTGCAATCCACTCCCAACACGAATTATCATGATCACCCTCATGAAACATCTCTTTAATTTGTGCCGCCATCTACTTTCCTCTACAGATTAACAGATCTACTCCTTTCAACAGAAAACAGCAGGGCTGTTTCCAGATTGTTTAGTAGTTATTTCACTGCAGCCCGCTAGATTATATAAAGAACCTAGTCGGGAAACGCCAATTGAGTGTGCAAAGAAAATAATCCAAGTCCGTGGACGAATAATCGCAACAACACCAAACAGTGGGGTAGTTTGGTTGAAGTATAAGATACTTCTAGTTTAACCAATAAATGCCGCCTAATTTAGTTTATTTGTGAGATGCCTATAGTTTAACCAATAAGTGTTGCAGGGCTCTGGTGGTAGATACAATCTGTAAGTGATCAGATACACATCATTTTCAAAGTTAGACAATGCCAATTTTTTATATGAATCTTAATTTTGGAAAAATCGTTATTTTAATTTGATATTTTTTTAAAACTTACTGAGTTATAAAATTTTGATCTTCAAATTCTATCTCATTTTGGTAATATGATGATCTCTAGTTTAAATTTTAAACAAATATTCCTATATTTTTATTTTTATTTTTTTAATTTAATTTAATGAAAAAATACAATTTTTTCTAATTATATTATTAATTAAAAATATAACAACATATTTAATATATATATATTTTTCAAAATTTATATTATTAATTAAAAATATAACAACATATTTAATATATATATATTTTTCAAATCTATTAGTGTTAGAGAGGATAATTATGAGGAGATAAAAAAAAAAAATAATGATAAAATTTAAAAAGCATTTGGACTTAAAAAGATTTGATCTTTCTAAACGCTTAATTGGGCGGAGATGAGCATTAACTTAGTATGATGTGTAAGGGTGTTCGTCCATCATCAAAATTGAAAATTTTCTCATTTAAAAAAAAAAAAACTAAAAAAAATAATAATTAATTTAAATGTTTTATATAGTTATTCAAATACAACATATGTGATAAAATAACTATTAAACCCATAAGATAATTGTATTCTAGATTTTGTATCTGAGAAAATTATAATACAATTATCTTATGTGTTTAATACAAATAATAGTTTTTTTATCATATTCCCTGATGGGGGTGAGAATCTCGGAGCACGTGGCCATTGAGTCCCATGATTGTTAACAGTTGGCATGCCAACGGAGGACTGGCCTCCTGATCCTTTCATTTGAACGGGTGTAACGGGAGGTGTAATTGCAATTGTAAATGCAATTGTGTGAACCCCAATCTTGTCTCGGCGAATGTGGCTGTGAAAGTTTAACAAGTGGGATGGCTCAACAAGATGACATTTCCATTTGCGTTTGTGTTTCATTCCTGTGTTGGGCTCTTGGTCAGTATTCTACAAGCAAGTGCAAGAGTCGGCGGTGGGCTTTCAACGTCCGGTGGCGGCATCTGATTAGCGTCCGGTGGCGGCATCTGATCTTCCCCTGTGACTCTTGGCTGTGTGAATTCATTATCGTTTTGCTCCAAAGGCACCCCAGGTTTTATTGCGCTTGCATAGTGCGACTGCAGGTAATTGGGGGAACTTGGTATTTCTGTCTTCAATGGATTTTGGAAGGTGCAAGTAGTTGGTCCATTGGAGGTGTCTGGAGGAAAAAAATATACAACATATGAGCTCTAGAGGTGGTGCTGTTGGGGGTCGCAGTGGTTGTGCGAGGGATTCTTCATTTCTAGTGCTTGGTCCAAAAATTGGCGCACCTGGTGGTTTCGTGGGCGTTTTTCTGTGTGCGGTGGAGATAGAGGAGCCACCTTTCCGGAGTATTCAGCGTCGGTACTTTGGTGTGGGCTATGCAAGTCTTCTTGGGGAGCATTGGCTTGGGGTGAGTTTCTACTGCCTTCTCCTTCTCAAGTAGCTCGTGTTCTCACCAGGGTACTCAATTGGTGGCGAGGTGGTAGCAGGGTTGTAGTGTGTGGTTGTCTGCCGAGAAATGTGGGTGAAGGGAGATTTGTTCTTTGGGTGTGGAGGTCTGGTTAAGTTTCAGTGGGTCGGACTCTTAAGACAGTTGGGGGACTTTTCTCTCCTCGACTGTTCAATATGCAACCTTCCTCATGTTGTGGGTGCTCCGCTCCTCTGCCAAACCAGGCTCTGCATGTCGCCGGGACCAGGTGAGCTTGACTCCTTCAGAAGATTTGGCAATGGTGCTAGTTGGGACGCGTAGGGGTGGCAAGATTGTTGGTCGCTCCTGGCTATCAGGTATTAGAACGCGTGGCAGTTTTGGTGGCAGAAAGAAGGCTCCCTATGGAAGTGGGATGTCTCAGCAACCTCTACGAAGTGGTGGTGTGCGGTGAGGTGGAACGACACATCGACGGTCTGGTTAGCATGCAACTCCCAACGCGCAGGTAATTCAACATTGTTGTCTCGAGAATTGTTGAGAACTAATTCAATCTCTGCCAGATCGGGTGGAGTCGGCTGAACGGGTTCGAAGGGAGGAGCATACTAAGTTGGTGGCCACCTTGGACACGATGCACTATTTTCAGTGCCAAGTTAGACAGCAAGTGGTGGTGGTTTGGCGAGGCCAAAATCACCTTGCAGAAAAAGTGGAAATGTTGGAGACTTGGCTAGCGCACTTCAAAGGGCACATCCAATGCAACTTCTGACCAACGCCACCTCCAAGAATTGTCCAGGATAACCCAATTTCCATTACATCGGATGACTAGTATGTTATCATGTGTTTTTTATGTATTGTCAGTCTTTTGGTGCCTTTGGCCCTTTCGTTTATGGATGTTGTCCTTAGCCTCCTTTTTGTATCTTTGTCATTTGTTACAAACATTGGTCAACAAACCCACTTGAGATGAGACCACCTACTTTTTGCTAATGAAAATAACAAGATTATGCTAATATTAATATGACACTTAAAACATCAAAAATTTTAATATTTAAATTAATAATAATAATATTATATTAATAAAAAAAAATTTAATAAAATTAATATTAACATAAACTCTAATATTAATATTAATATTAATTCTAATATCAATAATATTAATATTAATATAAACTCCAATATTAACATCAATATTTAAACTAGAATTATTATTAAATCTTAATATAAATTTTAATAATAAATTATATTAAGATTAATACTAATTTTAATAATATTGATTTTAATATACCTTAACATTAATATTTAAACCCTAATATTAATAATATTACACTCTATTATATTATATAAGATATAAGATGTTAAATACTTAAATATATGTTAATTAGAATAACCAAAATATAATAATATAAATCATTAAATGGTTAATTGTTATTTTTTATTATTTGAGATATATGTCTTACTACACGAATCAATTAAGGAATTAAGAATGTGGAAACTTTTATTACACTTATTGTGTATAAATTTAACAATTCAGTTTTGTTATTTGAAACATTTTTAATTAATATTTTTATAAATTCATTAAAAAAATATAAAAAAAATAATGTTTTTTTTTATAAATATAAATATTAATGTAATCCTATAAATTAAATTAATGGAAAATGTAGATAAACATAAATCTATAATAAGTATCAAAACACTTAATTTATCATACATTTGATATTGCCAAAATCTATGAATTAGTTGATTAAGAATGTGGAAACTTCTAATATACTTAATCTATATAGATTTAACGACTATGTCTTGTTATTTAAAACATTTTTTCATAAATTCATTAAAAATATATATAAAAAAAATAAAAATAAAATCATAAAACATTGATTTATTATAATAAATATATTTAAAACATTTTTAATTAATTTTTTCATAAATTCATTAAAAATATATAATAAAAAAAATAAAAATAAAATCATAAAACTTTGATTTATTATAATAAATATTGATACAGTCATATAAATTAAATTAGTGGAAAGAGTAAATAAGCATGAATCCATTATAAACATCAAAACACTTAATTCATGTTCACATTACCAAAATTAAAAAAATATCATATTTTAAATCATTATTATTAATTATAAAAAAAAGTAATAACATGAGTTAAACATATGTATACATAAGCATATATGGAAAATATGTAATAATATAGCTAAGATTCACTCCACTTTACCATGGAGATTATGTCCCATGGAGTAGGCGTTTTAATTATTATCATGAATTAATGCTTTTAGACATTTATCAACTATATAATTACACTAGTTAAATTATAATTCTAGAATCACTATTTAAATAAACATTTATAATTATTTTTCTACTAAACTATTAATTTAAAAATACTTTTCTAATTAATTTGAAATTTTCATAAATACAATATTTATATTTAATTATATAAGTTTGAACAATTATAAGAAAAATAATTAGATATATTTATTATCCATAATGAGAATACAATTTTTTTTTAAGTATAACTGTAATGTAAATACAAAATTCTAGTAGAATCACACATCAAATTCCATTCACTTTCCAGTACAAGCACATGTCAAATTTCAATCAACAACCCAACTTTCAAGATACTCACACATCAAATTCCATTCCATTTCTGATACAAGCACATGTCAAATTTCAATCAACAATCCAACTTTCGAAGTTCTACTATGAACGAGTTTATTAAATCACCTTCACTCATAATTGTTTCCAAAGGAAGGAATAAAAGATTTGGGAAGACCAAGAAAATTTGAAAAAAATGAGCATTTGTTTAGACTTTTTCATTAAGCAGTAGATTTAATATAACTCACGAGACAACTTCAAAGAACTAGACAACTTTAAAAATGATGATTACAAATCTCACTACTTGTCCATGTCCAATGCTTCTCTTCTCGAAAAAAGAATCAATGCACCAAAATCCATATCAATTTGCGTAGGCAACCTTGACATGAAGGTCTTGAACATTGTTTTTGGAATGATTTTGGTTATACTAATTCCAAGAATGTCTGGGAGGATTCTATCCGGTATCTTAGAACTTAAGGGGAAGTCTATTACTTTGATTTCTCAGGAATAGGCATGCACCTATGGTGTTAACGTTGACATGACCACATTTATTGTCTTTGAAGATATCAAAGTTTTTATTGAGCCAATGATTACAAACCAAATTGCACAATCAAATTTTCCGGTAAAGCATATAGAACCTTATTTTTCAATTGATTTCCACTTACAGCCAAATTCCTTTATAATAATTATGTAAACCAAAATTTCCCAACCAATTTCTTATATATTTCCACTTTCAACCAAATTCCATAATCAGAATTTATAATAATGATGTAAACCTAAGTTTTTCAATCAATTTATTATAAACTTACTTGTATGGTTCATGATGAAAATGTTAACTGGAATCTTTTGAAAGGTGTTTAAGTACCTTTCACTAAAAACGGTTGAATCGAAATCACAAAAGGGCTACGGAGGAAAATCACATATGATGAATTTTTTTTCAATGTTTCAAATAAATTTCCAAATGATGGGAAACCAAAGGATAAATGTATTCAAACTGCCAAAACTACGTCCGACTAAGTGCCCATAACACGAAGATAAGAGTGATCATGTTTTGTTGAATGAGCCTCATTTTCTCTCTCACGCCATCACGCCATCTCGCCACCTGCAATTCAATTCCTCGCTCACCAACACTTGCATACAACAAGTATTCCCAACTCGTAATTGTTCCTAAATGAGCCTTTTTTGGTCAAAGCCATCCCAATCAGTAGGTCCCTGCAACACTAAAATTATTTTTCTATACAGCGAACAGTTTGCAGGATTATTTGTTTTTCGGGATTTTTGAGCATTTGAGATGGTTGTTCAACAATTCCTCTGACGCGTAAGAAATTGTTGGGATGCCTCGGAGGAAGGAATAGTCTAAACATGAATTGAAGACGAGGAGCACTTGAGAGATAAGAGCTTGTAATAGGCACTATCTTCAATAATTACGCCGTAAGGCGTTCCCTCTGAAATCCACTCCTTTTTTGCCTACCTGTCATTCTTGTGCACCAGAAGATGAAATGTTAGACGATTACAAAAACTTCAATCATTCGATCAAAGTAGTTACAAATTCGTTAGAAATAGTTACAAATTGGTTGAGGAGTGGTATGTAACGATTCACGGACTTCTTTTTTAAACTAAATGCTTTGCGCCTACCATTCATTGAAAGATTGTTGTTGCGCTGTGGGTTGAAGTATTGGAAAAAATTTGTTGATGTTGGCAATGGCTGTGCTGTGTATTTGGATCTGTGGGCTTTTCTCACAACCTGGTTCTACACTTGGGAGTTCTCGGCCGAGATTGGGACGGTTCAGACTGGGCCACGAAAGGAGGGCGATACAGTGTCAATTACAAGTATTCCCCTTTCGTTGTCCCACTAAACAACTTTACTGTGGAAGGATGCAGAAAGCATTGTCCACTTCTCTGCTTGTACAAAAGACCTCAATTTCGCTGCTCTCACGATTGTAATTATACGCAGTGATTATTTTATATTGGAAGTATTCTCTGGATTTAAAGCTTAATAAGGCTCTGGATTTAAAGCTTAATAAGGAATGCTTGGTTGGGGTTTTCTAGTTGCCTCATCTGGTATTTTGTCTAGAGATTCGTGATATTATTATATTATTTTTTGTGTTGGCACGAGCTTCATTTTACCCTTAGAAAAAAAGCACCTCCAAATATTTTAAATTTCATTTTGTTTCAGTTAAAAAAAAATTATTTTTATATTAATAATCTTTCTTTTACCCACATCATTTATATCCGCAAAAGGTCTCATTTGTAAACAGAGTTAATAATTTCCAATTTAGTTCCTACTATTGATCGTAGAGTTTCCAACTATTCAGAATATTTAAATATATAACTACACAGTTATGGAGCAGTTCACAGAGGGTGAGGGTCGATAAATCACGAAGCGCTGTCTATCATAACACAGAGGATGAGGGTCGATAAATCATGAAGCATTGTCTATCATAACATAGAGGATGAGGGTTGATAAATCATGAAGGGCTGTCTATCATAATTGTAGCATATATTTGAAAAAGTTCAGTTTAATCATTTTAAATTTCAGTTATTTTATAATTTTTTATTAAATTATAAAATTATATATATAAAATTTAAAAATATAAATATAATATAAATTATCATAAAATAACATAATAATAATATGCCAATTAAGAAATTTGGTTAAATGTTTAGATATATATAAACATTTGTAATTTGTAATACTTCAATTGAAATACTGGAATCAGGTAGAATTACTTTCATGTTTGCAAAGTATGGTTACAGGAAATGCAGGAATAGGAAATTACTAATTTCCCTTCAATGTTATTTAGGATTAAATTCTGTTACTCGGTATAGATTTTTCAATGGTATTTAGGATTAAAATTTTGTTGCTCTGTATAGTATTCTTCGTAGTTTATATAGGATTGAGTACAGTTAATCTGTATAGATTTCCAAAGAAAATAATAATTTATGGAACTGTCTTTTACGGTTTAAGGAAAAACTTAAAAAATTGAAATACAAGCAGGCAGGAGGCTAGCTTTACACTGTGTGAACTCTTAAAAAAATAGCAATCAGAGATTAGTATTATAGAGAGAAAGACCTGAGACTTGAACAAAGGATGTATCAAGACTTATCGTGACAAACCCTAAGCAAGTATAATAACCTCTGCTGTGACAATAGTTTCCAGAAGACTGCCCGAGTTTAAGGGCCGAGCCACCCTGCTAGACAATGCAACTCTGCACGATAGTAGAGTATTACGAACACTAAACAGATACCTATCCGAATAAGATAATTAAAGATTAACAAAATCAACTCCTGAGGAAACAAGCGCGGAGCTAACAGCAGTGCATAACTAGTAATTACTGGCATCTCATTAATAGAGAAAGAAGTTGTACATATTAACCGGAAGATTCGGAAGGATTGAGGGTCGACAACCCATAACCTGGAACCGAATCGGCCCAAAACGATAAGGAGATCACATTTGCATTTGACCCGAAAAATACAAGAAACTCTATGAACCCCTTGTAGTAAGAGAAACCCTCAACATCGAAGGAAGAAAACATATAACACTCTCAAATGAAGCTTTAACTGATGTGAAACAGCAGCAAAATAAAAGAGTACTTAGTATTCAGAATGGTGAACCCGTAACAAATTGATTCTTTTAGTCAAGTAGCTTAAATGAACCTTATTGGTATTCTTTAACATCAAATTTTCTATTCTCGGCATGATTAATATCAAATAAGGTAATCATACAATTATATCAGAGTACAAATAATACACCAGAGTAGGCATGGTGTTGAATTAAGCAAGCAAAAACCCTTGGTTGCACGCGTAACATAGGAAACCGTGCTATAAAAAAACAGAGTGCATTTCTTAGATAATTTAACATCTCGGTGTACCGAACAGTAAACTTAGTAACAACTGTAGCTAACCAGACCTAACCCCTTCCTGAAGGGATTGCAAGGTCTGCCCCGAAAACAGACTTAAACTAAGAGCTCAGAAATCAGTTTACAGATACCTCAATGGGCATTAGACTCCTTAGATTTAAATGTCAACCGAACCCTTGAATACAACAAAAAAGATTGATGAGCCCCCAAATTGGGTAACCTATTGGGCTCATTTTGCCTCATTATCCTTGTTCAGTCCTTGTTTAATCCTCCATTTTTCATAGCTTATGCATTATTTTTTAGTATGTTTATGTCATTTGTACGAATAAGGGTGGTCACTCTTCCTATGTGGCTAACATGTGCTTATTTCAGGCTTTTTTGACACATGTTGGAGCAAAACCGAGCAATCATGAGCTAGAAGACAGCCAAGCTTGAGGTGAGGATTCGTAGGGGGGTTGTTTATGACATTAATAACCCTTCCTCGGGATCTTCACCCCCAAACTCCGAGCTCACAGGCCACCAAAACCGGATTTTGAAGGCAGCCAAGCAGATTTTGGAAAAGGGACTGTCTACTCACAGTTTGGACAGCCAAGCCCCATAGATTTCGGAGGCCAGCTAAGGCCCTCGTGGTGTATAAATGTTAAGGCCTTAGCCTTCGTAAGGGACTTTTGAAACTATTGCATATTTTGCACTACAGTGCTGTTAGCTTTACTTTGTTCTCTTGTAGCCATTCTGGCACAACTCTTGACTTATGACTATTTTTTGATAATGGGAAGCAGTCCGATTTTATATCAACTCTGAGTTTTCTATAGGAGCCATAGTTCTCAGGGTTGGGCCCAACCTGAGAGCCTAGGGCTTCCTTTTTGTACTGTTACCTTTCCCTTATGCATCGTTGATTTCCTTTATTGCATTTGAAACGTATTTCTGTTGGGCAGATTTAGTTGTGTTGGTTAAATAGGTCACTGTTATGAATAGAATTGCTTCAGATGTTTAAAATAGATTGGTAGGATAATAACAGAAAAATTCCCAGAAAAGGGTCAACAACACTCTCAGTTTCACCCCGTCCTTATTGGATCAGGGGCTGGAATTGAAGAAACCGTGCTGCCCCAACAAAAACACTAGTTTGCTTGACCATGCAATCCTTAGTGTACTGTTTCCATTTGCAGAAGTTAGTTATGGGTTCAGCTCTCTGAAATGTTTCTTTGCATGATTGATGTCCATGGTTTTCTTTCCAAATAAAGCTGCTGTTCATTTGTTTTATTGACAGTTAGATTAGATTAGCTAGGACTTTGATTATTTGTAAGGCTTTGTTGATTCGGTTAAATGTACACCGTGCAGGGCATCTCTACCACTCTCTCATCCGCCTAAGCTTCTTCAGAGCCAGCTGTTCCCTCTCCTAGCTAGGTTCCTCGTCTCACACCTGTCCTTTTGCCCACGTAACCCTACCTTCTTGCTCCATCATTGTCTTAGCCTTCTTTAGACCAAGTCAGCCTTCTACATCCTCTCACCACTCCATCCACCAGTCCCTGGGTCACTCCAGGCCCCTATCCTACCTCCCTATCCATTCATGCATCTTCCCTCACTCACCCATCCTCTAAAATCCACTTTTTAAACATCTTGTAGAAATTTCTGAACATCCTATAGAAATCTCTGAATATCCTGTAAAACCCCTGCAGACTTCCTGTAGAAGCTCACAAATGAGGTTTCTTGATAGCCAAACTTTGTGAAACTCTCCGGAAGGGTGTTAGGGACTCCTTAGACCCTCTTTGAACCTTCCCAACATTTTTCAAGCATTTCTCCTCCTTGATCCACCCCTGCACAGTAGAAAGCCAGCTAAAAGCACATGCATGATAATTCCAATAACTTATTCAAAAATAAAAAATGATGTTTTCTTCAGGTAGAGGTAGTCTAGACACATGTATTTTACCTTCATAGAAGTAATGGCATCTCATTCAGTAGCTTGCATTTTCCTTCTTGCATCAGTAGGACTAGCTGGTAGAATTAGGGTTTGCTAGGGTTTGCGTTACTTTTTGGCTTTCAGTTTCTTTCTGCAAGTAGATTAGCTTCCTTTGAGTTAGCTTTCATCCATCAGTTAAAAGGCTTCTTCTAAGAGCTCATAGAAGTTGGCTTAAGCCCTAGCGGACTTGTGCCAGCTGACCAAGTGACAACTGCGGTAAGAGCTAGTACTTGTGCATACAGCACCGTCGCTTCCAAGTTTGTTACGAACTACCGGGTTGATAAAAGTAAAGAAGGGAGTCCTAGGAGTTGCAGCATTATTGCTACAATACTAGAGCCCACCATCTTTTTGGCGCCGTTGCCGGGGAAGCGTCAGAGTATTTATGATTGCTGCTTTTCTTCTCTTTTCCTACTCTCGCCTTCTGCTAAGTAGTTTATTTCATTTCCATTCTGCAATTTCATTCCTGCAAAAGTAAAATAGACATTTCCTGCTTTCATAGATTAACCTTTCAATTCTGCAAACGTAAAATAGAATTTCAATTCTGCAAGCGTAGTCTAGTATTTACTTCCCGCAATTTGATTTCAACAAAATAGATTAGTCTTTCCCTGCTTTCATCTCAATTCCGCATTTCCATTTCTGCAAGATAGATTTTAGATAGTTGCAATTCCATTTGTTTCAGTTTTGCAGGTACAAGAAAAAAAAAAGCAAAAACAACCAAAAGTGCTTTCATGCCTCGTAGGAACAGAGATAATACTGGAAAATTCATACCCAACACCCCCACCACTTCACTAAGTCACCCTTCACTCTTCTTTGGTGGCAGTGATCCAGAAGAACCTATAGGCGAACCTCCTGAGATATACGAAGATCCTATAACAGAAGAAGAGCAAGAAAACATTCCTTTTGAGACCATGGCTGACAACAGAAATGGTATAAATGATGACGAGAGAATAGAAGGTACCTTCCCTATCCGAGAGACTAACGGGGACATGAAAATGAAGAACATAAGTCCCTCAGCCTTACCTCATTTCCATGGATTGACCACTGAAGACCCTGATACCTTCCTGTTTGAGTTTGTTGTCCTTTGTCGAACTTATGACTATGCAGAAGACGAGCAAAAGTTGAAACTCTTTCCCTCTACCCTCAAGGATGCAGCATTACGCTGGTTCATGGGGTTACCTGGAAACAGTATCACTACTTGGGCTCAGATGCAGCAAGCCTTCAATAACAAGTACCGGGATTACTATAGGTCAAAGGAAACCAAGGGGGAAATCTTTCGGATGACCATGGGAAATGATGAGTCTCTAGAGGACTATGAGGAAAGGTTCCAGCTTAGCTACAAACGGGCCAGGTGCACACTTGACCCTGAATCTCTAAAGCTGGTCCTGCTCCGAGGAGTCCCTGAAGACCTTCTAGATACCCTTCACATGCTAGCTGGAGGAGATATTTACCAACTACCTTATGAGGATATAGAGACTGTGTTTAGAAACCACTCTAGGGCAGCCCGGAAAAGAGGTAGGGGGAATCCACTTTCAGCTAGTACTACTTTCTCCAAGCATGAGTTTGCTAATCAGCTGGAAGACCTCAAAAGTGAGGTGAGATAGACCATTTCCATGCAACTTGATACGTTTCGAATCCAGCAAAAGAAAGAGGAAGCCGAGAGGGCTTTGGCCATTTTCTGTCCCAGAAGTACGAGGAAGCACCCTAAGAACGAGTGTCCATTACACTCAGTAGAGGTATGTTTCGTTTGTGAGGAGAACCACCCTACAAACCAATGCCCAACCTTGCCCGGATTCAAAGCCATGTACCAAGGGACTGAGGCACCCACTGAACCTCTCTACTTCCTCAACCAAAGGAGGCCGCATGGACCCAGACCTTACCAGCAGGGGATGCAAGGGACATCCCAAGCTTATTATAGCCCCAACTAATCTTCTCCTATGCCTTCTTGGGGTCCCCCTGCTCATTCTTCCTGGTCTGCACCTCCTCCGTGGTCTTACCCACCTCAATACCATACTCAGCCCACTACTCATTTGTTTCACTCACATGTCCAGCCACAGCCTCAGTGGAATGCACCTCAACCGGGGTGGAGGCCCCAATACAACTCTCCTCCCGCCATTCTGCCTCCACCACCGGCTCAACCACAACCATTACCTCCTGCTCCTCCAAGACAACCCCAGATGCTTGCCCAACCGAACCCGAACCCCAACAACCGACAGGCCCAGCAGGTATACACTGGGGAAACAACATGCCCTACCTATGTTGTGGAGATCCAGGAGATCAACCTGCGATCCGGAAAGACCCTTCCAGAGTGCCAACCTCCTCCCCCAGAGGATGAGGAAGACAAACAGGAAAGTGAACCCAAAGCCATTCCACCCTTTCCTGAGAGACTAACAGTAACCACACAACCCAACCCAGAAGAGAATGAGCTTCTGGGAGAACTCAAGCAGTTGTGTGTGAAAATACCACTTCTCCAGGCCATCAAAGATGTACCGATATACAGCAAATTGGTTAAGGAGAAGTGTTTCAGGCACCCAGGCAGGCGGAAGAGAGATGCCTCAAATATCAATGTCATAGGACAACTGTCCAATCTTATGTTGGGGCAAGTAATCTGTCCAAAGTATTTGGACCCTGGGAGTCTTGTGGTTGATGTCCACATCAATGGCACCATTATCCCCCATACCTTGATTGATCTAGGGGCTGCCATTAATGTGATGACCAGGGACACCATGCTCAAACTCAACCTTCAGAGTTCCTTAAGGAAGACCTCAACAGTCCTGCAGTTGGCAGATCGCTCCACCGTGACTCCCGAAGGGATTGTGGAGGATGTCTTGGTCTCTGTTGACTCTTGGGAGTATCCTGCGGACTTCTTGGTCCTTCAACCAAAGGCAAAGCTTACTGGATACCCCCTCATTTTGGGAAGGCCTTGGTTAGCCACTGCAGATGCTTACATCAGTTGCCGAGCGGGAAACATGACCATCAAAAATGGTCCTATGTCCAAGCAGCTAGTCCTATACCCTCCTGCCCAGCCTCTGCTAGAACATGACTTACCGCTCTGGCTGGAAGAAGGAGATGAGGATGAGGTATACTCTGCACCCTTGTGCACCTTAGAAACCACCAGGGGAGGTCCTCAAACCGAGGATGATTTGATTGAGACCTTGATTCAGAATCCACCTCCCAGTGCATTGTCCTTAGAGGAATTGGTGGAGGATACTCAAGCCAGTACCTTAGTGGACCTCTGTGTGACTGATCCAACCTCTCCCAGAGTTAAGAATGTGGAGTTTGGCTCCGAGAGAACTTTAAAGATCAGCTCCTCCCTATCTCCTTCCCAGGAAAAGGAGCTGTGTAGCTTGCTGACCAGTCATCTAGATGCTTTTTCTTGGAGCTATAAGGAGATGAAAGGAGTCCATCCTTCGGTCTGTACCCATCACATCTACATTAAAGAAGATTGTAAACCGGTCAGGCAACCTCAGAGGAGAATGAATCCAACCCTTAAGGACATTGTCAAAGAAGAATTGCAAAAATTGTTGGATGCAGGATTCATCTACCCCATCTCGGACAGCGAATGGGTTTCCCCTCTGGTGTTGGTACCCAAGAAAAATGGGAAGTGGAGAATCTGTGTGGACTACAGAGAACTGAACAAAGCCACCAAGAAATACCACTTCCCTCTGCCTTTCATAGATCAAGTGTTGGATGGACTGGCAGGAAAGAAGTTTTTCTCTTTCCTAGATGGGTTCAGCGGGTATAATTAGATCCAAATCAGGCCGAAGGACCAAGATAAGACCACCTTCACTTGTCCTTGGGGTACCTTTGCCTACCGAGTCCTTCCCTTTTGGCTATGCAATGCTCCTGCCACTTTCCAGAGAGCAGTATTTAGCATCTTTTCTGAGTTGGTCCATGATTCGGTGGAAATCTATATGGATGACTTCACTCCTTATGGGTCCAACTTCCAGGAAGCATTGTCCAATCTGGGAAAAGTTCTAACCAAGTGCATTGAGATGAACCTGTCCCTCAGTCCTGAAAAATGTGAATTCCTGATGATTGAAGGGACCGTGCTAGGACATACCATTTCTCGCCAAGGATTATAGGTGGATCCTAACAAAATTGCTATCATCCAAAAGGTTCCACCTCCTCTGAAGGTAAGAGATGTTTGAAGTTTCCTAAGCTTAGCAGGATATTATCGAAGATTCATTAAAGACTTCAGTAAGCTAGCCTCACCTTTGTTTGGACTCTTAGGGAAAGATGTTGAGTTTAAATGGACTGACAACTGTCAAGGGGCACTGGACGAATTGAAAGATAAGCTGGTGTCCGCACCGATCTTGAGAGGTCCAAACTGGGCCCTACCTTTCCACATCCACACTGATGCCTCGAACAAAGCCATAGGGGCAGCCTCAGGACAAGTTGAAGAAAAACTTCCATATGCCATATACTTTGTCAGCAAAAACTTATCCAAGGCAGAAATGAATTATACTGTAACTAAGAAAGAGTTCTTGGCCGTGGTCCATTCCCTGAACAAGTTCTGACACTACATCACTGGCTATCAAACATTTGTACATACTGATCATGTTGCAATTAGATATTTAATGAATAAACCTGATGTGAATGCTCGTATTATTAGATGGTTACTTTTGTTGCAGCAGTTTGATTTGACTATCGTTGACAAACCAGGTAAAGAAAACGTTGTTGCTGACTTCTTGTCTAGATTGGATTTGCCTGCAGGTGAAGAAGGAACAATGGATGACCAGATGCCAGACGAACATCTATTTGCTATCTCAGTACTCTCTCCGTGGTTTGCTGATATAGCAAACTATCTGGTCTCAGCACAGTTCCCTCCGCATCTATCCTCAAAGGAGAAGAGCAGAATCGTGAGGAAGAGTGCCTCATTCACCTGGATCGTGGGCAACTTGTTCAAACTGGGCCCCGATCAGATTTTAAGGCATTGTGTAAGGGAGGAGGAAGTCTTTGACATCCTCCTAACCTGTCACGATGGGCCTTGTGGAGGACATTTTGCAGCCAAGAGGATTGCCTTTAAAATTCTACAGGCAAGCTACTATTGGCCCACGCTTCATCAAGATGTGAGAAGATATATCAGCCAATGTGACCGATGCCAAAGGATGGGGAAAACGACTCCAAGGGACGAAATGCCTCTCCAACCTCAAGTGACTCTTGAGCCATTTGAGAAGTGGGGTATGGATTTTGTGGGTCCTATCATCCCTCCTTCAAGGCAAAGGTCTTACATCATTGTGTGCACAGACTATCTGACAAAGTGGGCGGAAACCAAGGCAATCAAAGCAGCAACAGAAGAAAAGGTGGCTGAGTTTTTAAGAGAAAACATCTTCTAAAAATTTGGCTACCTAAGAGAGTTAGTCATCGATCAAGGAAGCTAGTTCACCTCCAACTTAATTGAAGACTTGCTCGCTCATCACAAGATCAAGCATAGGTTCCACCCCATATCATCCTCAAGCGAATGGGCAGGTGGAAGTCACCAATAGAGCATTAGAAAGGATTTTGACTAAGGTGGTGAGCAGCAGCAGAAAGGATTGGGCAGAGCGCCTGGTTGAGGCCACTTGGGCCTACAACACCACTTGGAAGACCACAACCAGTTTCACACCTTATGAGCTGGTCTATGGGAAGAGAGCTTTGCTGTCAATCGAGTTTGAGTACAACACATTGAGGATGGTAGCTCAACTGGACCTAGATCTCAGCCATGCTCAACAAGAAAGGTTATTGTAGCTGAATGGGTTGGATGAACACCGAATGCAGGCCCTCCTCCACTCAGAAGTGGTTAAACTTCAGAGGAAGATATGGCATGACCAGCACCTCAATGACAAACAATTCCAGCTGGGAGATTGGGCGCTGCTGTATGATTCCAGACATAAGGATTTCAAGGGGAAGATGAGGACAAGATGGCTAGGACCATATGCAGTGGAGAAGTGTAACGACAATGGTTCTGTCCTTATCCGGACCATTGATGAAGAATCCATCCCCATGCTCGTCAATGGGCATCGACTAAAGATCTACAGGAAACCTCTTTCGAGGCAAGAGTTCATCAAAACTGTGGAGAAATCAATGCTGGTCATAGAGAAGGGTTCTGCCTCTTTTTTGGGCACACCCTGAGCATCGTTAAAAAAAAAAAAGCAATAAAAAAGATCCTTGGGTGAAAACCTTTCTGAGGCGCCCAAGGCAGATGGTAGGGGTGAAAACCTCATTGAGGCGCCCCTGATGTCTCTTTGAAAAAGAATTGGAATAAAAAGATCCTTGGGTGAAAACCTCTCCGAGGCGCCCAAGGCAGATAGTAGGGGTGAAAACCTCATTGAGGCGCCCCTGGAGTCTCTTAAAAAAAAGAAAAAAAAAAACAAAAAGAAGGAAAAAGAAAAAAGAAGAGGGGAGAAACAGAAAAAGCAAGTTTAATCTCTGGAAATTGTTGCAGGTTGCAGGAAAACAATGCAAAAAGGAGGCCTCTCAACTCAAGGACAAGGGTCCCTACCAAGCTACTAGGCAACCTCACATACACTCCCGCCATGAACACTAACTTTTTCCAAGGTTTGGACATAATCTGGCCATGGTTTAGCCTTCTACAGGAAGCTACAGGACTTTCTACAGGAAGTTCTGTATTTCTACAGGAAACATCCTGTAGATCTTTTGGGCGGGCCAGGATCGATTATGGAGAAGGATTTGAAGCTTGAAGTTTGTTGAGGAGGCATGCAACCACTCTTTTCTTCCATCCTCCACTTGTTTCACCTCCTTTCACCACCGTTGCTGCCATCTGGTCGAATATCCCTGCACAGTCATACCAGAACCCTGTTTTCTCAGAGAAAAAAGAGAAAAAAGTTTTTAAGTGGGAAATAAAGCATGCAGAGGCTCGCACACTTTACCTGTCAAGGCGACCTCAGGACACTACACCTATGAACGCAACTTATTTATTTCAGCATGCACCCCAGGAGGATCAACGGCTACAGGATGTCCTACAGGAATCCTGTAGCAGCTGATCCAGTTTGAGCACATACCATGGAGACACCAACAGCTCATGAAGCTGGTGCATGCAGCATTCACCACCAGGAAATCGGGTCTCAAGGTCTCGTAGCCAGCAGCAGCCAATGAAGAGAAGCTCCAGCACCCGTGCACGAAGCAACGGCAAGCAGATCCAGAATTCCTTGTCCCGAAACCTGAAAAAACCACATCCACGGCCGCACAGGTAAGTGCCTAACCTTATTTCGTCAAATTACATAAGCTATACTCTAAATGTGCATGACCGTGAGAATGGACGCACTGAACAAGGCTGGTAGCCATTCAACTGGCCACCACAACCAGTCAGATGGCCTCGTAGGATCCGAATGGGCTGGGTTATGCTGAAAAGACGGGCAATTGACACGTGGGAAGTGTCCAGTCGAGGAGAAGCAGCAGTATGACAATATTGGTGGCGGTGAATGCAGAGGGAAAAATTTGGTGGTCAGGGACACGCCACAGGAATGATGGCTGTGACGTCGGCCAACGGATCGACCGGGACAACTCACCCCCGTGCCATGAATTCCGCAGCAATTCAAAATCGGCCGGTTGAATCACTTATGATACATTGCAGTCATTTACACTCACAACCGTTTTGCAGCCGAGTACGCGTCCTCCTCCTCTGCAAGTTGTTAACCTGAGTTCTCTGTCTGTTCCAGCGTCCTGCTGCTGCTCAGACTCGGCCAGAACCACCGTAACGTCATCCAGAATTCGTGCACGATTTCTACAGGGAGCCCGGCATTACAAAGAAGCTTGGACTGTTCACGTCGAGGGTGGCAATTCTCAGTGAGGTAGGCCTAAACATAACTTTCCCATGCAAATAATTCAAAAGGTGGTGAATTCGACATGTTGAGGGGGTAAGGAAAATGTGAATGCAAGTCTGTCTATGAATTCCAAAGCCGTTTTCTTATCGTTGCATGAAATTGTCTTCGTAGTCTGCATGCGAGATTTTCTTCAGGGTCTTGAATTAAAATCCCTCCTGTAGAGGTTCACCGGTGAAAAATTGTGAATTTTATATGACTGTGTGCATAACGGAGACGTAGCTCTGCGCTCTGTGTAGAGAAATCCCGAAGCCCTCCTTCTGTATACAAGCAGGCAAGCTCAGAACAACAAAAACAGAGTTTTTACCATGCCGGGAGGGTTCATTAGAAAAGAACCTTCGGACTCCAAGAAATTACGAGAAACCCTTGAGGTGGTGGACTTGTTTTCCCGTGCACACTGGATGCCATTCTGTGACAAGATTCAAGGTCACGATGACGAAATTACAGAAGAATTCCTAAGGTCTTTGAAGCCGAAGTCAAAGACATTGGCCATTGTCAACTTCAGAGGATTGACCCTCAGACTCACTCCACATCTTATTAGCAGAGTAACTGATCTACCGATGGGGGTACCCTGGGATAAGGAGGAGAGAAAATTGGATCAGAAAGCTAAAAAAGAGTTCTTCTTGCCAGAGGAACAATTTTCAGAGGACAAGAATGGAGTTCGAAGAACTAGCCTACAACCGTTCTGGAGTGAAGTCAGCCTCCAAATTATGAAGTATATTACGTGTGAGGGGTGATTTAGCATCGTGTATGGCTATCATTTCCGGTTGCTCACAAAGCTCAGGCACCAAATGGACCTACCCTCAGAGCAAAAATTGAGCATTCCTTACTTCCTCCTGCAATCCATGATTTAGTGTGCCACCAAACTGAGAGAGGGGACGCCAGACCAACTAGCCCATCATGGGCTTATCAAGCTCCTCGTGGAAGATGCACTCCACACTTACACCGTCCCTCTCTCCTGGGAAACTTTTTGGAATATGTCTAAGGATGATGACATCTGAATTTTGGCCGAGGAGCTCACTTCCTCCAGCAGCGAGGAGAAGGAGCACACTCAGGCAGAGAAGAAAGTTAAAGGACAAGAAACCCCGGGCAAAACACCAAAGAAAGAATAGAAAGGAACACAAGAAAAAGGCCAAGCTTCCAAAACAGGGGGTGGTAAAATTACACCAACACCCAGGGAGAAAAGACTACAGAGCAGGGTAGAAAGGACTGAGAAAGTCCAAGCCAGTGAGGGCACCACTAAGGCAGCCTCAGCCAAGCTAAAGGAAAAAGCACCCTCAGCCAAGCAGGCTAAAACGGTGCCATCTGCTTCTACAAGAAACCAAAAGGCTATTTCTACAGGAAGTTTAAAAACGGCTTCTACAGGAAGCCAGAAACCAGCCACTACAGGACTTTCTACAGGAAGTCCGGAAAAAGGAAAGCAGAAGGAGAAATCAGCCGAAATTCTAGCTAGGGAGGCAGCAGCTGTGCTGGCCACCCTAGGTACCTCTCCCAAGCCAAAGGAAAAATGAAAAAGGGAGACTCCTCTGTATTTTAAAGCAAGAAGAAGTGTAAGAATTAAAACTGGCAGACCCCAACCTCCATCCAAAGACCCAATTACCATTGAAGACACCCCTACCTCGCCAAAGGAGAAGTCCCCCTCCAAAGCATCAGTCACTTATGAGCGGGGGAGCCCGAAGACATCTACCTGGAGGGAGAGAATGGAAAGATTGGATTCAAAAGCCTCTCTACAGGATGCTGAAGCTGTTCTAAAGGAAACATTGGCCAGGCTCAAGGAGACCGAAAGAATGGAAGGGGAGGCAACCAAATCACCACGAAAGGAAGAAGAGGTAGAGTGCATTATGGAACCTAGCCCCCAGCTCAGCTTGGGCTCTTATAATAACTTCTTGGAGGCCGGAAAAATCATTCCACAGAAATTCACAGTGCCACTTTTCTTTGCACTAGAGGAAGAAAGAGTGAGGACCCACACATGGATGAAAACAGCCAAGTCTAAAGGAGTAGCAGATATAGGTCCCTTGGAGGAACAACTCAAGGAGGCAAGAAGAGAATTGGCTATGGCAAAACATGTGGGAAACTGCCAGCGAGTCAGGCTACAGGAAGAAAATGAGCTGCTTAGACAGCAACTACAATCGCAGGGACAGAGGAAGGAAGACAGGCCTCACATCCTGGGGGAACAAGAGCAACAAAAGGGGCCCACAACAGCCACAGATACCCCATATGAACAGCAAAGAAAGGAAGGGACACAGACTGAAATTGAGACAATGAACCAGCAGCTACAGGAGCAAGAATTGCAGATACATTCTCTAAAACAGCAGTTGCAAGAAAAGGAGGCCCAACTGGCCTGCATGGCCAGTTGGGCAATGGAGGCCCTGCAGTGCAAACAGCCTGCCAAATCCTATGCCCTATACCTCAAGGACCAATGGTTACAGTTTCAAATCAATACCTTGGCCCAAAGGGGCATCACCCCTTTTCAAGATTATCATCAGTTTGCAGCTTTATGTGGCAGCAGTTCATCTGAGGATAGGGCCAGATTGGCAGAATTCTACTTGCACAACTTCGCCCTTCCGGACATGAACGCATGGGATCCTAACACGGTGATGGGAGATGTCCAGCTGATGGCCATGGCCTCTTGGATGAGCCATGAGGAGAAGAGAGTAGAAGAGGTCCGCAGTATCATAGGCAGAGAGCTCAGTGAGCCTCTCATGATCAGAGCAGAGCCAAATGACCCATTGGCAGTGATAAGCACCCACCAGCAGTAGACCAACAATCCTCAGGACCTACCGGAATACATTGAGCAACAGGCTCAAGCCATTGCTCATTTTGAGGACATGGAGAGGCTGTTAGGAGAAAACTGTATGCATGCTTGCACAAGGCGGTGGAACACACTGCCTCACAGCCTGAAGATAAGGGAATATCACTCTCCCACTAGGATGAGGGAGGCCTTGGCGAGGGTACCACTCTACAAACAGTTGATCCAGAACTTGCAGGCCAATTGGATTGGGTTGAAATTCAGTCCCCCTTTACTTTTGGGATTGCTAGAAGGAGTGAAGGAAGAGGAAGTAGGTAGACAGTGGGAGGAGGTGGAAAGGAAGGCCGGATTCCATGATCATGAAGAGGATATCACAGCAGAGGCTTGGGATGTGAGGGAGGCGATCAAAGCCATGAAGGATGATGAGCTGGACTAGTTGCTCAGAGGATTAGCAACCGATTCAACAGGGGGGTGATGATGAGCCCCCAAATTGGGTAACCTATTGGGCTCATTTTGCCTCATTATCCTTGTTCAGTCCTTGTTTAATCCTCCATTTTTCATAGCTTATGCATTATTTTTTAGTATGTTTATGTCATTTGTACGAATAAGGGTGGTCACTCTTCCTATGTGGCTAACATGTGCTTATTTCAGGTATTTTTGACACATGTTGGAGCAAAACCGAGCAATCATGAGCTAGAAGACAGCCAAGCTTGAGGTGAGGATTCGTAGGGGGGTTGTCTATGACATTAATAACCCTTCCTCGGGATCTTCACCCCCAAACTCCGAGCTCACAGGCCACCAAAACTGGATTTTGAAGGCAGCCAAGAAGATTTTGGAAAAGGGACTGTCTACTCACAGTTTGGACAGCCAAGCCCCATAGATTTCGGAGGCCAGCTAGGGCCCTCGTGGTGTATAAATGTTAAGGCCTTAGCCTTTGTAAGGGACTTTTGAAACTATTGCATATTTTGCACTACAGTTCTGTTAGCTTTACTTTGTTCTCTTGTAGCCATTCTGGCACAACTCTTGACTTATGACTATTTTTTGATAATGGGAAGCAGTCCGATTTTATATCAACTCTGAGTTTTCTATAGGAGCCATAGCTCTCAGGGTTGGGCCCAACGTGAGAGCCTAGGGCTTCCTTTTTGTACTGTTACCTTTCCCTTATGCATCGTTGATTTCCTTTATTGCATTTGAAACGTATTTCTGTTGGGCAGATTTAGTTTTGTTGGTTAAATAGGTCACTGTTATGAATAGAATTGCTTCAGATGTTTAAAATAGATTGGTAGGATAATAACAGAAAAATTCCCAGAAAAGGGTCAACAACACTCTCAGTTTCACCTCGTCCTTATTGGATCAGGGGCTGGAATTGAAGAAACCGTGCTGCCCCAACAAAAACACTAGTTTGCTTGACCATGCAATCCTTAGTGTACTGTTTCCACTTGCAGAAGTTAGTTATGGGTTCAGCTCTCTGAAATGTTTCTTTGCATGATTGATGTCCATGGTTTTCTTTCCAAATAAAGCTGTTGTTCATTCGTTTTATTGACAGTTAGATTAGATTAGCTAGGACTTTGATTATTTGTAAGGCTTTGTTGATTCGGTTAAATGTACACCGTGCAGGGCATCTCTACCACTTTCTCATCCGCCTAAGCTTCTTCAGAGCTAGTTGTTCCCTCTCCTAGCTAGGTTCCTCGTCTCACACCTGTCCTTTTGCCCATGTAACCCTATCTTCTTGCTCCATCATTGTCTTAGCCTTCTTTAGACCAAGTCAGCCTTCTACACCCTCTCATCACTCCATCCACCAGTCCCTGGGTCACTCCAGGCCCCTATCCTACCTCCCTATCCATTCATGCATCTTCCCTCACTCACCCATCCTCTAAGATCCACTTTTTAAACATCCTGTAGAAATTTCTGAACATCCTGTAGAAATCTCTGAACATCCTGTAGAACCCCTGCAGACTTCCTGTAGAAGCTCACAAATGAGGTTTCTTGATAGCCAAACTTTGTGAAACTCTCCGGAAGGGTGTTAGGGACTCCTTAGACCCTCTTTGAACCTTCCCAACCTTTTTCAAGCATTTCTCCTCCTTGATCCACCCCTGCACAGTAAAAAGCCAGCTAAAAGCACATGCATGATAATTCCAATAACTTATTCAAAAATACAAAAAGATGTTTTCTTCTGGTAGAGGTAGTCTAGACACATGTATTTTACCTTCATAGAAGTAATGGCATCTCATTCAGTAGCTTGCATCTTCCTTCTTGCATCAGTAGGACTAGCTGGTAGAATTAGGGTTTGCTAGGGTTTGCGTTACTTTTTGGCTTTCAGTTTCTTTCCGCAAGTAGATTAGCTTCCTTTGAGTTAGCTTTCATCCATCAGTTAAAAGGCTTCTTCTAAGAGCTCATAGAAGTTGGCTTAAGCCCTAGCGGACTTGTGCCAGCTGACCAAGTGACAACTGCGGCAAGAGCTAGTACTTGTGCATACAGCACCATCGCTTCCAAGTTTGTTACGAACTACCGGGTTGAAAGAGTAAAGAAGGGAGTCCCAGGAGTTGCAGCATTATTGCTACAATACTGGAGCCCACCAAAGATTACCCAGCAACAACGCAGAGCTGTTCGACCTTCGCCACTTCCCATACATTCAACTTTGGAAATCTAAGAGCTAAGAGGCAGAATGCCTCAAGAGACGACCCATCCAGTTCCAAAACGATAAGGAGATCACACTTGCATTTGACCCGACAAATACAAGAAACTCTATGAACCCCTTGTAGTAAGAGAAACCCTCAGCATCGAAGGAAGAAAACATATAACACTCTTATATGAAGCTTTAACTGATGTGAAACAGTAGCAAAATAAAAGAGTACTTAGTATTCAGAATGGTGAACCAGTAACAAATTGATTCTTTCAGTAAAGTAGCTTAAATGAACCTTATTGGTATTCTTTAACATCAAATTTTCTATTCTCGACACAGGATTAATATCAAATAAGGTAATCATACAATTATATCAGAGTACAAATAATGCACCAGAGTAGGCATGGTTTTGAATTAAGCAAGCAAAAACCCTTGGTTGCACGCCTAAAATAGGAAATCGTGCTATACAAAAACAGAGTGCATTTCTTAGATAATTTAACATCTCAGTGTACCGAACAATAAACTTAGTAACAAGTGGTGCTAACCAGAACTAACCCCTTCCTGAAGGGATTGCAAGTTCTGCCCCGAAAACAGACTTAAACTAAGAGCTCAGGAATCAGTTTACAGATACCTCAATGGGCATTAGACTCCTTAGATTTAAATGTCAACTGAACCCTTGAATACAACGGAAAAGAGTACCCAACAACAGCGCAGAGCTATTCGACCTTCACCACTTCCCATACATTCAACTTTGGAAATCTAAGAGCTAAGAGGCAGAATGCCTTAAGAGACGAACCATCCAGTTCCAAACAACCAAGAAACCGTGGTAGTTGCTTACCCGAGAAATGGTGAGGGAGAAATTTGGCTGGCAGCACAGTTCTCTGCTTTGAAAAGTAGCCCGGATCCTCTGAAGAAGAACCTGTAGAAATCACCACAGCTGCTTAGCGATGAGAAAGGGAAACGATGAAAACAACAAAAAGAAACTATACCTAAGGTCAATCAACTTAACTGGGTTACCTTGCCTTCACCAGGAAGTTGTAGCGCGGGGGTAAACCTGTGACCTTGCAGTGGAGTCCATGCATCGAGTCCCTGGCCCTGACCCGAAGGCAGAACCAGCGCCACGAAAGGCATGGAGAAAGGTAGAACGGAGTCCCGGGAATGAAGATCGTAAATGAGACCAAACAGCCGAGAGATAGCTTGAACCCGACTTAAGACAAACTCTGACCGTAGGATCCTCACACCTTTTCTCCTCCGTCGATGCAATGATGAGTTCGAGGAGCTTAACTGTTGCTCGTGCCACGTACCATGGCAGAGCAGGACAATAAATACATAATCGGTAAAAATCTTCATAAGAGATAAGGTAGACCGCTGGGTAAAGAAGGGAGATGACAACTGTAAACCACACACGTTGTGTATATGCTAGTCACATGGGTAGTACTCAATCCGTAAAGGTTGACACAAGCAAATAACATGTATTTCCCGGTTCCAAGGCAGGTAGTGAATAGTTAACCTGTAAATGTCATATCCGTTTTAATATATACCATAATGTAAATGATTTTTTTTTTTATATATGAGTTTTACCATGTTTCACTGTTTGGACCTTTGACAAGTTTTATTATTTACTTTATATTAATAAAGAATCTTTCTTTTACCCACATCATTTATATCCGCAAAAGGTCTCATTTGTAAACAGAGTTCATAAATATATAACTACACAGTTATGGAGTAGTTCAGGGTCGATAAATCATGAAGCGCTGTCTATCATAACACAGAGGATGAGGGTCGATAAATCATGAAGCCCTGTCTATCATAATTGTAGGATATATTTGAAAATGTTCAATTTAATCATTTTAAATTTCAGTGATTTTATAATTTTTTATAAAATTATAAAATTATTATTATATATATATATATATATATATATATATATATATATATATATATTTAAAAATATAAATATAATATAAATTATCATAAAATAACATAATAATAATATGCCAATTAAGAAAGTTGGTTAAATGTTTAGATATATATAAACATTTGTAATTTGTAATGTTTATGTTAATTTGTAATTTTAAGAAATACATATATGATCATACATGATAACATACAGCATAATACCATGCAGATTAGAGTACTTAGTATTCAGAATGGTGAACCGGTAACAAATTGATTCTTTCAGTCAAGTAGCTTAAATGAACCTTATTGGTATTCTTTAACATCAAATAACAATTTGGAGAAAAATGAATTATTACTTGAAGTTAAAATATAAATTAGAAATTTTTAAATATTACTTTGCAAAAAAAAATCATTTTTTACCCGTCAGAAATACTAAATAACAATTTGGAGAAAAGCATCATAGGTGTGAGAAATACACAATCGCCCTAAGAATTTATTTTCGAGGAAAAATGAATTATTACTTGAAGTTAAAATATAAATATGAATTCATTAGAAATTTTTAAATATCAATAAATACTAAATAACAATTTGGAGAAAAATGAATTATTACTTGAAGTTAAAATACCAAAATTTTTAACTGTTAAAATTCCGTTCATTTTGTTATAATTGTGTTCATTATTTTAGTTTATTAAATAATGACATTTAATTTCTATGTGTATTACAATGAAATTCTATATATGGTTGACTACCCATCTAATTTGCACTTCAATTCCCCATATTAGAGCATAGTTTCTTGACTTGTGAAATGTTCATTATTTTAGTTTATTAAATAATGACATTGATTTGTGAAATGTTCATTATTTTAGTTTATTAAATAATGACATTTAATTTTTATGTGCATTACAATGAAATTCTATATATGGTTGACTACCCATCTAATTTTCGCTTCAATCCCCCATATTAGAGCATAGTTTAGTGATCGTATGACTTGTGAAAGGAACCCACATCGTTATTTCTTTTTTATATGCTCTTGAAACCAATTGATCCATTATTCAAATTATGATATTTGACTGATTATCCATCGAAAAATTCTCATAGTAACATTGAGGCCAAAGAGAAATATGCACTATGACAAATTGCCAAATTGTTTAAAAGCAAGCACAAATAGAAATACGAAAGGCATATGTCAAGCTCTACACATAAACATGTCAATATCTAGGACCCCATATTTCAAGTGAATAGCATTCAAATTATAATTTTAATTTCCATGGAGCTTTCTACACATTCGAAAAGATTGAGGTATAGTTGCATATTTCAAATGAATAGCATTCAAACTATAATTTTAATTGCCATGGAGCTTTTTACACATTTGAAAAGATTGAGGTATAGTTGCTTTTCAATATGTTGCTTTTCAATATGAACCACAGGTTGTGCAATCAGAAATTTAACAACCCCTTAAAAAAACACCAATTAACAATGAAAACACTTACAATGTGATCCACATGAGCTTGGGAGATGAAGAGGACGTCTTGGGCCTTATGAAATGTTTGATTTAAGTCATTTACTTACAAAGGTTCCATAATCTTAATAAAGTGCATTTTCATAAATCCTTTGGAGTGAATTGTTTTGCATTACCTTCACTTTGAACCTATACTGGTTGGAATCTCCATGAAACATAACATATGATAAAAAGAAAACACCAGTAAAGAAACAAAATTGCATAAAATTTTGACTTCTTCCTTCTATGCTATTGTTTCTTATGCTATTGCCTTATGGCGTTTCCTTTGCAACATGTGGTGCAAATGCTAGTAATAGCCCACTCTTGATGTGATGAACCTATTACAGCTAAGGTCATTTATTTGTAAGACATCTAACTATTGGTATACAAGATGGATAGCCAACGATTTCTTTTGAATAATAATATGCATATCCATAGGGACAATTTTTTTCAGTTTAATTCTTAGCACATAAGTTAGAAATTATGATTTCAGAAAAATTGCAAATTAATATTTGAAGTCTGAAATTAATTATCTATTAAAACATAATGATTAAGTAGTACTTATCAATAACTCTACAAGTTTACATTTTTACTTAACTCTTTGTTAGTATATTTATTTACATCTTATTCCTCTCTAATTTTGATGCAAAAAATTGAGTACATTATGAACACTAAGCAATAGTAAATATCTTATTTACTTAAACATAAGCTATTTTCAAGGTATTTAACATTTATCCATAAGGCATTGAATTATGCAAAGGATGCAATAAGATCTTCAAATTATGATCCAATCAAATGTTTGAAACTTATTTCTTAATAATACTGAAAAATAATTTTTCTAACTTGTATTAATCAATATTAAACTAATAATAGTTAATAGTAAATGATAGCTATAATCTTACTTTAGCCACACTGAATTAATACATACAATTGTATATTTAGAACCTAATAAGTTCAGAAAGAGTCTATCAAACTTTCTGGAGGTGATGTAGGTTATTACAATTGCTAGGGCAATTTCATTGTGGCACGTTGGCTGCATGTGGTTATGAGACTAGAGGTGATGGAAGTTATTGGATGCTCCAATTTGTATGGTGGCATTGTTGTGCCCACCCCTACTCTTCAAGCTTGGTCAAGCTGGGTCGAGCTACATTGAAGCTTAAGTCGACTTTGGAGGTGCTGTAAAACTGGGAAGTGAGGCTCAAGGTCAAAATGTATGGGATCCAAGCTCGAGGTGGTGTCCCTAAAATGTATTAGCATTTGTGTGGCAGGGTTGAACTTGCAACAACAAGTCCCAAAAGGTAGACTAGACCAGCCAGGGTATGCATTCAACTTCGGTCGTCTAGTAAGAGCCATAAACTCAGTGTTAAAGCTTGATTCAGTATGTTCCTTTTTGTTGGTTTGTGCATTTCTCTTTTTGGGTTATTGAATTTCTTTGGTCATATTTGGCTGAGTTTGTTGAATGGGAGAAGAGAGGGGAGAACATTAGATGTCAAGTACTTCTTTGTTCTCTGGTTTTTAGGCTTTTCAACACGACCTTTGTTGACCTTTGTTGTTGAAGGGGTGTTTTGTGTAGGGGTTTCGCTGTGAAGGAGGTTTCCATCACAAAGGAGCTTGTGAACTCGGAATGCGAGAACAATTTTAAGGAAGGCATCAATTTTTTGGGTGAGGGAAGTTGATTGCTTGATGTTGGGTCTTATTTCTGTTCAGCGTTGTTTGTGTTGCCTTGGGGAGATTGGGGATGGGGTGTTGTGTTTCTTTGTGGATCATAGTGGTGGTGGTATGTTTTGAACAAATGGTGCAACCCTGTCTACTTCAGTTCCATGCAGTGAAAACATCAGCACACCTATCAAGGTGTAGGGCCACGGGGACATGGGGGCATCTCAGTGGTTCAACAACAAGTTCACTCTGTGGGAAAAATTGAATGCCCTGCCCCCCTACCCATGGCTTTTAACTCTTTGGATGAATATCTATAATAGATTACATTGCATCTAGAACAACTTGCTTGAGATAGGCATGATGGTCGAAATGAAGTGATTGGATTCATGAACGACCTTCAACAAAATAAAGGGCGGATGACGGACATTCTAGCATCTCTTCGTCGTGGCCAAAAGTGGATTCTCGAGTAGATGGAGAGACTGGAACACTGCACCCCCTCCGCCTGCTTTTAACTCTTTGGATGAACATCCAACTTGCTTGAGATAGGCATGGCGATCGAAATGAAGTGATTGGATTCATGAACAACCTTCAACAAAATAAATGACGGATGATGGACATTCTAGCATCTCTTCCTCATGGCCAAAAGTGGATTCTCGAGTAGATGGAGAGACTGGAAGACATGGAAGGTGATGTTCATTGCGCTTTCAGTCCTCCTCCGTCCTTAGATCATAGAAAAGATAACTCACCTTCCAAATCAATGATGAAAGGTGATTGATAATGAATAGTGGGGACTCAAGCGTGCAGTGGTTTAGAAAGACAGCAGAGCGAGCTAGGGTTCGGAGCAGGAAGCAACAGGAGGAGCGAGCTGAGAACAATGGAGGTGCCAAGAGGAGGGAGTTCTACTCCCTCCTACAACAATGTTGTATCGAATAAAAGCAGAGAAACGAGTTAGAGCGGATTCAGGAGACCCTGGGAGGTCGTAAAAAAAAATAATAATAAAAAATAAAAAAAATATAGACTCAAAAGAACTGGAAAGCAGCAAAGTTGATGTTCGGGAAGAAACTCACAGGACGGTTAGGAGGGAGAAGATACCAGAGGACAGCAGTCAGAAAAAATGGTACAACTCGGCAGAGGGACCCTGTAAGCCCAAGACTGCCACCAAACCTAGGATGGTTCTGAATGATCCCGCACTGCAGGAGGACAGAGATCACATGATGACTTATGCTATTATCTGTAAGTTTATGGGCATATGGCCAACAGAGAAGAATATGTATACTTGGATCATAAACAACTGGAAACCAAAGGGGGATATAACTCTGCATGTAGGGTCCAAGGGTTTCTTCACAGTGGTTTTCAATAGCCTAGAGGATAAAGACAGAGTTTTCGAAGGAGGACCTTATTTCTATGCTGCTACAGGTCTCTATATGCGACCTTGGCTAATGAACTTTGTCCCGGAGGGGGAGACATTCACATCGGTCCCGGTATGGATAATACTTTACTCCCTACCTCTAGATTATTGGCTGCCTGAATCCTTGAAAGCTATAGGAAATAAATTAGGACATTTTCTAAAAATTTTAGAGGCTACTCTGCGAGGGAAATATACTTCCTTCGCACGAATATGTGTGGAAATGGATCTATCGGAAGCACTCCCAGATGAAGTGGTCTTAGAAGTTTATGATGAGGAATGGGTATGGGCGGTGGACTATGGACATGTCCCTTTTAGATGCCAAAAATGTCATGAACACGGACACCTTTTCAGAGATTTCCCACAAAACAAATGGGAGGATAATCTGAGGACCAACATACAAAAAGATCCCGAAGGATTCACCAAGATGGGAGGCAGAGGGAAAGGAGGAGGAAGAAGGGATCAGAAAAACAGAGTGATAACAAACTAGCAAGTCGCAATAGTTTTGAAATTTTAGAAGAAGAAGGGGGGAACAGTGGAAAAGGTGTTACTCTGGACAATCATCCTAAAGATACAGAAAAGGAGGACAACATGGAAATAATACCAGAAAACAACAAACAACAGGAAACCATACCAAACAACATAGAACAAAGTAGGGATCAAGAGATGACCCCTAGTGAAGTTGGAACTAAGGACCAAGAACTATATGAGATTCTTGAGAGGGATAATCTTGATCTGGGGAATTCTTAAACCAGGGAACCAAAAAAGGGATAGACTCCCTACCACAAGAGGAGTTTGACAGAGTACAACAGCTTTTCCTTTGGAGATCTCAGACAAAAACCTCAGGAAACAAACGAAGTCATGAAAGCTAGGACCAGGGAGGGGTCAAATCAATGGAGGAAATATCAGGCCACTCGGCCAAGAACCCAGGCAGAAAGAGACAAAATGAACTGCTCATAGAGTGTGGAAAGCTCATGATCAACTCAGGTAAGATGAAAGATATCACCAGTTACTCATTCAAAAACCCATCATCATTAAGCTCACAACATGGAATATCAGAGGTCTAGGAAGTAAAAGGAAACAAAGGAATCTCAACAATAGAATAAAAGAAGAAAACCAAGATATGGTGTTCATACAGGAAACAAAATGTTCAATAGACAAAGTCCGGAAGATACATAGAAAATGGCTTAGTAAGTATGAATACTTAGAAGTAAAAGCCAATAATACAGCGGGAGGGATTCTTACTCTCTGGAATCCCCAGAAATTTGACATTTTGGATGTGGAAGCATCTAGGAACTATCTATCAATGGTTATCCAACCATTGGGTGACAAGGATATCTATATGGTTACTAATGTCTATTGCCCTCAAAATCCTGAAGATAAACTCAAGCTTCTCACCTCACTAGAGATGACCTGCATGTCGTTTTTGCCTCTGCTATTCTTCATGATATTTCTTCTTCCTGCACTCCCTAGCTATGTGACCAAGTTTTTTGCAATAAAAACATTTAATTACAGAGTTGTTTCTATTCGGATTCATACCTTGGGTCGGATTTGGTCTTTTCTGTGAGCTTCCTTCGTTTTGCTATTGCGGATTTCCTTTTCCTTTGAAGAAATTCTTTTTCGCTATCAATGCAAGATTGACACTCTTGGGCTTTAGAGTCTATCTTCTTTCTTCTTCTTGCATCAGTATTCCTATCAGTTCTTCAAACTTCGGGATTTTCTCTCTCGCATTTATCCTAGTGATGAACATTTGGTAATCATCAGTCACACCATCCATGGTAATTGTTACAAGATCTATATCTGCAACTGTATCGCCAGTGTCTGACAATTTGTTCTTCAGAACCTTGATCCTTGCTATGAAGGCAACAACAATTTCATTCTCCTCCATCTTCAGAGATAAAATATTGCTCTTCAGAAACAAAAGACGATTTTTATTCCTGATCTCATAAAAATCCTTCAATATTCTTTAGATTTCGCTCGCTGATTTACATTCTCTAATATGCGGTATGATGCAGTGTTTCACTGACATCTTTAGCAGCGTCCTTGCTTTACCTTCTCGCTTCTCCCAATCTAGGACTGATGCAGATCCAGCTGCTGGTTTATGCTCATCCCCATTTGCAATCGTCCAAGCACTTTGCACTTCTAGCAGAGTCTGCATCTTGAATTTCCAATTCGCATAATTGGAGCTATCGAGCTTGTTATGCTCATTCAAACATGATTTTAGAGGGCCTAACAACTTCATCTTAAATGTCACATTCTCCCCACGGAACCATCTGAGATTTAGCCTTTCATTTTAAATGCTTCACATCTTATGAGGTCTAAATTAGTGGGTGGGTTTTAGTTCTCATTTGATAATTGGTTTTAAAACTTATAAAAGAAAGAAAAAGGAATGGAAGCTTTTCGTAACTATTGTTTTGGTAATATGCGATAAATTATTTCTCCATTTAATTAAAAACTAACCCTAACCTAAATTTCTAATAGCTTTTAATTGAGCTTAAAACATTTTTAGTGCCATCTAATTAGGTCAATGCTATTTTCAGATAATTACTTTCAACCCTACTTAATAATTATATATATAACATTCAATAACTTACACTAAAGCAGGGGCTCCTGTCACGAGCTTGCAACTTGTTGTGCCTCTTCGTTAGTGTTGATGGCCAACTCCTGGTGAACCTACTCAGATCTTTCACACGCTTTCGGCTTACACAACGGCTTCCACGCCTTACAACAGCCTTGGTGTCCCTTCGATCCTTTGGCGAACTTCGGACGAAAGCTCAACGGAACTACTATCACAGCAGACTTTTAAAATCACAGAGATACTCGACTGCAGAAATATGGTGTACTCATTTTATTGCAGAAACTCAAAGTATTACAGAGAGAGAATTTCTTTACAGAGATTGACTGTCGTCGCTTTTACCGGACTTTCTACTGTTCAAAAAGAACAAGTATTACCAGAGGCTACCTGGTGATAGACAGACTCTGCCTCAGAAATCTTTAACAAACATTTACAATATGAAAGACTTTTCTAATGGTTCAGCCACTTTAGGTTCTCACCAGTGCCGATCACACTGATGCGCAGGCTTCCAAACCACCTAAGGACTTGAGTGAATCTTTCGTGGTGCAAGCAGATGAGACCCTTAGCTCCGCAGATGCAGAGCAGGAAATACACTAAACTCTGAAAACTCACAAAACTCACTCTCTAAACTCCGATGCCCAACAAATGAGCCTTACCCTTCTTTTATAGGAAGAGAAGAGGGGACAAACATTATTGTTGGTCGGAGAGAAAAGACTTAAAGCTAAAGGAATCATTGCTTTTCAGTCTTTATCAGAGCGACGTCCGCACAAAGATTCGGGTCCATAAGATAGACCGAATAATTGCTTTAGGGTAACGCTAAGATATTGTCTGTAAAGTAGATTCTTGTACCTAAAGTAAAACTGACAGATATCATGACTCTGTACACAGTGGATGCTTTTGTACTAAAGCCCACGAGAAAAGACTAATAGAGAATATTACACTGTGGAGGCTTTTGAACAGTAAAGCCCACGGGAAAACTGGTCACAATTAAGCCCTTGTGACTGGTACGAATCAAAATACAGTGAGAATAGGGAATCTGCCTCTTTTGTAAAGTATATCATCACATGCTTTGGTGTAGATCCGGCGAACTATCATTGGTTTCCCAAGGATAATTTGATGCTGAACTTTGGTTAGGATATACCATTCTAAATGCTCTCTCATATACTCTTGGAGTGAGTAATTTATTCTATGAAATGGATCCCACTCCTTGACTGTCATTTCTTTGACCGTCTTATAGATGCTATGAAAAAATTCCCCAATATTATTTTCAAAACATTTATCACAGTATTTTCTTTCGTAATTTTCATGATATATTGGGTCCATAGTGGTCCTGCTTATTCCATAATCTGTCCACCAATTCTGAAACCACTGACATTGTTGATTTCGTTGGGATGCTGCCAGCGTACTAAATTTCAGCTTTGTATAATGGGTCTCTTCTTTATCATCAACATTTAGGAAGTCCCACCATAACTTCTTGTAGCCTGCAAAATCATAAACGGTGTCAGGAAAAATGACCCTGGGATCATTTCTGGGCCACCTGGCACATGGTTGGACAGGGAATTGCCCTGGTTCATTCCACAAATCTCTTGTCCGGTAGATACAATAATAACTTTCATAAACTCCTGTACTGCGGCCTCCATGGTACCAAATTCCGGCAATATCATGAAAATTTTGTTCTAGGACCCGACGAGCAGTCCTAGCGTCTGCTTTTGCTTTGTCATATATCATATCATGGATCCATTTTCTGCCCTTAGGGTAGACTTTTCTTTCAGGTACATAGTGCTGAAGGTCGGTGTGAGGCTACAAATTTGCATCAAGGACTTTTGTATTCCTTAGTTGCCATGTGGGTCTCTAGTTATTTTTGTATGTTTCCCAGTTTTGATCATTTGGGATGGTTCTCAAGACTTCTTTCTTTTGCTGCTGGTCCCATTCAGTAATAATCATCATAACATGTGCTTCCTTTTGATCAATGTATTCTCGGCTAAGAAATTCAGGAAGACTGTTATCTTTACCTTTGATATGTTCCACTGAAAAATCAAAATTTGCAAAGAGTGCCTGCCATCTAGCAAACTTTGCTTCTCCAGCCTTTTTGATATCTTTGGATAAAACTTTCTGCAGTGCTGAAGCATCTGTTCTAAGAAGAAAAGGCTTGTTTATCAGATAAACTTCAAATTTGCTTATACAATTCCATGCTGCCTTTACTTCTCTTTCAATGACAGAATAGTTTTGTTCTGCTGAATTCCAAACCCCTGAAGCAAATTGCACGACTTGTTCTTCTTTGCCAATTCTTTGTTTCAGGATTCCTCCCCACCCAATATTACTAGCATCAGATTGAACTATCTTAAAAGCCTGGTCATCAGCTACATACAATATAGGTAAAGATTTTACCTTGGCTTTAATTTCTTGGACTGCCCTGGTGTGGAGGTCTGACCATTCAGGGGGATTTTTACCAAGCCTTTTGTTGAGCACCTTCCTGTCGCTGGCACAATCCTGGTAGAAATTGCTGACATAATTTAGGCATCCGAGAAACCTTTGCAACTATGTCTTATCTTTAAGCACATCTGGGAATTTGTCTGCAAATTCAATGGCATGTTGTTGCAGAGAAATTTGCCCGTTTCAAGTTGTGTGTCCCAAGAATTTTATAGAAGTCTGGAACACTTCTATTTTCTTCTTGCTCAGTACAAGTCCATTTCTCTGAACTAATTTCATAAAAGTATTTACATGTTTAAAATGGTCATCAATGTTTTTGGAAAAAATTAAAACATCATCAATATAAACAATCAGCCAGTCAAAATATGGCTTGAAGATATCATCCATGACTTTCTGAAACTTTGAGGGAGCATTTTTGAGACCGAATGGCATGACATTCCATTCATAATGCCCTGCTGGAATGCTAAAAGCAGTCTTAAACTTATCAGCTTCATCAATGGCAACCTGCCAAAATCCTGCTTTTAAATCAAACTTTGAAAATATCTTGGCACCTGCAATCCTTCTGATCAAATCTCCCTTGTGCGGAATTGGGTAGGTGTCATCTGCCAAAATTGAATTCAGAGGCTTATAATTTATTACAAGTGTAGGAATACCTCTAATATGTTCAACTCTTTTATTCACATAGAATCCATAGCAATTCCAGGGGCTATTGGATTCTCTGATTAATTTTCTGTTAAGCAATTGCTGGATTTCTTCTTGGCAAAGTTCTCTATATTCTTTGCTCATTGGGATGGCTCTGCTCTTACAAGGTTTTCCAGTATACCCTTCTTTGTAAGGCATTTTAATAGTATGTTGTTTTCTGTGCCAGAAGGCATTTGGTTCTTCTGAACAGCATGTTTCCTCCAATTTTTCTTTCAGGTCCTGGATTTTTCTTTTGACTTGTGGCATTTTTAGCTGTTCTTCAATCCTCAGTGTGCCTTTCAGATCCTTGAGATCAGACAATAGAGATTCTGCTCTATCCAATTTTTGCATAGCTTGGATGATTGTTGAAATCCTTGGACTTGAAACATAAGGAAGTTCAATTCTTTTTCTTTTGCCTTTTGATGTGGGCACTGAAATGAAATAGCCAGCTCTTCTTCCTTTCAGCCTGGATGAGCCATGGGGTTCTACTGCAGCTAAAAAGACATTTCCTAATATACAATTGACAGGGATGTCTGTAATGGCAAACTTCATATATACACAGTGGGTATCAAAACATAATGACGCTCTAGGAATCTCATATTTGAGTTTTTTGTTTCCTAGTCCTACAACTTCCCTTTCAGCTGAAACCCAATATTTGGCTGGAACATTCTTAATGTTAAGAATGTTAATATCTGCACCAGAATCTAATAATGCAGTCATGTGAAAGATTTGTCCTTGGATACAGATTTTTACTTTGACATGGTGTTGCTGGTAGGTGATGGTGAACAACCTCATATCTTTGAAACCGAAATTTGGGTCTTGCATTCCCTCAGCAACTTGCATTTCTTGATGATATGCTATAGGATTCCAGGAATCTTCTTCTTTTTCTTCTGCATTTCTTTTTCCTTTTTGTATTTCTTCAATCTGAGCTTTAATTGCAAAGGTTTCTGCTTTAAGATGGTGAATTTCACCACTTACTTCTCCAAGAGTAAGTGACCTTACTCTTCCTGGTTTTTGATGATGCATTTGAAATGATTTAGTATTTCTTTCGTAAGATGCATCAATAAACAAAGGCTTCTTACCTGATTCTTTAGAAGCTTTGGTTTTGAGTTGGTCAGTGAAAGCTTCAATCAGGCGATTCTTCATGTCTCCTTCCTCCATAGCCCTTATTTGAGATAAAATCTTCATTTCTGCTTCTTCTTCAGTGGAGGCCATGAGAACTTTTTCTTTTGGAGGCTTAAGCCTTTCTTCTTCACTGGAGCTGGTGTAGTACTCAGAATCATCTTCATATAAAGCATGGCAAACACACTCCTCTGGATCTGAACACGGACATTCTGATGAGTCTGAACCAGAATATTGTCCCATGTTAGCATGCAATTCTTCTTCTGATGTAGAACTAAAAGAATCAAGAGAAGATTCTTCTAGCTGGTGCTGCTGGGTTATATCTCTGATGGAAAGATTTGGGCATCTTTCTGTAACATGTGTCTTGGATTTGCATCTAAGACAAAAAATAGGTCCTGAATGTTCTTGCTTGACTTGCTTGAACTTCTGAGCATAAACAACTTTTTTCTTTCCTTTATTCAGCTTTGATTCTTCTCCTTGGGGACATCTGGAAGTTGTATGCCCATTTTGACCACACAACCAATAAGTGATTTTATTCCATTTTTCTTGTTTGTTTGAATGCAAATGAATATCAGAGGGGCCGTAGTAATGAGTTTTTGGAATAAATCTGTAATGACCCTTCTTTTTATATCTCTGACTTCTATCCTTTGTGAGATATTTCCTTTTATCCTTTGGATAGTTTTTCTTATTTCTGTAGAAAGTCTCTCTAAATTCTCTTTTGGCCTTCTTTCTGGACTTTCTTTTCTTAACCAAAGGATCATCTACTGTGAGTCCATACTTGCTGCAGATGGACTTTTTGTCTGGCAATCTTGATAGCTTTTCAAGAGCCTTGTTAACCTTTGAACTGGTACAAAGACTTACCAATGTCTTTGTAATATGAGAATATATCTCACCCCATGTATAAGATTCAAAAGGTAACTGAAAAATCTCTTGCATCCTGATGTAATCAACAAATCTAGAGGGTAAAGCAGCAAGATATACCTGTTTCCAGAGCAAATTCTTGGAGTCTTTTACCTCATAAATCCGCTGCATCCAATCTCTATGAAAATCATCAAATTGTGACATTTTATGGCACTTGAGGTTCATAAGAATAACCTCATGTTTATTGGCTATCTCTGTTTCACTTCCACACCAATGTTCCAGAATCATTGATGTCAATGCGCCAATCATATTGCTAATAACAGTGCCATCTGGATTGTGAATAACATCTCCTTTCTCATCTTTGAGAACTTCTGCTTCCATGGTTTCAATGAGCTTAGGAGAAGATTCAGTCTCCCACCATCTGAGGAGAGTACCTGTAAAACATTGAATGATGGTTCTGCAAGCATCTATTTCAGACTTGCCTCTGAGACACATGAGTTTATATTCAGTATACATCAAATCTATCATTTGGCGAATTTGGCCAATACTCATGTTGTCTATGTTCCATTCTCTGTGAGAATCAGGGAAGAAAGTATGAGCTTCAGGCATTTTCCCTTTTCCTTCTATGTCAGGAGCAGAATATCTAGAAAATCTATGTTCCAGAGGTTCATAGATTGGAAGAATTTGTGTTTCTGGTGATTTCTGCTCTTTTTCTGCCTCTGTTTCCTTAAATAAGGAAGCAATACTAATATGTTCTGATTCATCAGCTCCAGATGATGAGGCAATTTCTTTAGGAAACAATAGAGGAAATTTCTGAACATTTCTCACAGGATTTTCAATCTTTATATTTCTCTTTACCAGGAAAGAATTTGGAACTGGCTTTTCAAATCTTGTCAACTGTATCCTTTCAATTTTTGCAGTTAAGCCAGTAAGGAGAGTCTTAGTTACACCTATGTGTCCAACCAAGTTTTCTCCAACTTCTTCTATCTTGCTCAATGATTCTCTGGTATAAGAGTGAGTCATGCTGGAATCAAACTGCAAATTATTTAAGCAACTATTTACACTATTTAATGAAGACTGTACAACATCTATCTGCTTTTTTACATCTTCTGTTTTTGCTACATTCATTTCCAAGCCTTTGATAGCAGTATTGGTCCAATTTAATTGTTCACTGGCTCTTTGGATTCTACCATCAATCCCTAAAGCATTGTCATCCTTTTGGACCAGGGGAATGGCTTTGGCTGCATTTGTGCTTTCTCCTAAAATAATTCCTTTATAAGGAGGAAATGTAGTAGGATTTTCTACTTTTGATCCATCAAGTGCAGTCCATCTATGTTTATCAATTGAAGTTCCAGAAGTAGTTCCAGTGAAAACATTTATAGGAGCAATTTTATCCTTCCATGAATAGAAAGATATCCAGGTGTTATTTGCTTCCATATAATGTTTCCAATCAGTTGCCAACTGTCTTTTTTGTTCAGGGGTGCATGCTTGGTCAAACTCTTCTGCCTGAGGATTTGTATACAAATCCCAATTCAACATATCTTTCATCCATTTGGCACTAATTTCTGACTTCAAGCATCCATCCATAAGCGCAAAGAACTTATGCATTTCCATAACTGCTGGCTTTTTACAATCAGAAGGAATTTGTTTAAATCTACATTCTGGAATTAACTGTGATTGCTCAAGTTTTCCTAGTCCATATCTTGGTTTTGATGGTCTCATCAAGCAAGTCATCTCCGTGAGCCTAGGATCTTCTTCTTCAACTGTTATCATGAGGACATGGTCTGAATCTGGGTCTAGCTCATGTGGGAAGGGAATATCAGAGCATTTAGGATTCGGACATGAATTGATAGAAGTAGAAGGTGGAGCAATACCAGTTCTTGGATTATGATGCAGATGAACCTTTTGTTCGGCTAATGTAAGCAGATTTATGGTTTCTTCACAGTCTGGGCATTTTACTTCTAAGGAAGAAAAATTGACAAGCTGAGCTAATTCATACAACTGGTTATGTCTACATAAAGACGAGGATGAGCAGGCGGTATCCACAGTGGAAGGATCTCTGTAGTATTTGGAAGATTTACAAGCAGCATCAATTCTTCGACGATCAATGGTTGATCTTCGGGGAAAAGAAATGATTGCACTGGAGGCATTTTCAGAAATATTTGCAGTGGTGATATTTCTTGGTACATGAGGTCTAGAATGGTTTACAACCCAATGTTCTGGAAACTGCAAGTCTTCCCATTTAATTAACAGATGTTCAACCTTTTGGTTTTTGGGATCTGTTTTGACGACAACACTGGACTTGGAGTCTCTACTGGGTGTATGACGGATAGCAGGCCACAGAGTATTTGTATGTCTAAAACAGGCTTTAGTCTGTATGGCTATATTATTCCTCTTTTTCTTCATATCAAATCCCATCGTTTGGATCTGCAGCTGCAGGATCTCTTCAATGGTTTCATCATAGACATACACAGAGAAATTTGGAAAGCAGTCGAAATAGCAGTACCATCAGACAAAGGGGCCACAATACCTCCAATAATGGAATCTGTATACTTATTGTGCGTCATGTCTCTTACAGTAGCAAGCACAAAAGTGTGTAATCCTTTATGGATTAAAGGATTGATTCTATGTCAAAGTAAAAATCTGTATCCAAGGACAAATCTTTCACATGACTGCATTATTAGATTCTGGTGCAGATATTAACATTCTTAACATTAAGAATGTTTCAGCCAAATATTGGGTTTCAGCTGAAAGGGAAGTTGTAGGACTAGGAAACAAAAAACTCAAATATGAGATTCCTAGAGCGTCATTATGTTTTGATACCCACTGTGTATATATGAAGTTTGCCATTGCAGACATCCCTGTCGATTGTATATTAGGAAATGTTCTTTTAGCTGCAGTAGAACCCCATGGCTCAGCCAGGCTGAAAGGAAGAAGAGCTGGCTATTTCATTTCAGTGCCCACATCAAAAGGCAAAAGAAAAAGAATTGAACTTCCTTATGTTTCAAGTCCAAGGATTTCAACAATGGTCCAAGCTATGAAAAAATTGGATAGAGCATAATCTCTATTGTTTGATCTCAAGGATCTGAAAGGCACACTGAGGATTGAAGAACAGCTAAAACTGCCACAAGTCAAAAGAAAAATCCAGGACCTGAAAGAAAATTTGGAGGAAACATGCTGTTCAGAAGAACCAAATGCCTTCTGGCACAGAAAAGAGCATACTATTAAATTGCCTTACAAAGAAGGGTATACTGGAAAACCCTGTAAGAGCAAAGCCATCCCAATGAGCAAAGAATATAGAGAACTTTGCCAAGAAGAAATCCAGCTATTGCTTAACAGAAAATTAATCAGAGAATCCAATAGCCCCTGGAATTGCTATGGATTCTATGTGAATAAAAGCGCTGAACAGATTAGAGGTATTCCTAGACTTGTAATAAATTATAAGCCTCTGAATTCAGTTTTGGCATATGACACCTACCCAATTCCGCACAAGGGAGATTTGATCAGAAGGATTGCAGGTGCCAAGATATTTTCAAAGTTTGATTTAAAAGCAGGATTTTGGCAGGTTGCCATTGATGAAGCTAATAAGTTTAACACTGCTTTTAGCATTCCAGCAGGGCATTATGAATGGAATGTCATGCCATTCGGTCTCAAAAATGCTCCCTCAAAGTTTCAGAAAGTCATGGATGATATCTTCAAGCCATATTTTGACTTGCTGATTGTTTATATTGATGATGTTTTAATTTTTTCCAAAAACATTGATGACCATTTTAAACATGTAAATACTTTTAAGAAATTAGTTCAGAGAAATGGACTTGTACTGAGCAAGAAGAAAATAGAAGTGTTCCAGACTTCTATAAAATTCTTGGGACACATAATTTGTAACGGGCAAATTTCTCTGCAACAACATGCCATTGAATTTGCAGACAAATTCCCAGATGTGCTTAAAGATAAGACACAGTTGCAAAGGTTTCTCGGATGCCTAAATTATGTTAGCAATTTCTACTAGGATTGTGCCAGCGACAGGAAGGTGCTCAACAAAAGGCTTGGTAAAAATCCCCTTGAATGGTCAGACCTCCACACCAGGGCAGTCCAAGAAGTTAAAGCCAAGGTAAAATCTTTACCTATATTGTATGTAGTTGATGACCAGGCTTTTAAGATAGTTCAATCTGATGCTAGTAATATTGGGTGGGGAGGAATCCTGAAACAAAGAATTGGCAAAGAAGAACAAGTCATGCAATTTGCTTCAGGGGTTTGGAATTCAGCAGAACAAAACTATTCTATCATTGAAAGAGAAGTAAAGGCAGCGTGGAATTGTATAAGCAAATTCGAAGTTTATCTGATAAACAAGCCTTTTCTTCTTAGAACAGATGCTTCGGCACTGCAGAAAGTTTTATCCAAAGATATCAAAAAGGCTGGAGAAGCAAAGTTTGCTAGGTGGCAGACACTCTTTGCAAATTTTGATTTTTCAGTGGAACATATCAAAGGTAAAGATAACAGTCTTCCTGACTTTCTTAGCCAAGAATACATTGATCAAAAGGAAGCACATGTTATGATGATTATTACTGAATGGGACCAGCAACAAAAGAAAGAAGTCTTGAGAACCATCCCAAATGATCAAAACTGGGAAACATACAAAAATAACTGGAGACCCACATGGCAACTAAGGAATACAAAAGTCCTTGATGCAAATTTGCAGCCTCACACCGACCTTCAGCACTATGTACCTGAAAGAAAAGTCTACCCTAAGGGCAGAAAATGGATCCATGATATGATATATGACAAAGCAAAAGCAGACGCCGGGACTGCTCGTCGGGTCCTAGAACAAAATTTTCATGATATTGCCGGAATTTGGTACCATGGAGGCCGCAGTACAGGAGTTTATGAAAGTTATTATTGTATCTACTGGACAAGAGATTTGTGGAATGAACCAGGGCAATTCCCTGTCCAACCATGTGCCAGGTGGCCCAAAAATGATCCCAGGGTAATTTTTCCTGACACCGTTTATGATTTTGCAGACTACATGAAGTTATGGTGGGACTTCCTAAATGTTGATGATAAAGAAGAGACCCATTATACAAAGCTGAAATTTAGTACGCTGGCAGCATCCCAACGAAATCAACAATGTCAGTGGTTTCAGAATTGGTGGATAGATTATGGAATAAGCAGGACCGCTATGGACCCAATATATCATGAAAATTACGAAAGAAAATACTGTGATAAATGTTTTGAAAATAATATTAGGGAATGTTTTCATAGCATCTATAAGACGATCAAAGAAATGACAGTCAAGGAGTGGGATCCATTTCATAGAATAAATTACTCACTCCAAGAGTATATGAGAGAGCATTTACAATGGTATATCCTAACCAAAGTTCAGCATCAAATTATCCTTGGGAAACCAATGATAGTTCGCCGGATCTACACCAAAGCATGTGATGATATACTTTACAAAAGAGGCAGATTCCCTGATCTCACTGTATTTTGATTCGTACCAGTCACAAGGGCTTAATTGTGACCAGTTTTCCCGTGGGCTTTACTGTTCAAAAGCCTCCACAGTGTAATATTCTCTATTAGTCTTTTCTCGTGGGCTTTAGTACAAAAGCATCCACTGTGTACAGAGTCATGATATCTGTCAGTTTTACTTTAGGTACAAGAATCTACTTTACAGAAAATATCTTAGCGTTACCCGAAAGCAATTATTCGGTCTATCTTATGGACCCGAATCTTTGTGCGGACGTCGCTCTGATAAAGACTGAAAAGCAATGATTCCTTTAGCTTTAAGTCTTTTTTCTCCGACCAACAATAATGTTTGTCTCCTCTTCTCTTCCTATAAAAGAAGGGTAAGACTCATTTGTTGGGCATCGGAGTTTAGAGAGTCCAAGAGTTTTGTGTAAGTTTTGTGAGTTTTCAGAGTCGAGTGTATTTCCTGCTCTGCATCTGCGGACCTAAGGGTCTGATCTGCTTGCACCACAAAAGATTCACTCAAGTCCTTAGGTGGTTTGGAAGCCTGCGCATCAGTGTACTTGGCACTAGTGAAAACCTAAAGTGGCTGAACCATTAGAAGAGTCTTTCAGTTTGTAAATGTTTGTTAAAGATTTTTGAGGCAGAGTCTGTCTATCGCCAAGTAGCCTCCGGTAATACTTGTTCTTTTTGAACAGTAGAAAGTCCGGTAAAAGCAACGACAGTCTCTGTAATATTTTGAGTTTCTGCAATAAAATGAGTACACCATATTTCTGCAGTCGAGTATCTCTGTGATTTTAAAAGTCTGCTGTGATAGTAGTTCCGTTGAGCTTTCGTCCGAAGTTCGCCAAAGGATCGAAGGGACACCAAGGCTGTTGTAAGGCGTGGAAGCTGTTGTGTAAGCCGAAAGCGTGTGAAAGATCTGAGTAAGTTCACCAAGAGTTGTCCATCAACACTAACGAAGAAGTACAACAAATTGCAATCTCGTGACAGGAGCCCCTACATTAACTTACACTAAACATGAAACGAAAATGGAATAGACAAGTGACTGTTACTAAGGGAATTAAATTTGAAATTACGTTCCTACTTTGAAGCCACTTCGTTTTAAATGCCGACTGTACCGCGTAAACTTTTATACGTCAGCCATTTCGTAAACTGTAGCACGTATGATTTTATACGTCAACCATTTCATCATCATCATAACTGTTATCGACCGTCCCGTCACTGGTGCCATGTCCAGAGCTGGTTTTAAATGCAATCTACTCTTCACCGGATGATTTACTTCATCTTAAATGTCCACGATCTACTCACATTTGGTGCGATTAAATACACGTATTAAGAATGATCATATTTAAAAATTCTTTTTTAAACTTGATTAATCCTCTGACCCAAAGCAAGCGAAAAATAAAATTAATTCTTTGTCTCTAGTAGACCGACTTTCTGAATTTTATAATTGATCGCACCCAACTTGGAGCCAATAGAGGCATCTTTGCAAGTGTAAAGTTTATTTCTATAGTGAGTAAAAAAATATTTACCAGGTTAAAGGATATTTAATGAGGTAAGGCCGTATATGCTCACTATTATATTTATAGATGAGTATATACGGCTGGACCGTATTAAATATCTGGATAAATATTGTACGTATTTATAAATTCAGTTAACCTGGCAACTTCGTGGATATCTATATTAGGTACGATAGAACATGGGTTTCCTGGTTCTAGGTTTAACGTCAAATCGTAGATGCCTTTAAAATTCTAGTTTTGTGACTAATCTCATCAATGGAGGGCATTACCCGGTGCGATGTCCAGATCTGATCTTAAATACAATCTACTGTTCACCATATGGTTTCCTTCATCTTAAACATCCACGTTCTACTGACCGTGCCATCTGCGATTTATCCTTTTCATTTTAAAGACTTTCCTGGAATTTGACGTCCTGTAGGACTTATTTTGCATTCGAAGACGTATTTGACGGTTGTTGTAAGTTTTTTCACGTCAATTTTGACTTGTGGTATATACCTCTTCATCCCGTCATTTTGTGGTATACCTCTTCATCCTGTCATTTTGACGTTTGATTTCAAATGTAAACCGTAAAAATTTATGATACCTCCATCCTACCTAAAGTTGCAAGCAATGTGAAATTTATGAATGATGGGACACTCTACTATAGAGTTCGACTTCGAACTTCAAGCACGGTATTTTTTTGAATTCGTCAAAACATGTAGTTGGTCAGAGAATAGTGCGACGCCATGAAGAAGTGTTAATGCGGGCCTGCAGCGCTTATTGGTTGAACTATAGGCATCTCACAAATAAACTAAATTAGGCGGCATTTATTGGTTAAACTAGAAGTATCTTATACTTCAACCAAACTACCCCACTGTTTGGTGTTGTTGCGATTATTCGTCCACGGATTTGGATTATTTTCTTTGCACACTCAATTGGCGTTTCCCGACTAGGTTCTTTATATAATCTAGCGGGCTGCAGTGAAATAACTACTAAACAATCTGGAAATAGCCTTGCTGTTTTCTGTTGAAAGGAGTAGATCTGTTAATCTGTAGAGGAAAGTAGATGGCGGCACAAATTAAAGAGATGTTTCATGATGGTGATCATGATAATTCGTGTTGGGAGTGGATTGCAGAAATTAAAGAGATGTTTGATGATGGTGATCAGGATTATAATGCTTGGAGGGAGTGGATTGCAGAAATTAAAGAGATGTTTCATGATGGTGATCATGATAATTCTCTACCAAGCACGGCTGCGATCCTGCGCGTGCCGGCTCCTCTGCGGAAGATGAAACCAGAGGCGTTTATTCCGCAGTTACTCTCGCTTGGTCCTTACCACCATTCGAAGCTGGAGAAAGATATCGACTCTCCTTGTGCCGAATGTAAGATTTCAATGGTAGACGTGTGCAAAGGCAAATTCGCAGCCAGGCTATCGCAGAAACTGCGCCATTGCGGAAAGAACTTCAAGTGCATAATTGAATTGATGAAAGGGATGCGCGTATATATTGAGCGCTTCTATGGCTGGCCAATTAGTACAGAAGGCCAGTGTTCTCAGAACTTCGCCCTAATGATGGCCATAGATTCGTCCTTTCTCTTACAATTCTTAATCTCTCGTTCTTCCAATAGGAATATACCACCAACACTCACCTTAGACTCTGACACCCAAGATTTTTGTACGACTTATTACGCCTGTATTTTACACGATATTAAGAAAGTGGAGAATCAGATTCCGCTGTTTGTGCTGAAAGCAGTCTTGAACTACCTGATACAGGATTCAAAAGTTTGTGCTGAAAGAGTTTCCTTAAAGGATCTGTTGCCGTATATATGTAAATGCCTCTTCCCTTTCCCATACGACATTCAGGACCTTGATATGGCTAATGACGAGCGTAATAAACTGATTGATGAAATGGCAAAGGAACCGCATATTCTGGGCTGCATCCACAGATTCCTTTCTCAATTCCTCCCGATGCAATCTGGCAAAGGGCAGCAGACGCAAATGGAAATACCATCGCAGGAGTTTAACGGCATCCTCAACATGGCTGTTATATGGATCCGTGGTTGTCTCCCCACAGTTCCAGGATCGGGGATACTATTGCAAAAGTATAACCGCATCCGCAAAAATCTTGCTAAATGGATCGGTGGTCTTGGTCTTCTCCCCGCTGGTGAATTTTCAAAAGGAATGAGCGCGAGACAGTTGGAGACGGCTGGAATTAAATTCAAATCTTTTACCAAGGTACCCAATTACATCCGACTGGACAAAGATTCCAGCACGTTGTACCTTCCACAAATCGTTGTATCTGAGATCAGCACTGAAGTGGATCTGAGGAACATGCTGGCGTTGGAGTTCAACGACGACCGCCGTCCTAAGTACATGACACGTTATGTTGATCTCATGGGCCACCTCATCCAGTCTCAGGATGACGTTCGCATACTTGTGGATCGACAAGTCATCTCTCGAGGCCGTTTCGGCTTAACCGATGAGTGCATAGCCAAGATGTTTCACGACGTGCGGCAGCCCTTCGTGAGAGGCAGCCTGACCGATGTTCATGACGAGCTCTTTACGGCTGTCGATAATTGGTTCAAACGAAACTATTGGAAGAACAAAATCAAAAGCAAGCTTCGTCGACTTTATTATTTTGTGCTGAGCTGGAAGTTCGCAGGTCCAGTCGCCGTGTTCTTCGGTCTCGTCATGACGGCTATACAGACTTACTGTGGTTTCCACCATTGTAGCCGCTAACAGTAACAACTCTAAAGGCTAGGGGGCTTGCTTCTTTGTTCACCCAGCGACGCACCAGCGATTGCCATGGATACAGTCCTCCGGTTAAGCCTTAAATTATTAGAAGCAGCGCCAGTACAGCTGCGTAGAAGTAGATTTGAGAACCCTCCTCTTTCTTTTGGCATATTTACATCATTGTCATCATGTAGCTAATCGCTTTTTCTTAGGATCATGTAGGTAATTGCTATTCGTAGGATCATGTAGGTAATTGCTACGAAATGGGTTATTTCCTTTATTGCAGGGGGAGTTATGTTGTGTGATATTTGTTATTCAGCCAGTGGGTTCTTTGGATTCAAATTTCAAACCATGGAGATATCGTCTGTAAAATAAAATGCTTGTTAAATTGAAAATTGCTGTGTGAGGTTTTACTAGCAGGGACAAGTGTATTGGAAATAAATTAGCGTATAAAGCCCAAAGTAGTTTTATGGAGGTTTTACTAGCATGGACAAGTGTATTGGAAATAAATTAGCGTATAAAGCCCAATTTAGCCTTTCATTTTAAATACTTTACATCTTACGAGGTCTAAATTAGTTGTTGGGTTTTAGTTTTTATTTGATTATTGGTATTAAAACTTATAAGAAGAGTGAGAATGAAAGTTTTTCGAACGTTTAAAATGGTGTTTTTCTCTTTAATCAGAAATTAACCATAACCTATTGTCTACCATATTTAATAATCTGCCATCTCTTTTCTAAAAGTACAGATAACTATTAGGTACTCCATTCATGAGATTAGTCACAGAACTAAAATCAGGTACTCCATTGATGTGATTAGTCACAAAACTAAAATTAGGTACTCCATTGATGGCGAGACATATTTCCCATGCTATCGGGCGTATGTCTGACGTATAACATCATAAGTGGTACAGTTTTGGACGTCGTACCAGGTAATGTTGATAAAATGGCTGACGTATAAAATCATAAGTGGTACAGTTTACGAAATTGCTGACGAATAAAAACAAGTTGTTCATTTGAAATGGTGTACTCTGTAATGCTATTTTTTTGGAGTCGACTTGACATGTTTACTGATGGTGATACATGCATGGAGGGGTTAAATTTGATGCCGTATACCCTTATTTAGCATTTTTACACGTAAAATATTATTTATTTCAAAATCTCCACATCTGTAACTTGTTAATAATTTTTAAAAACGCCAATATGACGGACATATTAAAGAATGAAAAATTATTTATATATATATATATACATACAGCTTGGTAAGTTGACGGATATTAGAATAGGAAACGGAAAACCGTGAGCTGATGTCTGAGAATTGTGGTTAAAATTTAAATGTGAACGGTGAGAGTAAATCATCGTGAATCGTGATTTATTAATATCTTTTTTAATGATCCTTAGATCCGTGCCGCATTGTTCCAACTTATGACAAAGTCATAAATGTCAACTTCAATTTTTCGAGTGGTAAATGGCATAGCAATTACTTTGGTTGGTGACTTCCCAGCCACCCGATGCCCAGTGATGTTAGGAGTTGTTTATAATGCGATTTTTTGGAGATTTCGGTGACGGAATCCGGCGGAAGAAATTGAGGTTAAATCTTGATTTGTTGCAGTTAAAATGGTTTTTTAACTGCATATTTGGATTCTGCACCCTGAAAAACCCCTGTGATGCTTTCATTGTGCAGAAACTAGCTATCAAACTTGCGATTCCAATAAATTCTTGCCGGATTTCGACCGGAAAAACCCGCCAAAAAAGCTTTCAAAAAGTCGCGTTATAGACAATTGCGTGATGTTACGCTTTGTTCCAACCTACTGGACGAAGTCATAAATGTTAACTTCAATTTTTCGTGTGGTAAATGGCATAGCAATTAATCTGGTTGGTGACTTCCCAGCGACCCAATGCCCAGTTATGTTATGCTTACAGTGATTCGCTTGCAACTTTCAAGTGCCAAATTCCAATCAACTGTAAGTTATCGCTAAATGTGAATTCCCGTGAGGAGCAGGGGCATAGGTAAAACTCTGCAAAGTCTGGAACTTCGAATGCTACAGAACCTAGAACTCAGCCAACCAAGTAATAAAATAACCAGTAAGGGATAGCCATACTTTGTTCTCTGCAGTTTGATTATTTTGTTTCCAAAAAAATAATTGACACAATGGTTCTCCATGCTTTGCTCAGAAAATGGTTCTCCATGCTTTGCTCAGTGTGTAAAAAGAAAATGGTTACAATTACAAATTAATTAATGTAGAAGAGATTAAATAATTACAGAGGATTGAATAATTATAGAGCACAAAGTTTTGATATGTTAAAAAAATCTAAGTATCCTGAAATCACACCCAGGTCCCCACCCCATATTTTAGGGTTTATTACTTCTAGAAAATCGCCATTTATATACCAGTCCCTTGATGAACCATGTTACCTATTTCTATGGAAACATGTCTTGGAACGCTCTTTCACGCCATTTTCTTGAGTTTTGGTTTATTGTTCTTGCCTGCATTTCGAGGGGCTTTTGAGCTACCTTCTCATGACTTGGAGCTTATGATAAAGCATTCACATGCACCTACCCCTAACTCTATCCCAACACCATTTTTCCCTTCCATGGAATAGGTAAAGAAGCAAAGAAAGACGGGCAGTTTACAGATCGATCCATTCCATGGCTTCCCTTCCATGGTGTTTTGAATACTTCAAACAAAACAACCCACCGAAATTGGTTGTTGTGCTACTCAGATACTTTGCTAGAAGCTTCTTTGACAATGAGCTTTATGTGGAAAATCCTGGTGCTTGTAGTGGTGGCGAGTTTCTTTCAGCCTTAGCTGATCCAACTGATAATCACTGCGAGTCTCCTTAGAGTCCATTGCAATATTTGAATCATAATCTTAAAGAATGGATGTTGTTTTAATATAGGCTACAATTTGGACAAAACCAATGTTCTCTCAACATTCTGGAGAGAGATCAAACTCTCGTGAGTGAGTTTGACTATTGTTTTTAACTACGCATAAGCCTTATTCCAAATTCTGAATATACCAATGATATATTTATTTCTAATTTTTTTTATTGTAAGAATAGGTAATTGGTTAGAGTAATTTAGCGTCTTTTATAGCAATAAGACTAATTGGTTAGAGAACTTCCCGTATTTGTTCTGCCGGAGTGGTGTGGTGAGAGAGGCACGAACTTTCGACCTCGGAAGAGAGTCGTTGTTATTCTATCTACCGCGCTACTGTGGAGATCATTGAGAAATCCTGCCATCCTTCACATGGTTTTGAGAGTGCTTCTTCTGGAAATTCATTTCGATTTCATACGATATGAACATATTTCTAGAAATCTGAACACATTAGCAGATGCCCTAGCTAAATTTGTTTTCAATCAACACTTGTAAAGAATGTAAATAACTTTCAATTCACATCACATCATATTGAAAGCAGAATAGGAACTAGGAAACACTGAATATATATATATATATATATATATATATATATATATATATATATATAGATATATATATATATATATATATATATATATATATATATATATAAGTTTGTTTTTACAAAATGTGTGCCCTGAGACACAAATGGTTACATCATCCATATGAAAACTACATGCAAAACATATAAGTAGACAAATTAGTGGTGCTCATGATAAAACAACATTGCACGAGCTATCTTACGCAGTAATCGACCAATACGACTAGGCACTCTGATTGTGTGTCATTGAAGTCGCGATGGACGCTAATCGACCATGGTCTCATCAATTCCATGTGTCAGTCCTTCCATGTGTTGCTCCACCTCCATTAGGATCTCTGCTACATATGGATCTCATATTGCATCTCGTCCTACCGCAATGACTTGTACTGGTCCCACTGTGTCCTCTTGTGGTTGTCTCTCTATGTGACAGAGATATATAACACCCACTAGTCGAACAGGTCCAGTGTCTCCATGAAAACATCAAATATTTTAGTCTCGGTAACATCAAAAAACACAAAAAAATCGTAAAAATTTCAAAAAATTAATGGTCGAAGTATCTTACCTAAAGCATCCCATTTCTCACCCTCATGCAACTTGAGCTCGGGATCATCACAGAAATCCATCCCTGCATAAGGATAATCATCAATGATGATGAGTTGCCTGCATAGCCATTCAAAGAAGCTTGGCGAAAATTGATCGTTGATGGGCGTGCATGTTGGATCATATGGTCTCTCCACCTCCTCATCCGTGGCGTCCTCGGATCAATGGGATCAAGTACAATCTGCTTGGGCTGCAGTAGTAGCACCCGCTCTAGAGAAAACAATACTAATATCGTCTATAAATGAAGTTCTTCAACCTCCCCTACTTTGCTTTGGTAAGTTGTTCCTTCAAATTGACAAAGACACCCTCACTCCAGTTGAATATTGTCGACTTTAGACATTCTATCCCATAATGCATGTAATATATACTCACTACATGTAGTGTCGAGCTGCTTGTCAATCTTGCAATAATGAACAAGATCATTCTCAGAGGTAATTGGGTTACAACCTTCATGTTGATCCTCCCATCTCTAGTAGGAAGGGCTCGAGTTTTGCAATAGGTAACAATATAGTCTTTCACCGTCTCACCTCCAGGTCTTCCACCTAGAAGAGAGACGAAGGCACCTCGCTTTGAAAATCTAGTCAGAAAGTAAATATCTTCTACCTGTATCTCGAGAAGATTCTCCCCAAACCTGAATGTATGTGTTTGTATATCCCATGAACGGACAAGGTACTTCAGCAACTCCATCTGTTGCCTCATACCAGGAAGCCAGAGGAATTTTAATAACTCACAGTTTTTTAGCGCTTGGATGGTAGACGGGTCATTTGCTGCATTCAAATCTTGTTCTTCATGTTCTCTTTCTCGCTAGATGAATTCCATTTTGTACTAATGGCTATCTAAAATATCAACAAGGGATCCATTAGTCTCTTTCCCATGCAAAAAACTTGACAAAATTTAGGGCAAAACTGAGAAGCAACTTAGGAAAATGCACCTAATGCACCCCCACAATGTCTACCAGATCATTGCACCTCTTCCTGCAATCTTTCCTCGCCTAGGTGCAATGTAGTTTTCGACATGATGGGCATGCGTGAGTCCCAGGGAGGTTTTTTATGAACCCCAGGGGCCTCAAAACCTTAAAATTTTTGCATGAAAACACAAAAATGAACTGTAGAAAAATAGAGAAAGGTTTTAGTTCCTGTTAGCCCCCTAATTTTCTCTCTTTTTGCCAATTTCTCCTTCTTAAATCATAACCATTTACCACTGTTTTACCTCTCTTATACACCCTCATCTTGCACTAGTCCAAGAACGATGACATATTTCGTATGAAATTTATATTTCATATTTTAAACTTAACTTAGCATTAATTAATTATTTATTACATGATTTCTTGCTTATAATCACTCTTGTAACTTATCGATATCTCTAATGTTTATTTGGTAGTCAAGTGCTTACCGTAACCGTTGATCTTAGTGCAAGATCGGAGCTTGCACTGGTGCCAGCAGCAAATCCAGACCTCCTTGATCACCGCCTTGTTTTGCACAGCTTCAGCCACGACATTAAAATCGACCGAAAGGCAGCCAAGATCGAATTATGAAGAACGAACAACTAGAGATTGGCTACGGCCAGTTTTGTTGAACTGCCTAATTTTGAAGGTCGATAAGCTAAATTTTGCATATCAGTTATGTAATTGGTTAAACGATATTTTTGGCCTTCGGCCAAAGATCTATATAATGAAGAATGTAAATAGGACGAGATATGTTTTTGATAGAAGTTTGTATAGAATAGAGATACAGCCAGAGAAGTAATAGAAAGGGAGCTCCACCTCATTTTTCACAAATCATATTTCTGTGTTTGAAATCTGATGAATTGATAAAGTACTGACCAATGTTTCTATTTGAAAGGGAAACGCGCTGGTTGGCTAGGGCCCAGCGAACCAAGCATGTTTACCCTATTTCCTATTTCTTGTAATTTATGTTTATATTGTCAAGTGTGATTTAATTTCAAGCACATGCATTCCTGTTTGAGTGAAAGTAGATCTGCTGTGTGAAGTAGTTAAATTTCCTTTTCCTGCACCTGATTTTGGATTGGTTTTCCCACCTGGTCCAAGCAGGAGAAATAAACCTGCACCAGTGCACGTTGGTGTGTTATTCATTTTCCTGTACCTGATTTCTGATTGGTTTTCCTGCCTGGTCCAAGTAGGAGAAATAAACCTCCACCAGTGCACGTTGGTGTGCTATTCATTTTCCTGTACCTGATTTCAGATTGGTTTTTCCACCTGGTCCAAGCAGGAGAAATAAACCTGCACCAGTGCACGTTGGTGTGCTATTCCTTTTCTGCAGTTCTGTTTGATTGGTTTTCCTTGCCTGGTCCAAGCAGGAGAAATGAACCTGCACCAGTGCACATTGGTGTGATGCAGCAAGCCTGTCTACTTTACTTCCGGCAATTTTCTTGCTTTCATTAAATACTTTATGACAGGATAAATTATATGGATGGTTTCTTTATTTCTGCACTCTGTCAAAATTAGAAACATTCATTTTTATGTGTGCAATTTGATTTCACAGTATAATAACACTTGCAGTAATTAAATACTTATTTAAAGAATTAAATGCTAAGTGCAAGAAGCTCTGATTTGGTGCAAGAACTAGTTTCCTGCCACGGGATCTGAGTGCTTTGAACCTGAAAAAGTTCAAGCCCTTGCAGGAAGTAAAAAGCCTTTAGTAAAGACACCATTTATACCCTCTGCATAAATCTCTGTTCCTGCACTAGTGCAAGCACACTGCGATAGTGTAGGACAGATTAGTGCAAGAAGGAAATCTCTACATAAGCAGGTTTGAAGGCCCATCTGATGAGATTGCTAAGTGTCTCTGCTAAAGAAAAACACACACTCAGTGGTTAATCAATAGTTAGCTAGAGTGATTGCCCCTTTATTTCTAAATCCCTTTTGCAAATGCATTCTTCCTTGTTCCAGTCTTAGATTATTTTGATGGTTCAAGTTGCCTTTTTTCTCCTTTTAGTTTGATTATGCAATATTTCCTTTAAAGAAAGTAGGGATTGATATTAGAAGTATTCATACCATCTATGGCATTGCCTGTGCTTCGTCTCTAAGTTTACGAATCCCCCGAGTTGACAATTTAAGTGTTGAGGAGTTTGCTTAAGTGTAATTCCTACACCTAACATTTTGGCACCGTTGCTGGGGAGGCAATTTGATTTGGTAAGAATTTTCTGATTATACAATAGAGGTAATTTTTCCTTTATTTTTTTTTGCAGGAAAAACTTCTTTGAAGGAATTTTACTGGTGTTGATTGATTTCTAACAACATTTTTTATTAGAAATTGTTTTGTTATTTTTCTTTCTTTTTTGAAATGAATGCCTAGAAAAGGTAGGGGTTCAAAGCCCACTAAGGGCCGAAAGAATTCTGAAAACAATTCTCATATTGGGTCTCCTTCTGTGAGCAGGAAGCCCAATCCAATTCAAACCCATCACACAGGAACAGTCCACCTGGATTCTGGTGACAATAGCTCAGGTGTGGTTCAGTCTGTTGGGAGCAAAAGGGAAACAATGGCAGACCATGAAGATCATGTGGAAGGGACTGGTGAAAACCAGGTAAGTGGGGAACAATCCACTTTTGTGTTTCCAATTGTGGACCCCGATACTGTGGCACAAATGAAGAATATTCCACCATCAGCTCTCCCTCATTTCCATGTTAAAGTTCATGAAGATCTTGACTCTTTTCTATTCGAGTTTGATATTCTGTGTAGAAGTTATGATTATTCAACTGATTCTGAGAAGCTAAGATTATTTCCTGTTACTCTCAAGGACTTAGCTTTACGATGGTTTATGGGTTTAGGAGGAAACACTATAGCCTCTTGGGATCAGATGAAGAGAGTGTTTTTGTCTAAATATCAAGAATATTGCAAAACTCGGGACATGCAGGATGAGATTTTTACAATCATACATGATGATGAAACTCTTGAAGACTACCTAGAAAGATTTCTGTATATTTTACAAAGGTCGAAACTTAAGCTTGATTCCAATACTATTAGAACCTTTTTCTTAAGAGGACTTACTGATAATGCTAGAAATAATTTAAATATGTTAGGACAAAGTGATATTTCTCAGCAAATTTTCGAACAAATTTGTGAATTATGTAGGAAATTTTCAAGAAATCAGTATAAATCCGGTAGAGGAACTCGAAATAGAAATAGAAAAACCGAATCTATTGATGCTATGATTATTGGACTAGAAAATAAAATGGAAAACATGAAAATTGATATAATGAATACTGTTACCAAACAGTTAGACTCTTTAAAATTTCAGCAAAAACTCATGAAGGAACGAGAGTCATTAAGTATTTTCTGTCCTAAATGTAGAGACAAGCATCCTCCTAAAGAATGGCCTCTTAATTTGAAAGAAACTAATAAGTGTGCTATTTGTGCAGAAGACCATGTCACAGAAAATGTCCCTCTGTACTAGGACTTAACGTTGTATTTATAGGGGGACAGCCTGAAGCTGAATACTTGTATGCTATGGGAGCAAAAAGAAATTGGCCTCAAGTAGGTGCAGGTATGGCTCTTGAATTTTCTCCACACTATTTTGGTTATAATTCACATGCGTATTCTTATCCTAACACTAATTAGCAGTGGCAGTATGGGAACCAATATCAGCATGGGCAACCTTCTCAACCATGGCAACAAGGTTGGAGAGGGCCAACTCATTCTCCATATTCCTACCAGCCACCCATGCAGTCATATCCATCTACACATACACCTTATTCAATGCCTCAACCTCCGAGTCAGTCTACTCCACCATTACCTTTACCTCCACCTTTTCGACCTCCTCAGTTGCCTGCTCAACCTATGCCCAATCCTAACAATAATAAAGCAGTGCAAATGATCTATGTAACAAACCCACATTTATTCGAGTGCCAGTCTATTCCAGTTGGGGTTCATGATATTCAATTAAGATCAGGAAGGGCTGTAACATCAGAAAATCAGAAGCAACCTAGAGCGATTATTGAAGAGAAAGAAGAAGAGGAAACTCTTAATCATTCTCTGAAATCTGTCACTAAGCAGCCCTTACCCTCTGAATCCTTTCCATCTTCTTCCAACCAGCCTCCCTTCCCAGAGAGGCTAGTAATGGAAAGAAGTGAGCCTATTTCTGCGACTAGCTTGGTATCAGAGCTTTGGAATCTTTTCATTAAGATACCTTTGCTTCAAGCAATCAAAGAGATCCCTATTTGTACCAAGATCATTAAGGAAATCTGTCTCAAGAAACCCGGGAGGAAGAGATTGGAACTTCAAACCATTCAATTTGTTAGTAGGGTGGCATAGTTGATGACGGGATGTGTGTCTATGGAAAAATATACTGATCCTGGAAACCATGTCGTCTCAGTTCAGATTGGTAATGTCCTTGTCTCTAATGTTCTTATAGACCTGGGGGCAGCCATTTATTGTCATGACTAAGAAAACCATGGATCAACTTCGGTTATCTCATCTTTGCCCTACTCCCACTGTGCTTGAATTAGCAGATAGATATAACATTAAGCCAGAAGGAGTATTGGACGATGTGACCATCTCATTAGATTCTTGGGAATATCTTGCTGATTTCATTGTGCTTGAGCCAAAGAAACCAGTAGGGGGACATCCCTTGATCTTGGGTCGACCATGGCTTGCTACAACCGATGCATATATTGGATGTCACTCCGGTGATATGTATATTTCACATGGAGATTCTAGGAAGAAAGTTACCTTATACCCCCCTGCCAGATCCATTCAAGACCTTCAAGATACTTTATGGCTGGATAAAAGCAGTGATGAGGAGACTCAACCCATTTCCCTTATCCATCAGTATACTGGGTCTTCACAAGAAGATGAGATTCAAGATTTCTTGAATAATCTAGACACTATGCCTAATTTTGAGCGATTGAGCCAGATTTTCAGCCTAGATGTTCAAAATAGCCATGATTCTCATTCTTCTGTACCACGGCATTTGACCACCCCCTTGAGTACTCCTGAGCCTAATACTACTTTTGTTGAGATAAGCCCTGGTAAATCGTTGTATATTAGCTCAGATTTGGACTCATCTCAGCGATAGCAGCGTGTGAATTTGTTGCAAAACCATCTTAGTGCCTTTGCATGGGGCTATGAAGATATGAAGGGTATTCCTCCTGAAACTTGTACACATCATATCTATATTCAGGAAGGAGCCCGACCTGTCCGGCAACCCCAAAGGTGAATGAATCCAGCTCTAAGAGATATTGTGAAGGAAGAAGTACAAAAACTCTTGGATGCTAGTTTTATCTATCCTATTTCTGACAGTCAGTGGGTCTCTCCATTAGTGCTAGTACGTAAGAAAGATAGAAGATGGCGTATTTGTATTAATTATCGAGAATTAAACAAAGCCACTCTCAAAGCTTATTTCCCTCTCCCTTTCATTGACTAGGTGCTTCATACCATTGCAGGAAAGAAATATTTTTCCTTTTTAGATGGCTTTAGTGGTTATAACCAGATACAGATTGCACCGGAAGATTAGGATAAAACTACTTTTACATGTCCATGGGGTAAATTTTCTTATAGAGTGCTCCCCTTTGGTTTATGTAATGGCCAACTACCTTTCAAAGGGCAGTCCTGGCCATTTTTGCTGATCTAGAATTTGTAGAAATTTATATGGATGACTTTTCTGTGTTTGGTGATTCTTTTCAGGAAGCTCTCAAAAATTTGGAAAAAGTACTTCTTCGTTGTCAGGAAGCCCACCTCGCCTTGAGTGACAATAAATGTAGATTAATGTGCAAAGCGGGAGTGGTACTTGGCCATTTGATTTCTAGTAAAGGTATCCAGGTTGATCCAGCAAAGATTGAAATCATTCTGCATCTTCCTGCACCCAAAACTCAAAGGGAAGTAAGAGGTTTTTTAGGACATGCTGGTTACTATAGGAGATTCATTGAAATTTTTTCTAAGATAGCTGCCCCTCTTTTTCGACTTCTAGCTAAGGATAGTGAATTTTCTTGGACCACAGCTTGCCAACAGTCTTTTGAAACATTAAAGGAAAAATTAGTACATGCACCAGTTTTGAGAGTTCCTAACTGGTCTCTGCCTTTTCACATTTCCTTTGATGCTTCAGATTTGGCTATTGGCGCATCTTTAGGACAAGAGGAAAATAAGAAATCCTATGCCATTTCTTATATTAGTAAGAATTTGTCTTCCGCTGAATTAAATTACACAGTTACAGAGAAAGAGTTTTTAGCTGTAAATTTTGCAATTAATAAGTTCAGGCACTATAATACAAGATATGAAGTATTTGTGCATACTGATCATTCTGCGATTAAATATTTGATGAATAAACCATTAACTAGCGGTAGAGTGACTAGGTGGTTACTATTTTTGCAGGAATTTAATATTACTATTGTTGATAGACCAGGAAAATCTAATGTGGTAGCAGATTTTCTTTCTAGATTAGATAATCCTGGTGAAGCAACTCCTGTTAATGATGATTTTCCGGATGAACATCTTTTTGCTATGTCAACAGATTCCCCGTGGTTTGCTGACATTGCTAATTACTTGGTTACTGGGAAAACACCACCCCACTTGTCCGCTCGTGAAAAGCGGAATCAGGGAAAATTTTAAGAACCACCCTAAATTTATATGTATAATAAATGGGCGAATCCTCATGATACATAGGAAAAATGGGAGGCGATTTTATCAATAATATAATATGTATATATAATTTTTTCGGCAAATCTCTCACCGATTATATTATCTTGTAAAGTCATGGCAAATCTATCACTAAATTATAAAATTTTGTAAGATCTTGGTAAATCTTTCACTGAATAATAAAAAGTGAAGTCTTGGTGAATGTTTTGTTAAAGTATGAAACCATATATGATAATAGAAAAACATATTCATTAAATTGTAATATACTAACATACATGTTTGGAAAAAAGAAACATAATTTTCTCTTCCTACAAACAATGTTACAAGTTTCAGTGGCCATGTTTGTCAAGGTTCTCACTGTACACTCTTTCATATCCTTCTATTAGTTTTGATAATATTCCACAACAAAGTTCTTGTAGGTGTTGATCTTGACCACCAGTTCTGTCAAGGTAGGAGAGATTAATCTTTTCTCTACCACTTTTGTCAAGCTATCAAATTTCTTTCTTATTCCATAGAGTCCAACTACGAGATAAAAAAATATATTTTGTACCACTTTTGTCAAGCTATCAAATTTCTTTCTTATTCCATAAACTCCAACTGCGAGATAAAAAAAAAAAAAAAAAACACATTTTTTTACCCCAACACGCCAACAAGTAGCAAGCCCCAACTATATAATATAAGAAAGTAGTAGGTATCCCAAAGGCCTGAAGGGGATCTAATGGAAAGAAGTGACCGTTGTCAGAAGCCTTCCAATCAATATATTAATATATACATATAGATTTATTATTATTTTAATTGGAAATATTCAATTAAATAATAAAATTTAATTACGTCTCTCCCAATCTAAATTGCTTATTAGCATAATTCACTACCTTCATACATCTTGCATTTTTTAACAACGTTGTAACATGTGGATTAATTTCCTTTTTGGTGCACAATCTCTGCCTTTTAGGACAATATGGTGCACTGGCCCAACCCCTACAGATCATTACGACAAATTAAGAAAAACAGAGAAGATGAAAGGTTGTACAAACCAACATATTTTTCAAGCACTGGCCCAACCCCTACAGATCATTATGACAAATTAAGAATAACAGAGAAGATGAAAGGTTGTACAAACCAGCATATTTTTCAAACAACTAATCCAACATCAGTACCTTAACTTTTTCATGAAGATATCATATTGAGAATGTTTGAAAAATGGTGGGAAATCTGGGCACTGACTATCTCTCTTCTGCGAGGGTGATGCGGAAAGAGTGATAAGATTTCACTGTTTTGAATTTTTTTTTTGTTAAATCAGAAAAACCAATATTAATGGAGATATTGGTATTTTTTACTAAATTTTGTGAAGTGACTAAATGTAGCTTTAACCATTCACCTTAATATGTTTTTTATAATATAATTTCCTAAGTCTATTTAATATCTTCATTATCATAAAAACCAACCTATATCCATTTTAACTCCACTTCTACCACTCTTGGAGGGATGAAATCTATTTATCCCTCTCAGCACTTGGTAGACCCGGAATTAAGATGGATCTAAGCTGATAGAATTTCCCTTTAAATAGTCTATGCTCACATGAATACCATGATATTACCATGGGTCATTATCATGGGTTATCATAAACCTGGAGCTTAAAAACTACTATAAAAATTAATAAAATTAATAATTGATTTTTATTTTATTCTTTTTATTTTAACCAAATTAAAATGTTTAAGTGACATTAAATTACAAGATCCATTTTTACCCTTGATCTACCAAGCCCGAGGATCAAATGTTTTTTCACTCTATGTTAGTTTGCATATCACTATATTTGATCCCTCCCGGGCCTAGTAGATCCAGAGTAAAGATGGATCTATGCTGGTTTAATTCCCCCCTTTAAATAGCCTGCATTCCATGTGAATACCATGGGTCAATACCATGTGCCATCTTTTTTTATTATTAATACTAATATTAGGGTTAATAATGTTTTTTTGCATGGTATTAATAATAATTTGGCCCATGGTATTTGGCCCATAGGCTTTACCTAAATATAACACATTTTTTGAGTGTTCTTAAATATAATGTAACTTCTAGAGTAAATATAAAAAAATGTTTTATTTATTTACCATACCTCTCGTTTATTTATATTTTTATTAATTTACCATACCTCTTTTATAAATATGGTATTTGGCCCATAGGATTCACTTAAATAAAACCTCTTTTTTGAGCCTTCTTAAATAGAAAAAGGGTTATGGACTAAATATAAAAAGAGGTTTTATTTATTTACCATACCTCTAGTTTATTTATATTTATATTTATTTACCATACCTTTGGAGTAAGTATAAAAAAAGGTTTTATTTATTTACCATACTCCACTTTATTTATATTTTTATTTATTTACACGTAAATATAAGGTGACTTATGGAGTAAATATAAAAAAAATGTTTTCCATTATTCTTTATATGATTATGACTAAACAGATGCAAACTTGGAATATGGCAAGAACATTATTCAATCTTTAAATAAACATGAAAATAAGAGACTTGAATTTTTAAATAAAATGAATTATTATTTGTGACCATTTGTTCCAAAAAATAAGGTCATTTTCTCAAAATTAACACCAATACAATGAAATACGGGAAAATGAAAGAAAACAACCTTTTATACACCGAATGTGGAGGGTGAAATAACTATTATAAATACCTATTCTTGAAAATTAGGGCGAATGGAAGGTTGTAACTCTTAATTTCAAGGGCTAAATTTACTTTTTTTATTCTCTTCCTTAAAATAAGGTGGGCTAACCTCCATACCTATTTTTTTTATAAAATAAATTTGAGGCGATTTGTAACAATGTACTGTGATACAAAATATTCGCCCAATAAAAATATAAAACCCCTTAGTTCGCCCTAGGGCGAAAATTCACCCCTAAAATTTTCCATGACCAGAATATTGTTCAGAAAAGTGTTGCACATTCCTAGATTCAAGGAGATCTCTTTTACACTGGTCCAGATCTAATTATCCGTAGGTGTGTAAAAGAGGAGGAAGTGTTTGACATCTTGAAATCTGCTCATGATGAACCTTGTGGAGGCCACTTCGCTGATAAGCAGACTGCATATAAAGTATTGCGTGTTCGTTACTTTTGGCCTTCCTTGTTTAAGGATGCCAAACAGCATGCCAAGCGTTGTGACAGCTGTCAGCGAATGAGCCAGCCTAATCAAACCAATGAAATGCCTTTATGACCCAAGTTATGATTGAGCCATTTGAAAAATGGGCTATTGATTTTATAGGGCCAATAAATCCAACATCATTAATTAAAAAGCATATCTTGGTTTGTACAGATTTTGTTACGAAATGGGTAGAAGCTAAAGCTGTTTCTTTTGCTACAAAAAAAGTTGTTGTTGATTTTCTTTTTACTAAAATCTTTACTAGATTTGGTGTGCCTAGAGAAATTGTTTCTGACAATGGTCCGTAGTTTATTTCTAATCTGGTACAAGGTGTGATGGAGCAATATAAGATCCGGCATAGGAAATCCACCCTGTATCACCCACAAGCAAATGGCCAGGTGGAATCCACAAACAAAGTGATTGAGTCCATTCTTACAAAGACAGTAAATATGCATCGGAAAGACTGGGCTGAAATACTACCAGAGGCTTTCTGGGCATACAGAACCACTTGGAGAAATAGCACGAGACATATACCATATGAGCTGGTATATGAAAAACAGGTTTTGTTATCAATTGAATTCTAGATCAAAACTTTCAGAACTGCAGTTCAGTTAGGACTAGATCTCTCTGAGGCACAACAACAACGTCTTCTCCAATTAAATGAGTTAGATGAATTTCATAGGGATGTTGTTCAACAGAACATACTAATTCAGCAGCAACGTAAAAGGTGGCATGACAAGTCTATTCAGAAAAAGCAATTCCAACCAGGTGATTGGGTGCTCCTTTATGATTCTAGATTTAAAATCTTTAAAGGGAAATTCCATACATGTTGGATGGGACCTTATGAAGTGATCCGAGTATTTGAGAATGGAGCAGTAGAAGTTAAAACTATTGATGGACAAAATTCAGTATTCTTGGTAAATGGACACAGGTTAAAGAAGTATTTTCAGCCACCTACCAGGAAAGATTTTACACAACAAGTCCAACAACAATTTGGGACGGTAGTGGTGAATGGTAATACCAACCTTTTGAAAACATGAATTCTCTTTCTTCTTAAAAATAAAAATAAGAAAAATAAGAAAAAAAAGTAAAGAAAAAATATTTTCGTGTAATTATGAAAATCAGTTCGCTGACATGATTGCAGAAGGATCAACCTGAAAACCAGCTTGTTGGCAGGAAGATAAAAAATTTCTAATAAAAAGAAAATGTTGCTTGATCTTTAGATATGCTAGCGACCACCAAGTAAAAGCAGGTTCATCAAAACCAACCTTTATACAATTAGGGTAATTATCATGGATATTTTTACTCAAATAACGCTTAATTTTCGCTGCAGTTATTTTTCTTGCACCAGTGCAGGCAGACCTTCCAGAAAATTTTCTACCTTTCTTCATATTCCAATTTCATAATATTCCCTCAGTTTTCTTCTTCAATCCCAGAATGATTAACCTTCCCACATTCTTCTAAATTTACCCTGTCCGCTTCGAAAAAAATCCCACTTTACCCTTGAAATTTTTTCCCTATCCCAATTCTGTTTATTCCCTCTTTTGGTACTATTCCTGGAATCCCTGTAACAAAATTCCTTCCCATTCTGAAATTTCCCTTTTCCCACTTCTTTATTCCCTCATGAATTTATTGCAGGATCTCGCGCACAAAGAGCAAAAGGATATGCTCTGAAGCATCAAGAAAGGGCGAAGCAAATTTTCAGTATAAGTTGAGGAAGTCATGTGGAAGTCCAGCCTATATTTTATTTAAATTCTCTATTTTTAGATATTATGCTTGCACTAGTGCAAGCATGTTGTCCTATGTGATAAAGCAAGTAGAATGGTACCAACAGAATAGTATAATTTAAGCGGTGCAAGCAGATCAGTGCAAGCATGCACCCTGTCAGAAACATAGTGCAAGTTATTCTTTTCATAGCATACGACATAGGAAAGTGGTCATCATGAAAATTTATATGAAGTCCTTTCACTTAGCTGACGAGTACTTATGCTATCATACTAACTAGGAGAAAATTATTTAAAGTACAAGGTGTTTTTAAGTTAGAAATCATGATCATTTTTTAATGAATGCTAAGTTCTTTTTTTGAATTATGAAGGAATGCGGAAATGTTTTAACCGTTGCTTGGACATAATTACCCCTCTCCGCCATAATCCTAGACGTCCTTCACTCATAATGATTACCTCACCTAGTCGTTAAAACGCCGCCGCAAGTACCAATCCGACCTGATCTCAAAGTTTCCGTGCATTTACAGTGAATGAACGGGTGATAAGATGGAAAGGATGGTGGACAGTTGGATCTCTATTTATAAGAACCGATTTTCCTGGTATTGCATTTAAAATTTTCAACTGTTCATAGCTGTTAAGCAGCGATGCCGCTTGTTTGGAAGGAACCCTCATCTCTCAGTAGGGTAGATCAGACTGCCGAGTATCGCAATAGTCTTGCACTATTGCGAGACTCAAGCTTTCTTCAGTTCTTGTAGAAGTTTGATGGGCATGATAAAGAAGTGGCTTTACAGTTTGCCAGGAGTTTCATAAACGACCGAGTGAAAATTGGGCCTCTCAAATTTAAGGTCACAGAAGAATTTATAGCAGCAGCAGCAAGCTTGGAGAACACTGGTGAATAGTGGTTTAAAAATCAAAAGCTAGAAAGGAAGCGATGGCAGCGTTTCGTCATCGACAAAAAGATAGAGGTAGACTGGAAGGTAGGAGTTCCGCGCAGTGCCCTGTTGGGTCAGTGGAAAGACCTCATTTTCATCCTACAGAAGTTTGTGACCTGCGAGGGGAGATACACCCGCACCTCGGTATATCATTTTAGAATGCTGCAACATTTTGAAGCCGGTCAGCATGTCCAGTGGAGGATGAATTTCCCCTATTTTCTGCTTAAGAGCTTGGAGAAAATGGCTAAAAGTGTGTAGGACGGACGGGCAGGCCAAGCTAACACAAAGCTATATCACCACGGCTTGATAAAAATTTTGGTCCTGAAACAACTAGAAGTTAAAGGTATGACATGGGAGATGCTGTTAAAACAGCTGCACAAAGAGATAGCCGCTGGAAAGGAGACAGAGGACCCCACTAGCACAAGTAAGGGCCGGAGTAAAAATGAAAAGGGGAGTCCTTCTTGTACCAGTGCAAAAAGGAAACGATCTGAAAAAGCAAAAAAGGCCCCATCTTCAAATAAGAAGACAGTTAGCACACCAGTTGAAGCGACTCCTTCTACGCCACTAGTACAAACACAGACCCCCGAAAATGAAAAAATGTCAGTCCTTGCGGACGCAACAAAGTTTGTAGAGGTCAAACACGATGCTCTGTTGGCGGATTTCATTAAAAATCCCCTGAAAAATAATAAAGTATCTGATGCAGGCAAAGAATCACAGTCCTCATAGGGCGTTGAATCCCCTCCTGCACCAGTACAAGAAGAAGCAACAGTGCAAGAGGAAAAATTTGAAGAAGAAGAGGTAGAATATGAAAAAGAAGAGGCAGAACCCACAGAAGAAGCAGCAGAAGAAGAAGAAGCAGGAGGAGAAGAACCCGCATAAGAAGAACCAGAGGATGAAGAACCAGAAGAAGAAGAACTAGAGGAGGAAAAACCAGAAGAAGAGGGAGCATAGGAAGAAGAGTTTCCTGATGTAACCATGACGGATATTGAGGTCCCTGAGGAAGACACAACCCTGCCGAAACAGAAAAAGAAAAAGATTTGGTAACTCCTGCTGCTCGGGTAGTTGAACTAGAGCTTTGAGTGCAGAACTTAGAACAACTTATAGCCAAAGCACAGGAGGATAAAGAACAGAGTAGAGGAGAATTGACGGCGGAGATCTAGAAAGAGAAAAGAGAAGTTAAAGTCTGGAAGTATCGAGCTGTGCAATGTTTCAGGTGACTTAAAAATGTGACAAAGAAACTAAAGAACATCAGAAAGAAGAAGTCTGAAACAGTGCAGGTTGATGAGAGTATTACAGAGCAGGATTGCTCAAAGTTTTGAAGTTTTTTGCAGAGGTAAAGAGTTGTGTGAGGACACACAACAATTTAGGGATGGAAGGATGTTATCCCCTTAATTTTCTCTCTTTTTGCCATTTTCCCCTTCCTAAATCATAACCATTTACCGTTGTTTTACCTCTATTATACACCCTCATCTTGCACTAGTCCAAGAACGATGATATATTTCGTATGAACTTTATATTTCATATTTTTAATTTAACTTAGCATTAATTAATTATTTATTACATGATTTCTTTCTTATAATCACTCTTGTAACTTATCAATATCTCCAATGTTTATTTGGTAGTCAAGTGCTTACCGTAACCGTTGATCCTATTGCAGGATCGGATCTTGCACTGGTGCTAGCACAACAAATCCTTGCAGCAGATCCGGACCTCCTTGATCACCACCTCGTTTTGCGCAGCTTCAGCCACGACAGTAAGATCAACCCAAAGGCAGCCAAGATTGAATTATGAAGAACGAACAGCTGGAGATTGGCTACGGCCAGTTTTTTTGAACTGCCTAATTTTGAAGGCCGAGAAGCTAGATTCTGCATATTGGTTATGTAATTGGTTAAACAATATTTTTGGCCTTCGGACAAAGATCTATATAATAAAGAATGTAAATAGGATGAGATAGTTTTTTATATAAGTTTGTATAGAATAGAAATATAGCCAGAGAGGCGGTAACAGGTTCTTGTATTTTTTTATCGCCTGAATCTGGGCTGGACTATGTATTCACGCATGTATTTGCCTTAGTGAATTAATAGAAAGGGAGCTCCACCTCATGTTTCATAAATTGTATTTCTGTGTTTGAAAGATGATGAATTGATAAAGTACTGAGTAGCGTTTCTATTTGAAAGGGAAACGCACTGGTTGGCTAGGGCCCAGCCAACCCAACACATTTACCCTATTTCCTGTTTCTTGTAATTTATGTTTATATTGTCAAGTGTGATTTAATTTCAAGAACACGCATTCCTGTTTGAGTGAAAGCGGATCCACTGTGTGAAGTAGTTAAATTTCCTTTTCTTGCACCTGATTTCAAATTGGTTTTCCTGCTTGGTCCAAGCAGGAGAAATAAACCTGCACCAGTGCGCGTTGGTGTGCTATTCAATTTCCTGTACCTGATTTCGGATTGGTTTTCCTGCCTGGTCCAAGCAGGAGAAATAAACCTGCACCAGTGCACGTTGATGTGCTATTCATTTTCCTGAACCTGATTTCGAATTGGTTTTCCCACCTGGTCCAAGCAGGAGAAATAAACTTGCACCAGTGCACGTTGGTGTGCTATTTCTTTTCTGCAATTCTGTTTGATTGGTTTTCCCCACTTGGTTCAAGCAGGAGAAACGAACCTGCACCAGTGCACTTTGGTGTGATGCAACAAGCCTTTCTAGTTTACTTCCCGCAATTTTCTTGCTTTCATTAAATACTTTATGACAGGATAAATTATATGGATGGTTTCTTTATTTCTGCACTTTGTCAAAATCAGAAACATTCATTTTTATGTGTGCAATTTGATTTCACAGTATAATAACACTTGTAGTAATTAAACACTTATTTCAAGAATTAAATGCTAAGTGTAAGAAGCTTTGATCTAGTGCAAGGACTAGTTTCTTGCCACGGGATCTGAGTGCTTTGAACCTGGAAAAGTTCAAGCTCTTCCAAGAAGTAAAAGGCCTTTAGTAAAGACACCATTTATACCCTCTGCATAAATCTATGTTCCTGCACTAGTGCAAGCAGACTGCGATAGTGCAGGACAGATTAGTGCAAGAAGGAAATCTCTACATAAGCAGGTTTGAAGGGCCCATCTGATGAGACTGCTAAGTGTCTCTGCTAAAGAAAAACACACACTCAGTAGTTAATCAATAGTTAGCTAGAGTGATTGCCCCTTTATTTCTAAATCCCTTTTGAAAATGCATTCTTCCTTGTTCCAGTCCTAGATTATTTTGATGGTTCAAGTTGCCTTTTTTCTCTTTTTAGTTTGATTATGCAATTTTTCCTTTAAAGAAAGTAGGGATTGATATTAGAAATATTCATACCATCTCTGGCATTACCTGTGCTTCGTCTCTAAGTTTACGAATACCCTGGGTTGACAATTTAAGTGTTGAGGAGTTTGCTTAAGTGTAATTCCTACACCCAACGGTTCCTACCTAGAAGTGACGGCACTTGAAATAGTTCCCTACATTGACAGGGATCAGCTACAGAAGATCGAGGGAAAAAGGGCTCCAAATACTCACTGTTGGAGGTAAAATGTGAAATGGTAAAAATGAAAAGTCATTTTGAATATTTATGGTCATTTTCTCATTATTTCATTCATTTTTAATATTTTGACTTAGATATGCTTCGTTTTACTATGAAATAGGTATGTTTAATCCTTCTTGTGGTGTTTTGAGTAGGTCGACAACTGTTAGCAAGTTTTCATTATGTTTGAATAGGTTACTTTGACCACAGAGTATACTTTTATCTCTTTTTCGAACTCTTTAAACCCACGAAAAAGGAACACCCCTATAGTCCTCTTTCAGCTCTTTTCAGAATCCCAAAATATGAAAAGAGTATCAAGCACTTGTCTTTTCAACCTCATGAAAGTAAATGAAAAGATTTCTGCTCAGTATAAGTTTAACTGTTTTCCAGACTGAGATAGACTAGCTATGAAAAAGGAATACCTTAGTCGAACATGGCTAAGAGGATCGCTTGGGTATTGTTTTCTACCTTTTCGGGCCTAAGGGACTATCTACAAAAAGGGAACTCTGGAGTTTTATTTTTTGCCTCCTTTTCAAACTCTCTAAACACAAATAATATGTCAAGTTTTTCCTTCATTGGACTCATTAAAACATCAAAGGGTGAAGCATACTGTGGGCTTGTTGGGGCCTAACCCAGGTTTAGAGTTAATTAGCCAAACAAATCCCTGTACCGCTAGCCCTTTCGGCAACAGTCCGCGGAGCGCGGACTGAGGTCTCACCCGAAGTAGTATGGGGGGGTGTTGGAACCAGGTTTCCGCACCCTTGAGATGTCTGAGGGTTTGATTCGGTCCAACTTTAGTCCCTTAGCATAGGTTGCTTCGCGCACTTCCTTAGCCTTCATGCCCTGATATACTTGCCTTCGCGCAGCCCTAACCAGGGGCTGTGGGGCTTCCGCGCTGCTGAAGCAGCACTCTGCGCTATTCCCCTAAGTCGCACCTGAGACCTTACTTATCTTCCTATGCCAATCAACTATCTTCGCGGAAATGGGTGTCTTACATTATATTTATTTATACAACACATTCATATGAGTTTGCGCAGCAAATAAATAGTACACTTGCAAGTTATATCCAATCATACATTAAAACAGGAAAAGATACATAGAAATATGGTAAACTTCTCTTTATTAATTCTTCGAATGGTTACAGACTCGACCTGCCCTACACACTCAGCTGCAGGGGTCTGCGCACTTAGCTGTGGACTACTAGGCCTCTGCGCACTCAGCTGCAGAGCCTTCTCCTACTCTACGACCCAATCGACACACTTTAAACTTAGACTCAATCTCTTAGACTCATCATGCTCCCATTCTATTAGCTATGTCCTCTCTTTTACACTTAGAGCCTCGCTCTACTTATATAATCCCATGGTCCGCGAACCATGGGTAGGTCTATCAAGCCGACATTATTTTACAAAAACAAGGGTGGACAACCCTGTGACTCTATTATGACTTCGCGCTCCGCGCCCATAATTTCGCAGAGCTTTTACAAAGGACTTGGTCAAAACTTGGGTTTTAAGCCCCAAAACATGCCTTGGGGGGATTCCATGCCCAACAGGCCCCCAACACAAACATCGTGACTCGCCCTCGAGTCACTTTGTTGGCCCAGAGATCTTTGCGTGGAGTCCCTCCAACTCTATCTGAACCACTGCAAGGTCAGCAACGCACTGAGCGGTTGCCTACTGGATCTCCTATACGCGTTGTTGTGAGACCACGGTGTCGGAACTGCTTCCCTGCATCTGTGCTTGTGTCCCCTGAATTTTTGTGAGCTTGCCTTCATTTTCTGTTGTGATGGTGAGGCTGGTCGAAAGGGTACCAGCCTGAGGAGTGCACACCTGCAACTCCTGTAGCTGCACTCTGAGGGCCCCCAACACAATCTGGTTCTCCTGCAATAAATACTGGAGGGCATCGGAGGTGACATCGTGCACTGTCTCGCCGATGTCATGCAGATCACCCTCGGTAAGGGTGATCAGGTCAATAGACAACTTCGATGCCTTGACCTTCTTGCGCGGCCCCGTCTGCTCGGTCGGGTGCTGGTGCTTCAGTTGTGTTGACGCGGTTTGTGGGTCTGTGCCTCCCTCCTCTTCCTCTGCTTCTTGTCCATACAAAGGCGACTTTTGGCCCTCACGCGCCTTCACGGCTGCCTTCTGCAGGACTGCTTTTTCTGCTGCTACCTTGTTCTGTTCAGCTGCTGTCTGTGTAGCGTCCCGTGCCTCCTGTGCTTCTGCGGCCGATGGCTCCTTCGTTCTCTTCTCTGCCAACTGCCCCATGCGCAATTTGGCCTCCTCTTTCTTCCTTTGTGCCGTAGACTTTTCCATTACCGCGATGTCTGGAGTGCGCCACTACGGTGGCCATGTCTCTAGTACATTAATTATTACATTGTCTGTGGCTGCAAAGGGTAGCTATATCCATTGCTTGGTCGAGTCCTTGCGTGCTCTGATGTATATGTTATGGAGGTCCGCTTTAAACTCTGCAAAACTTTGCATGCTGTTGTAGATAGTGGGTGATAACCACGGCTTGCGGTTGATCCCCATTCTGAGGTTCATCTCCATGAACACCCAGAATATCTTACTGTCGCGGATCTTGTTTGCATCCTTTGTGGCCCAGAGCGAAGCGTACTTCACGGCCTCTGGCAGATCCCTGTCAGTTATGCTGAACTGGCTGTCCTCCAACAATTCTCCTGCCACAAGCACTATGGACAGCAGAAGCCATGCATAGTGGAACACTTTGCCTTGTTCCTGAGCCTCGCAGTAATTCTCCAAGAATTCCTTGCAGAGGAACTCGGACCAGTTAAACTGGACCCCCTCCATGCACTTCTCAGCAAGTGCTACCATCGGCACGGGTACCTCATCCATGCGACACTTGCGCATAACCTTACCTACCAGTATTTGGGTCGCCGCTCTTACTGCTTTATCATTGATGCTGGATATGGCGTAGCTCCTCTTCTTCTTTTCCAGTTTATACTTCTTCTTCATGGCCTCTGCAATGGCCAGGTCACTACTTTTCCCCTTCGAGATAGCTGCGGGGTCCTCTCCTTTACATGGAAGCTGGGTAATGCAGTGAATCAAGTGGTCTGTGATGGGGATGGGCTCCTCCAGCCACAAACACCCACCATGCACCAGGCAGAGCAGTTGCCTGATGACGAAAGTTGTTATTGGGGCGCGGTGGAAATGCGACACCCAGAGCAAGTTAAGTAGCCCTGCCTTTTCCACTCCACGCAACCACTTTCGCGACTCTAATTCGGTAACCCCCACCGTGGTGTTCTGCTTAAACTTCATGAGTTGCGCGGTCTCTAGGTGAGGGAACTTCTCATGGTCAGCGAGGTCCCAATCTTCAAACTTTAAGCTAGGCACTTGTCTTAGGTGCGTGCCCTCAAAAATGATGTTGTCTGGGAGGAGTGGGGTCTGGAGAGAGCTCTTTCTCTCGTCAAGATCCTTGGGCACTTTAGCCTTCCCCTTCCACGGGGGGATATAGGCGGGCAACTTTATTGGAGGGTGTGCAGGCTCAGTTTCCTCCTCCATGCCTTCGTCCTCGTCTTCTTCAATGATAAGGTCCTCTAGGTCTTCCTCCTCCTCATCGGTTTCTATGTTAACAACTTTCCCCTTCTCCTCCATTATCAGCCTGGTGCGCAGCGGGTTTCGCGGGGACACATGTACGGGAACCATCACCTATTTGTCTTTCTTTGGTCTTGGCATGCGCGGTGATTTAGGGATTTCTGCCACAATCCTGGCGCCTTCAGGGGCATCTCCCACAGTTAGGGCCTACGCGGCCTCTTCGGCAGTCATCTCTATGATTTCCATAACTTCCTCAAATGCTGCCATCGTGTCCGACCAAAAATCTATCACTTGCATACTCAGGGTCTCAATGAACGTTCTGCACAGGTCAAACAGGGCTCTGCTCAGGCTACACGGGGTATACAACTGCTCAATTCGTAAATGACCAAGTGTTGTTTGCTGGGCAAGCCTTTGTAATTTATAACACCTTTTGAATTTGAATTTGACCATTCCCCCCAAATTCGGTTCATTAATGCTCCCTTGGAGGCAGATTTTCCCAAATCTTTCCCATAAATCGTGTCTTAAATGCTTGCTGCCCACTCCATTTGATCTCAAGTCGAGCATCCCATCATGAATAATGACTCCAACGGTCACTTTCGGGCCAACCCGCGCAGCAGTGTAGCCCCCCTTGCGTGGTCACAGACCTTGTGACTCTTTGCTTCTGCGCACAGATCCCGGGCAGAGTAGTTTATAGTCTCATGCCTCCTTTCAACTGCCTGGAGCGCTAAGACTGTACTTCGCCCGGCTAGTCAGGTGGCCACAACACCTGTATAGGGTTTCATCCTGTCATCCATCACTTTTCCTGGAATATACCCACCTTATATTGTTACTGGCGGCATCACACACTTTATCATTTGTAGCATGCCACCTTGGTTGATTTGCTTACTAATGTGTAGTCCAAGCCAAGGCATCAGACTGATCAATTCACGGCGATAGTCCTCAAACTTTTCAGCGTGATCATCCGCACCCTGTTTTATCACACTGGTCTTCTTATCAAGAAAATCTTCCTTTATCTCGTCCTCCAGCTTCTTGACTTCCGCTTATACCAGAGCATTTTTCTTCCTTAATCACACCCTTTCTTTCTCAAGTTCTTGGAACCTAAAATTTCCCTATTGGATTTCTTCTTCCAATGTTCCGTGAACCGTTGTATCTATCAGTGCTGCCATGCGCAGACTAGGCATTTCATGCTTTATGGGGCTTAAAGTGTTTGCTTCATACTCCAGCCTCGGTGGTGCCTGCATCGTCAGGTTCTTGCACGCGGTCCTATAAGCCCATAGAACCGCTGGTACGCACAAGTCCCAGTCAGTCCGCTTCGCATTATGGACCTGTTGATGCCTCGAAAATCGCTGCAACAACATCAGGGAAAACCACCCGGTTCGGACCTTAGTGCAGCTCCTTTTCCATTTGGTGTGGTGGCTCCGACTGGAAATAATGGGACCAGTTTCCCAATGATGAATAAAAAGGGGATGGATGAGTGAGTGGTTTTCTAATAAAATGGTAATGGATGGATGGTCTAATCTAAAAAGTAAAAATATGAATAACTATTCTATCCCGGGAAATTTCTGTTTCTAAGTGCAACGTTTGATAATCTCTATTCACAAATAAGCATATAGATGACTCTATTTGATAAACAAAGACATTCATTCATATAATAATTGCTTTGTTCAAATAGTTGAACAAAGTAATCAATAAAACATTGTTACACTTATCCTTTATATATCACTGATACATATATGACTAAAAGAATAACATCCCTTAAACATCCAATAGTGAAAAATACAAGGAATGCTAGTGAAAACACATACATATATTCAATGATAGCAAGAGTAATCAAATAACGATTCACATAAAAGAATGAAACTAGATCATAGATAGTAGTACCATATGTGCTGTAAATCATTCCCGATATCAATCGCAATTCGAATTCCTTCTTTCAACTCAGAGATACTTTCATATCAAGGCAATAGTGCACATCCACATAAAAGCTTCTTCGTTAAAATTTGGAATACTGGCCCAGTCTTTATAAAAAAATATACCGGAAGTACAATAGTGCAACTTTCAGGTTTTAGTCTTATACAAAAATTGAGGACCCTTTCCAAATGCATGAAAGGGCCTATAAATACTAATTAATCTAACTAATTACAAAATAAAAGTGCTATTTAATTGGTACAACTACGCTATGAATATCTCCTCAAAATCGGCTTGTCTTCAGTCGGCAGCATGATTCATTGTTTTTGATGATCTCCCTTCAGCTTGAGCTCGCAGATATCTAACATCGGTTGCAACTCTGGAGGGCGATTTAGGCGAGAATTCAGTTGAGCTGAATATGTGGCATCTTGGATCTCGGGGATCATGCAACTGATGGCATCAGTTAAACATTTAAGTGCGGTCCTCTGATTGTATGGCTTGATTAAGAAAAACCAAAAGGCATCCCAAGTTAAACTTTGGATGCCAGTGATTAGTCTTCCATTCTTTTCCAATTCCTGATTGCATGTTTGTTCCAAGGCTTTGGCCGATGTCAATTTACTTGGATTACAGTGTGAAATCATATTGGACAGATAAAGAGTGTCATTGACAAACTCAATTAAATTGCTAGTAGATAACTGAGATCTTGAGGTTTCTCTTTCAGCCTTCATTAGTTGCGTTTGCCATTCTAGGAACAGGATGTCTTTGTGTGACTCTAGAATTTTGGGCAGATCCGAAGCCTGTCCTTCACTGGAGTCTTGCCAAGCAAGAAAGCTGGTTAAGGTCTCCTCGGCCTTTTCTAGATCCTACCTAGCTTCAACTGATTTATCAACTATTGATGTAGTAATCTCACAAAGAGGTTTAGCCAGAGAAATGTTACGACATAGCAGTTTTAGCTGTGTAATCAATGCCTTATTGATTTGTAGAGCTTCTGTTCTGAACTCTGCTATTTGAGGGAGGCTCCTAAACTTTTCTACTTCTTGTGACAGTTGAGCAATTTGCTCATCCTTAGTCTTGCTCATTTGTTCATTCATCGCCTTTAATCTAGCCAATGCTTCGGACAATTCCTTCTGTTTCTGTACTGCACTCGAATCTATCCTCTGTTTTTCTTTGAGAAATTGCTCATTCAATTGGCTGTTTGTCTGCCGCTGTGCCGATAGTTGTTGTTCCAATTGTTCTATTTTCTGCTGTGCTTCAGACACCTGCGACTGAAATGAATCAATCATTTGATCTTTTTCCTTAAGGAGACTGCTTACTTCCGAGGCTTTATCCATGGTGGCTACCGAATAAGCTCCGGCATAATGGGAGAGTTTTGTAAAGTCATCGGAAGGGTTCAATTCCTCCTTCCACACCACATTAGCCATCTCTGTTTGATCTGGCAAAAGGGAAGATTGATCAAGTCTCCTCCTTTTCCTCTATCCTTTTACCACAGCCCTGTGTTTAGGACTGTAAAAGAAATCTAATGGTGGTATGTCTTCTATCTATAAAACAATCTGATCGGATGGATCTTTGGGAATTATTTCCGCATCCCTGCTACTAGGTAGGCCGCTGGTCCCTTCACTTGGTACCGTAGTTGTGGTTGTTTCTTGACTGATTGTCACTTGGGGTATGCCGAATCCTGGCGGAGTCTCAAGATTGTTTATAATAGAGTCAAATTGTTGCCATTCTTGGAGGAGTTTGGGATCAATTTGAGTCTCTAAATCAATAACTTCACTGTCCTGCTTCTTTTCTTTCTCCTGCTCTGTTTCCTTCTCTTTTCATTTTTCTGACTCTTTTCCCTTTTTGGGAATTTTCTCAGTAGCAGGAGGCTCGTCAATACCCTTCTGCCCAGGCTCGCTTGACTTAGTTGTTGGTGTAGTAGCCAACAAGTCCAGAGGCAGAGTTTGCAACCTCTGTTCTCTGAGCCTATTGAATTCTACCAGTCCTTCATCATTATATCTCATCCTGGCCAATGTTTTAACCTGAGACAATGATTCTGCTGAAGAAAATAAATCATCAAATTCATCTTTTTCATGGTCTAACTTAGTAAGTTTGGCCTGTTCAAGCACATTATAGACAACCTTTCGGGGATCGAATTGCCTGTTAGGAATGGTCACAAGATTAAGCATATTTATTTTTCCCGCCTCCTTCTCAGCATGTTTCCAATCAAGTATAGTATAAACACCGCATCTCAAAGGGAATATGGGCCATAGCTGCTTTTTGGAAGTCCTAAGAGTTTTGGACGTTCCAACGGTTGTGATTTGGTAAGCTAATTCTCGTGCCAACAATTTATCCAGTACACACAATGGGAGGACATGGGGTCTTGTGGCGCTACCAAACACCCGTATATATGTGAATTTATCTTCCCCGAACCAATTTCCCACAGCAGTCAAGTCAACTTCTGCCTCCTCGGAAATCCTTGGGGCAGGCTTATCAAAAATGTCATAATAGATAGGCAACATGAAACCATTACAGATTTGATACAAGTGGTCTTTATAATGTGCCTTCCATAACATCTGATGATAGATGTGGATTGGCTTAGGGTCCTGTGGCGTCCACCTCCACCCAAGTATCGGGTATTCGGAATTAAAGCAAAGCATATCCATAACATAAGCACTGTAATAGAAGGGGGGAATAATTCTGGTGGTTTTGCGTGATTTGAATCTAAAATCAAGAATTGCAGAGGCTAACTTATCAGACAATATATTCGCCCAATCCATGACATAACTACTAGTTGCCGCTTCCATTAAAGGAACCATTTTGATATCAAATTTTGCTGAATCATGCATTCCCCATATCCTACACATCATTGCCCCAACGTAACAATAAGGAGATGCTAAGGAGTCCATGGAGTACTTACCCGATGATTCATGTTTGTGCTTTGTGGGATTCTGTCTCCATTGTCTAATCGAGGCTGATTCTGTTTCATTTTCCTCTGCGAATTTTTCCAGAAAAGCTTTGTTGTATTTATTTTCAGGTTCGGGAAAATGGTACATTTTCCTCAAGTCGTCAGGCTGAAATGAATCGAAAACTCTTCCATCAACTGTGAAAAACGTCCTATTAGAGACAGGAATTTGTTCGACCACCCATCTAACCATATCAGTGTAAGGAAGAATTTTCTCCCGAGCTGCTATCCTATGCAAAAATGAGTCGGCCAAATCTTTCAGGGAGGCTTCTGATTTATTATTCGAGCCTGCAGTAGATTCTTCTTCTGTTTCCTCTAGTTCTTCTGCCTCAATTAAATTATAGATGCTTTTCCAGCTTGTATTTCCAAGGCCGAGACATGTAGTGTCCGAAATTAGGCCCTTTTTGCTTGGTCCTGGGTCACTGGTGGGCTGGACTGTTACTGGAGGGGCCGCTGCTGCAGCGGATCTCTTGGATTTCTTTCCTATTTGCTTAAAACTTGATACTTCAACGGAATTCTGCACAGGGAAGGAAACCAGCGTGATACAGAGAAATAGATAGCAAGAGCCAATATGAAAGAGTTATATCTTTTAATGAATAAACAAAGATCATAGTGAAATTACCGCAGATAGAATCTAAGTGGAAAATCTCGGCATAACTGCTTCATTAATTGGCCGCTTCACCTATCAATCGTGATAAGGGAGCTTTTAAATATCCATCATAACGTCTATATGGTGAATAATTGATTCAAGCGTGGCTTAGATATTTGGCGGCTAATCGCATTTGATGATTGGCGACGTGAAAGGGAGGGTTTACATAATAGTCCAAAATATCGTTCAATCACCAAAGGTGATATAATGCATACCAATCTTTAATCTACTTAGAAACGCGCGCCTCGATTTAATGCATCGCAATCGGGACAGGGCTCGGGTTACTTTATTTGCGCCATTGCGAAATCGCCGATCGCCGATAGCGATACGCCTTATCGCATCGGAGGATTTGAAGGTGTCACGGTTAATGCATTGATTACCATAGCCGATTACCGATAGCGATACCTTTTATCGCATCGGAGGAATGGGGGATTCCTTATAAATGATGCGCTTTGCCTTTCCCCGATGTTCGATAGTGATTTCCCTTTTCGGATCGGAGTAATTCAATGGGCCTTTATTTATGTTTCTCCTATTATTGCTATATGCGATCTTGTGGTCGCTTTATCATAATAATAAAAAGCTTTATGATTTGTTTAAAAGACCTATTTTATCATTGTTTAAAAGGGATATCATATTTGAGCCAGACCTTTTGATGAGGGTTTTTCCTTAAAATAAGTTAATACCAATTTATTCACACATCTATGTTTAAAAGGGACCCATTTCATATTATGATTTTAAGAGAAAAATATGCGATCTTGCGATCGCTTTATCATAATAATAAAAAGCTTTATGATTTGTTTAAAAGACCTTTTTTATCATTGTTTAAAAGGGATATCATATTTGAGCCAGACCTTTTGATGAGGGTTTTTCCTTAAAATAAGTTAATACCAATTTATTCACACATCTATGTTTAAAAGGGACCCATTTCATATTATGATTTTAAGAGAAAAATAATATGAAATGGGGGGGTTGTTGTACAGCACAACAGGACCTTGTTCAGAGCTTCACATACTTTGTTAAAGGCTTCTACATGGATAACCTTCTAAGCACTTGGTTTTTCCATACTTCGTGGTTCCAATCGGAGGGGTCGTTCGCGCCATTTCCTTGCCCGCACCCGCTTACTAACCGTGTCTCCTAACGCAAAGACTGTGCGCATCCGCGCAGCTTTCGCACCATATAACTACATCCATCTGGATAGGCGGGCGTGCAGATCGTTTTGTCCTGAAAACTTATCTGTTAATCGCATCTTAGGTTTCCCAAACTGCATGTGCATCATCCTCCTGCATTCGTACCAGTCCTCAAAGATTCTTTGGTGCATACCCCACCACCTTGTGGGCGTAGCACGTAGTACCCATTTCAAAGCTTCGAACCGTTGCGGTTCCGACACCTCACTTTCAAATCTGTTCAGGAAGTCATCGACTTCACTTAATCCATCATACATAGGCAGATCCCTTGCCTCCATCGATATGCAACGTAGCGATCTCGTCATCATTTTGCAGTTAAACGTGGTTACCTTGTGTAACCGGTTCTGCCATCGTTCTATTTCCTCTTCCAAATCCGATGTGCAGGATCTTTTGCGCTCCCATGAGATTTGTCTATCCGCAGTCGGATTCACCTAGTCTTTCTCTTACGCGGTTATCTTGTAAATGTAGTCCAAGTCATCGTTGCTATCGTAGTCGTGCACCGGCTCTGTGTAGCGCGATCCTTCTGCAGGGTCCAAAGGTACAACTATGTGCAGAGACTTCTTTTCAAAAATCATCTTGTGCCTCTTCATATTTATTACCCCAATCACGTCAGGGGCCCAATCTATTCCTAATAGTGTGGGGTAGGGATTTCTATCATCAACAATCTCCATTACCTCGAAATCTGCTAGCGCGCTTGCTCCTTCGATATCTACTATGATTCCCTGCAATCTCCCCACAGGTAGGATCTTTTTTTGGTTTTCCATTCGCAGTTGGATAGGAGATCATTGCAGTGTAGGCCTTCCCATGCGCTCCCATGTCTTCTTCGACAGGACGTTTGTGTCCGATCCTAGATCCAGAATCACTTGGTCCATCTCATATTCCCCAATCTGCGCGGTCAATCTCATCTCCCTTCCCGTTCGCGTTGTGTGCTTTCCAAGCTTCCAGACTACACGCGGTTCTCCTGGGGCGGTGCTAGCGCATCTATTTATGAGTTCCTGCAGCCCCTTTACAGCCTTGTTGTCGCGCAACAACTTCATGCATGTTTCCAGGAACGTTGTGAGCATCGATGGGTCCATTTCTGACTCCGATCTGTCTTTACTTCCTGAAGTGGGGGCATTAACGAAGCTCTTCTTGGCTTCCATGAAGGTTTCCTTAGCGCACTCCAAATCAAACTCTAGTTCCTTCGTTGGAGCCTTGCGAACCCAAGTACTTTCTTCGGGCTACTTGCCTTTGTCATCCCCTGTCATAATTCCAATTCGGAACACAGTATTCACATTGGGTTCTTCGTTGCGCGGCTTAGACCTCATCATTTGCAGGTTCTGAGTTGGGGGAGGTTGGAGTGCTCCTTTATCACACAACCTTGCTATCAGCGTGGGACAATCCTCCATCTCATGATCAAACAATGTACAATACAAGTATGATGGTCGCGTTGGATTCGTACAATCGCAGACATAATGTCCTAGCCCTCCGTAATTGTAACGTATCAGTTGTCCGCGACCTCTTTCCGGTCCTCCTCCACCTCAGCCTCATCTGCACCCCTGAAATCTGGTTCACGGCATCCCTGCATTCCGATCAAGGGGCCACATTTCATCCTGAACTCTGTAGGTAGGAGTCCGATCCATCATTAACTCATAACTTCTACAGGTGCACTCATCATGGCCTACTGATCTACAGAAATGGCAGAACAACTGCTGTGAATTCTATGTGTACTTTTTCAATAAGTGGTAGTTGTATGTAGTATGCTTTCCTCCTATCTGACAAATCGTGCACCATAATGGAGGCGCCGCGCTTGGTCCTGCTTGTGCCTTCGGTCTCAATGGCATTAGCCCTCTTCCCGCGAGGTAATTTGCGAACAGTGGGCAGTGGTCCTTGTCATGTCCTTGACCCTTGCACTTTACGCACCATACCTCATCGCGCACTTTTGGGTGAATTGTCATGTCTTGTTTCAAACTCTGCATCTCAAGGCACGAGTTTTTCAACTGCGCCTGAATCTGTTGAACTCCCAGGTTGGGATCCTGTATCAGGGTCTCATGCAATCTCATTACGACCTCCAAGGCCTCGGCCTGAGTTGTTAGCCTCTGTTGTGACAACGCGTTCCTTAGATGCGGCATTAACGATGCTACAAACCATTTGCAGTGTTTTCCATCTGTCAATGTCATGTTCGCTTCGCGAATTGTGCACTTCAATCTCTGATACAACTCCCAAGGGGTCTCGCCTGGTAGTATTGTGATTTCCTTGAACCCAATGATCGACTGCGCCTCTGACTTCAGCTTGCTAAATTATTTGTTTAGCGTAGCTTGGATATCTGTGATCCCAAAATTTGGATTGTCATTGGAATGCTTAATGTAATAGGTCAGCGCACGATCCTATAGAGCACTGAACAATGTTGCCTTCTTTATATTGTCATCTGTGACTCCCTGTGCTTCCCATACAGCTTTTATCATGAACCAAAACTGGTCTAGATCCTCATTCCCTACTCCTTTGAACACTAGTAACTTTATCGCGCTCGCCATATTGCTTCGTAGTGGTGGCAGAGGTGGTATGGGTGAAGATGGGGCTGAAGACGGTGAAACTGGCGGTAGTGTGGGTGGGGGTGGTATGCGCGGAATTATTTGCCTTATCAAATTGATTGCACTTCTTGGTGAGACCTCCGCGAGCTCTTCCTCGCCCCCTCGAGGAGGCGAAATCAAGGGGCTAGTTTCTAGTTATGTACTACCTTCGTTTATATAGATTCTCCCACTTCGTGTAGCCCCAAATATCAATTTATTCGCATAACCCTTTTTTCACACAGTAGCATTTTAATCCAAGTGTTTAAAGATTTAATGTACTTACCTCACGGCCCTTTGAGGAAGCGTCGTTTTGCCTCGCTATAGATGACTGAAGTATTTTCCACGAACTCGGTGATGAATCCTCCTATGATTCGATTGAGCCAGTGATCAACAACGCGCACGATCTTATCCTTCGATGCTTCCAATATGCACACAAATTATGGAGTCCACACAATAGGTCTGTCGAGATTACACCTTCCTTGGCTATTTTATAGCTTTGCGATCCACTCGTATAGCTCAGTGGGGAAAGATGTGAAGAAAATTTCGTGGATCTCTGTATATAAGTAGCAGTCTAACCACTCTTCCTTTGATAGTCACAGATTCCTATTTTCCTGTGCCGTGAACTCGTGAATCTTTCTGTCCAACCAATCTTGAATTCCTTTCTTTGTCGGATTCCAGTGATACGATATCAGACATATCTATGCAGATCTCGGTCCTAGCAATGAAACATTTTGTTGGCTTGTTGGGGCCTGAACCAGGTTCAGAGTTAATTAGTCAAAGAAATCCCTGTACTACTGGCCCTTTCAGCAACAGTGCGTGGAGCGTGGATTGAGGTCTCACCTGAAGTAGTATGGGGAGGTGCTAGAACCAGGTTTTCGCACCCTTGAGATGTCTAAGGGTTTGATTCGGTCCAACTGTTAGTCCCTTCGTGCAGGTTTTCTTTGCGCACTTCCCTGGCCTTCGCGCAACCCTAACCAGGGGTTGTGGGGCTTCCGCGCTGCTGAAGAAACGCTTTGCGTTATTCCCCTAAGTCTCACCTGAGACCTTACTTATCTTCCTATGCCAGTCAATTATCTTCCCGAAAATGGGTGTCTTACATTATATTTATTTATATAACACATTCATATGAGTTCGCACATCAAATAAATAGTATACTTGCAATTTATATCCAATCATACATTAAAACAGGAAAATATACACAGAAATATGGTAAACTTCTCTTTATTAATTCTTCCAACGGTTACAGACTCGACCTTCCCTGCGCACTCAGCTGCAGGGGTCCGCGCACTCATCTGCAGATTACTAGGCCTCTATGCACTCAGCTGTAGAACCTTCTCCTACTTTACGACCCAATCGACACACTTTACACTTAGACTCAATCTCTTAGACTCATCATGCTTCCCTTCTATTAGCTATGTCCTCTCTTTTACACTTAGAGCCTTGCTCTATTTATATAATCCCATGGTCCGCGGACCATGGGTAGGTCTATCAAGCCGACATTACTTTACAAAAATAAGGGTGGATAGCCTTGTGACTCTATTATGACTTTGCACTTCGCGCCCACAATTTCGTGGAGCTTTTACAAAGGACTTGGTCAAAAGTTGGGTTTTAATCCCCAAAACATGCCTTGGGGGGATTCCATGCCCAACACGTGCAAAGGATTCCAGGTAGGCCTCACTCCATTATCTATTTACTTTAATGAAAAGCATTTGGTCCCTTGTCTCTCTATTGTTCTAGGTTACCCACTGACCTAAGGGAGATACTTTTGTCCACAATCGTAGATCTCGTATAACACTAGTGGTAGGAGCAATAAGGGAGAAATGTATATTAGATAAATTTAAAATGGAAAGGTGTTGTTGCGCTTCTCAGAAACACAGTTTATATTTCTTGCAGATATCCAAGTAATTAACGACCCATAATATTCCTTCTTCATATCAAAAAATTGTGATAAGGCTAAGCAATCAAACTTTAAATGGAAAAAGGGTGTTGTAAAGCAGTTTTCCCAAAATAATCATAAGAAAATATATGGTCAAGATTAATTGTGACACCCCTCCATCACTTTTTACAAATTTGCTACTAGACTTGTTGCAAAGCAATTTCTCGTTTATAAAAACTGCCTATGTGTCACTGATGTATGCATGACGAACATTGGGACCCACACAATTTTAAACTACTAGGAAAGTATGCAAATTATCTAGCTCATCTATTACATGGAGATGACTAAGATTAAGGGGCCCACACACACTTAATATTTTAATTTTAATAAATTTTTTTTGATATATATATCTATATATATACACACAAAATTAATGCTTGTAATTTTTTTTTTAATTTGTTATAATGAAAGGTGGTCTTATAACTATCAAAGACTTAGTTTTACAACTGAATGAAATAGTTAGAGTAGGTGTTACACATCATTTTATTACCATTAGGCAAATTACCATAAATCTGGATCTTTTGCTATCCATCAAAGTGTTCCAAAGCATTCCCCTACATGTCTAGAAGCTAAACAATCACAAAGAGAATGAGAATTTTGGATCACATGGTCCTAAGACCTATTTTTGAGTACCTGCGCAATTCTCTATCCAGTTTCTACGCATACGCAGACTTGACCATTAAAGTCAGTGCAAATGTACGCTCTGTCTTCCACTATGAATCGCGCACATGACTCAACGAAATTAAAAATAAAATAAATAAATTCTAGAAGCTTTGTTGGGTGAATATTTGCCAACTCAAAGCTTCGAGTTGATGCTTACTCAAGCCTTATCCCTCTATTCATGGAGCTAATTCCCTCTCTTTTTGGATCCCGAATCCCACCTTTTGAGGATCTCATCCCGTAGGAAAAGGATCTCAAACCTCCTCCTCTTGGCCTATAAATTAAACGCAGACCAGAAGGTTGGCGAGGACCACTGAAGGTAGACTTATTTTGTTGAAATAGGGCTAGAAGGCTTGTCATTCAAGGAGAATATTGGAGGCCATTGGAAGAGGATTCAGACATTAAGACAACCAGGTTGTAAGCTTGTTCTCCTTTGAATTCAATACAGAATACACTACTACATTAATGGAACTTTTAAGACATTTTTTTAAGACAAAAGAAATCTTTTGTCTTAAAAAATCACTTGTTATTTTAGTTATTTTACATTAAAATTTAATATCAATTGAATTGTCTTAAATATAAACTTTAAGACAAAAACAGTTTGAGACAAAAATATTTTAAGACAAAACTTTATATTTAAGACAAAAGCAGTTTGAGACAAAAATATTTTAAGACAAAATTTTTTTGAGACAAAACTTTATATTTAAGACAAAAGTAGTTTGAGACAATCATTTAAAGACAAAACTTTATATTTAAGACAAAAACAATTTGAAACAAAAATATTTTAAGACAAATTTATATTTAAGACAATGGCCACTTTAGATGAAACCTATTTAATACAATTAACAATCAATACACAAACATATCAATTTAAGATAATATTATCTAACAACTGCAAAATTGACTCTGGCAGTGCGCCCTAAGTCCACCATCTTGCAGGCAACTACTATCTTGCGCCTATACCAAAGTTGTTATTTTACTTACCATTCATGTTATCTTATATAAAGACAATGATTTGTTGGGCTCTTTGTTTTGTGGGGGTAGTTGACTAAGAAGAACGCGACAACGTTTACTGAAGAGATTTATCGGACATCAATTCCTCTTTTGTCCCTTTCATATCTACTGATACGATTAGAGACAACTTATCTATCATTTCATTTGGCACTGCTACACGGAGGGGGATTTCAAGACAATTTTTTAAGAGAAAATAAACATCTTGTCTTCAAATACGAGGCACTAGTAAAAAAAGGGAAAGGTAAAGGATTAGGGGTCTGTCTTTACATTGTTGATGGGTTCTTTAGGAAGTAGAGTGATGGAGGTCGGCAAAAATTGATGGCATTTAGTGAGATGGAGGCCGACAACAGAGGTGTGCTTCATGAGAGGAGCGATGGAGGAAATTTTGCTGAATGTGGATAAACAGTATCATATTTGGAGTACTTTTCAGGGTCTCCATCAATTTTGTTTTAATATGTGTTTTTTGACTGTTTCATTTATTTTGAATGCTACTTCTATCTGTTGGTTGCTATTATCAGCACATTATTGTGTTGGAACTCTTGATTGTCATCGACAACATGGATTAGATTCACCTGAAGGATTGTTGAAAAATGCAGCAATAAATTCTTAATTTGATTTTTCCTTCATTAAATTGAGAAAAAATGAATTTCCACATCAGCATACAACTTGGATGCAATTAACTTGTGTGACATGCCTTGTGTCACCTAGTTTACTAAGTAAATTCGAGTTAGAGGAGTTAGAGTTTAGTTAAGCATTTGTGATTGCTAATTTGTATCAATCAAAGTCAGTTATCTCAAGTTGTATTCAAGTAAACTAGTTCTAATTGTTGGAGGAACTCGTGGAAGGTCAGTTGTGTAGTGGGACTTCAGTCAAACTCAGTGATCATCTAGTTAACTGATCAATCATCCCAAAATAACTAGTGCATGCAAAGAATTCGAGTTCCCCAGCTGTGGTGGAGATTCCAAGGCAGTGTAACATCAATTGTAGACTAGTCTTGAGTGTACAAGTGTTGCATGCAATCAGATGATCAACCTTGGGAATTGCGCAATCCATTTTGGAAAATTTCCTAAATAATAGGGGAATAATTTCTCGAGGAATTGCGCAAGGAAATAGGGGCTCAAGAAAAGGCATAAATTAACTAAGTCTGGGTTAGAGCTTCTCAATGAGTAGAGATAGAGGTTATTCACTTGCAGGTTGTGCTAGTTGAGCAAAGCAATTGTAATACATCTATGTTCATCATATTAATGCAAGCATACATTGGGGTTTTTACCAGATTTCTTTCCCCAAGAAAGATACTGTGTGCATGTGTGTTATTTCTTATTGCATGTCTGAAATTTTTGTTCTAAGTTGGGAATTAACTTCCATAGTGTAGTAGAGTAGGTTTTTGTCTTGTAATTTTGATTAAAACTTCATGAGCAGTTGAAAATCTACACCATAATTTCTACATGGTATTAGAGCAGGAATTTCGAACTTGTTTCTCAGGAGGTTCAAATTTGCAGTTCAATGTAGTAGGACCTCTTCAGATCTGAGAAGATGACCTTCAATGGGTTCAGGCTAGAGTATGCCTTGGAATGAAACTCTAATTTCATCGCATAGAAGGATCGCATGGAGCATGTATTCGATGACAATGGATTTCTAGAATACGTCAAGGGAGATGTTGCAAAACCAGCGAAATATGATGCCAAAACCTTGCTCAGTGGAAGAAAGATGTAACCAACGCAAGGAGAATAATATTGGAGGGAGTACGAGACCTATTGGAGGGAGTATGAGACCACATTGTCACTAATCTCCATGGGAAAGAAAATACTTATGAAATTTGGTAGACATTGACAGATATATTCTAGAATAGTAGTGACCATGGAAGCTAGATCTCAAGGATAAACTTTGAAATATCAAGATGTAGAAGAATGACACTATCCTGCAGTATCTGAGTAGGTTCACACAAGTTCGTTATGAGCTTGCAATAGTTGGTTTTATTTTTTCAGAGGATGAATTGGTAAGCCTATCCCTTCTGGGCCTTCCCAAGAGCTACCATAACTATCAAGATTTAGTGACTGGAAGGGAGAAAATACCGAATTGGGAACACTTATGGTTTGATTTGGTACAAGAGGAAATAAGGCAGAATACTAGAGATGGGACCTCATTCAAGGGCAAGGATAAAGAAAACTTTGGATTAGTTTGAAAGGGAAAGAAGGGAAAAGGGAATAAATATCAAACCAAACCAGAATCGAGTCAAGGGTGGAAGAAGAAAGATCTGTCAAAAATTAAATTCTTCCATTGTCATGAATGCGGGCACTATGCCATAAAGTGTCCACACAAAAATGAAAGCAAGAAGACCTTAGGAGGAGCATCATGTTAAACCTTGGCTTCATAGTTCAAGCTTGACTTTACCCTTATCGTATGCATGTCCAGCACAATGATGGGGAGCATGTGGTACTTGGAATCTAGTGCATCATTCCATATGAAAAGGTGTAAATATTTTTTTAGTGACTTGGAGGAGAAATATCTCTAGATGCACATTAAGCTAGGGGATGAAAAAAGGTACACTATGACTGGTATTGGTATAGTCACCTTTCAGAGGGAGTCAGGCTCCCCTCTCAGGCTCAAGGATGTCATGCTTGTTCTAGGCCTAAAGAAAAATCTCATCTTTGTTGCAGTTTTGGAAGACCATGGTTGTGAAGTGATATTCATCAAAGGAAAAGTGTTCCTGAGACACATAGCCACATGACAGGTGAAGCAGATCGAGGTTCGTGTGAAGAACCTGTATAAGCTAGATGTGGAAGACTGTGCTGCATTAAGCACTAAGGTGGAGAAAGTGTAGGTCACGATGTCGATGAACTTTGGCACAAAATACTTGGCCATTTGCATCATGGTACCTCAAATATTATAAAACAAATAACCACTGGCCTCCCTAAAGGAGCACTTAAGCAATAGGATGTATGCAAAGGATGTATGTTGCGGAAGTACATAAAATCCACATTCCATGATCAGGACAACAAATCACATGCATTCCTAGAAAGGATCCACTATCATGTTTATGGACCTTTCTCGACAACCTCCACTGTCAGACATAAATATTTTGTCATTTTTATTAATGACTTCTCACAGAAGTGTTGGATCTTCTTCATGTGGAAAAAGATGAGACATTCTCCAAGTTCGTACAATTCAAGGCACTAGTTGAAAAAGAATCTAGCAAGAAGGTGGAGGCTCTGTTGTAGCGGCTGCAACACCCTCCAAAATTTTGGCTTGCACTTAAATTTTGGAGCCTACTATGGATATTTTGATCGATCATTCCTTTGTCATGTATTTGTAAGTTGATGATCTCAAGCTCCCCTTTTCTATCTTAGGAATCATCCATGCTTTTATATTTACATAGAATGTGTCATGTTTGGACATGTGGGTTATCGCTTGTCATGCAAAGGGAGGTTTGTTTTGCTTCAAGGGGAAACATTTATGAGAATTGGTTGTCCTCACCACATAGACATGTTTCACACTCATTTCACACACTCTTACACAAGTGTCACCTTTATCCTCCCAAACTCTATTATTGGAGTTGCACTTGCCATAAGCTACCACAAAGGTTGTTGCATTAAGCGAAGTATGTGTTATATGTTTTGGATGGTCTATGTTGTATTGCTAAGTTTTCAAGTGTGTGATCATAGTCAAGTTTTATCACTGTTCACATCAGTTCCATTGATCCCACACTTAGCCAAACTTTGGAGTTTCCTTAGCAACCTAGCCTCATCCAACTTTCCTGAACTGCGCACTTCACATATGTAACCCTCAAGATTTTCCCTTGCCTGTTGGAACTGTGCAATGCGCAGAAATCCCCACCTCCCTTAGCATTCAAAACTGCACAATGGTTTCCTCCAATCTCCTTCCCTCAGCCGGAACCCACTGTCTCCAGAAACTATGTAGTTTTGTCCCTTGACTACCCATTTTTCCTTGCATCCTAAAACTGCATAGATGTGTCCTCCCAGGGCCTCATCCCATAGCAGTGCCTTGCATCCTAAAAATGTGTAAATGTGACCTCCCAGTGCCTTATCCCGCAATAGAAACTGCTTGCTGAAACTACACAATTATGTCCCTCAGGAGCCACGAAGAAGGATGACATCATAGATGACTCTCAAGGAGCTGGGGAGAAAAATAAGTAGACCAAGGAACCCAACGTATGATATAATATCAGTACCACATGAAGACTGCATTTGATGCATAACCCTTTGGAGGTTAGGTTTGGAAAACAAAGCACATCTTTTAAAATACACCTCTTAGTGTAGCTTAAAATATTGCTTATCATTGTCGTATCATTCTGTCTTCAATGACATGTATGGTTGCAAGAACTAAAAGTCATTCCATGTGTTTCCTCTACGTGTCTTGCTCCCTTTCACTTGTTTATTACATATCTTAGAAGATGAAGACTATTACCACTTGTTTATTTAAGCTACGGAGGTTGTGACCAACATGATCTTATGACTAACCAGGCATGATGCAAGGCATCCTAAGTGGGATGAAATATGTTTGATGATATGTATATAGTCAATACACTCCTTTTCATTACTCCTTTGAATTAATCCTTGCTTTGTATCTTGCATGTACCCATACTGCTTGTCAGATTTGGCTACTTGTTGCCAGTAGTCTCTTACCTCTTTCCTGACAAAGCAGGGGAAGGAATTTCCTTCAACCTGATTTCTTAAAGGTTCTTCATATAAAGTATAGAGCTAAGAGAACGAGATGTGGAATCTCAGTATCAAACTCTTGAAAATATTTTTCATGTTCGAATCTATCGAAATGATTAAACTGCCACTCAACAATATTGTCAATCTTGGAAGACTCAAGAAAGATCACATCTCTAGATATTATAAACTTCTTATTCACTTCATCATAGAGATGGTATTCTTTGGATGTATGAGCACCCAAAGCAAATACATTTGTGACTCCTTGCACTGAGCTTTTTTATCTGTTCCGTAGGTATGAAGGCATAACAGGAGGAACCAAAAACCTTGAGATTCCTTACCGAAGGAATGTGGCCATACCACATTTCATAGGATGTCTTGTTTCTGATAGCATGAGATGGACACCTATTGTTTCTATACACAACACATAGAATCACATCAGCCCAAAACCTCATGAACTTAACATCTGAACTATGCCAAGTTCATAGTGAAAGTAATACATTCTAGTGAACTATGTGTTGAAAAATGCAGCAAGAAATTCTCAATTTGATTTTTTCTTGATTAAGTTGAAAAAATTCTAATTTTCACATCAATAGACAACTTGGATGATGTTAACGTGTGTGAAATGGCTTGTGTCACCTTGTTTACTCAGTAAATTCGAGTTGGAGGAGTTAGAGTTTAGTTTTGCATATGCGATTGCTAATTTGTAGCAATAAAGGTCAATTATCTTAGGTTGTTGTCAGTTAAACTAGTTCTAACTTTTGGAGGAACTAGTGGAAGGTCATTTAAGTAGTGGGACTTCATTCAAACTCAATGATCATCCAGTTAACTAATCAATCAACCCAAAATAGTTAGGGCATGCAGAGAAGTCGAGTTCCCTAAGATTGGTGGTGATTCCAAGGAAGTTTTAATTTCTTGTAGCTCACACAGTTGCAAGAACTTACTATAACCATAGTGGAGGAGGTAGCTTGAGTATGATCTTCTTGTGAAATTGGAGAGGGAATGATTGTTGGTAGCATTAATAGCCTACCAACAATTTGTTTTTCACCACACTTCAATGTTTTGGGTAGGGTTTTTGAGGGTGGATAATTTTTTCTGATGCTTTTTGGTCATGCATGTCCTCACTAACTATCTTGGGAGGTCCGTAATAGTTCCTTGCATGCACGTCCTCACTAAATATGTTTTGGGATGTCTGTACTAGTTCCTTGCAAAATTATGTTTTTCAATGCTTAACTACTTATGATCTTAGGTGCTTACAACGCTCCGACAGTTTATGGCACTCTCCAAATCACCATTCTTGAAAGGATCCAACAAAACAACTTTAGAGGAAGATGAGAAGGGAACTCTTATTCGAACTAGCATAGAACTAGTGGAATTGGCTGGTCCCAATGGTTTTAGAGTTGTACTAGTCTAATTTGGTGGTTCAGATTGGCTAAGGTTGGTCTTGTATTGAACTGACCTTAAAACACCAAAGTGACTAGTTCTCTACTAAAATGACCAATTCCGAAGAATGTAGTGCAACATAGCTAATGACCACCAAATATTATTTTTTAATAAAAAATACTTAAAAGGAAAAAAATTATCTTAACCCTAGGGCCCTACAAAACCTAACCCTAGTAATTAATGGTAATACTTAATTTTTAAAGTTAAAGTAAAAGTTGACATTCTCCTTATCTTTCCTTTTTGAAAAGGAAAGATAAGGATAATGTCAACTTTTACTTAAATTTTTAATATTAACATTAATTGTTTCGGGTTTTTTCAGAGTGGTTCCAACTTCATTCAATTTTGAGAAAGTCAAATTTTAGATCCCATTCAAAACTTAGTGGTGACTATTTGAACCGCTTCTTTGTAATGAGTCCTAGAATTTGACTTCCAATTTTTCATGTGCATTTATTGCATAATCATCTTCCTCGTGAGAATTTGCAGTAGAAGTTGATCTTAATCCATTGCAAGCACTTGACCTAGCTTAGGGAAGTTTCAGCTACCACTCCCAAGTTGCTCCTCAACATGGAAATTTTCTTTGGAATCAGGCATTCATTTTATCCATTAGATCATTTTTTCCACTGTGACAGTCCAACAAAACCCCTACCAACATATGCTTGAACAATCCATCTCATCTTTACTGCTACCTTATAAACACTCTTAAATATTGTGTCTCAAATCTCAAAGAGGAAGAACCAGAAAGGGCCTTCTTGGCCCTCTTCTCAACCCACAATATGTTTAGCTTCTCTCTTGTGCTTACAATCTAGTCTTCTCGCAGCTTCAAAATGGAAAATCTTAAACAAAGTCTCATGATGTGCATTTAGGGAGGCATAATTCACCGTTGCTTTGCATAAAATTACCCCCCTAACATTCCCTTTACCTTTACATGCAAGCATATATTTTCCTTGTGGATGACTGTTAAGCTTCCCATCCTTATTTCACCTTCCTCTCCTACCCGCATGAACCTGATAAGCTGAATTTAACCAATCTCACTGTAACTGAGATAAACAACCCATCCAACTGGGTAGATTGAGTTGAGACCCTTTTAGAAACTAAATCCATCCCTCCACAATGATATGGCCCTCTCCAACAACATCATCATGTTGTCTTCGAGATCTATCATTCCCATGATCACCATAAATTTCCCAATCCTTCACTTACATCTTTGGTAACGTCATTATTCATATCACTTATACTTTGTTGTATTGTTGCTTGTGTTATGATTTCCTTTAATGGAAATATCTCCCTAGTAGGCACGAGTAACCAAATTCAAGTTCTTAGTGAACTCTTATGTTAACATACTTAATTTTCATTTTGACCTATTCGGTTTCAAATTCTAGTGTGGTTGGTTTTTTACATGAACTATAGATGATGAAAATCAATGTCACTCATCGCTTTACCTAGTTTGTCTTGTGCTAAAAATATCAACATACCATTCCATAGGTGAAGATATTATTAAGATCCCCTAGAGGAACCATTAATGAAGATGATCCCAAATAATAAGCACAACACCCTTTGTCAAAAGTATCTTCATCCCAACATGATCTCTCACACTACTATGTGATATTGCATATATTTTCTTTATTGATGCTTATGGATCTTATGTCACCCCAAACTTAATACATCCTCCTAATAATATTTTCACTCCCTATATAGAAATCTTAATAGTAAATATGCATTAACCTTTGCCATAATAGTAATGGATGTAAAGAAATGCAACCGGAAAAAATCTAATTCTTCTAAATGAGAACCAATTGTAACTCTAACACCCTTTATATATTTTGCATGATCAAAATTTGTTTTGTTTCAAACTCTTTTTCAATTCATCTAAATGTATTTTCCTATATTTTTTCAATAATTTGTGCATATTATCTTAATATTAAATATTCATTAACCTTTGCCACAATAGTAATGGATCTAAAAAATGAAATCAGAAAAAATCTAATTCTTCTAAATGAAAATGAATTGTAACTCTAACACCCTTCCTATATTTTGCACGATCAAAATCTGTTTTGTTTCAAGCTCTTTTTCAATTCGTCTAAATGTATTTTCCTATAGTTGTTCAATAATTTGTGCGTATTATCTTAATATTAAATATGCATTAACCTTTTCTATAATAATAATGGACATAAAAAATGAAACTGGAAAAAATATAATTCTTCTAAATGAAAACCAATTGTAACTCTAACCCCCTTTATATATTTTGCATGATCAAAAATTGTTTTGTTTCAAACTCTTTTTCAAATCATCGAAATGTCTTTTCCTATGGTTGTTTAATAATTATTGTGTAATGTAATTCTTCTAAATGAGAACCAATTGTAACTCTAACTCCCTTTATATATTTTGCACGATAAAAAAATTGTTTTGTTTCAAACTCTTTTTCAAATCGTCGAAATGTATTTTCCTATAGTAAAACTATATTTTTTGCAATACACACAAGTTTCTGATACCCCTTTGGATTTCCTGTTCTTTCTACTCGTGCAATTGATTCAATATAGGGGAGCCCATAACCAAAGGGTGGATTTCCTATTCTTGCTACTCGCTCAATTGATTGAACAGAGAGGAGTCCATAACCAAAGGGAAAAATGGAGAGCATCATGGAGATTGCCAGAAGCCGCAGAAGCCGCAGTAATTGTTGTCCCTCCTCATCTTGACATTGTTAGTGAGACCGTAAGATTTTCTCTCAGCATCCATGGTGTGCACAGTTTGGAACGAATTTCTCACACAAAAATACCAAAATCTCAGGTTCTGTGCACTCCTCCTTTCGTTCATTTTTCCTCTTCAAACACGTAGTCAAGCACTTAAATATTTTGAAATGTATGGATCAATTACAGGACCAAGATGTCCATTTGGCCTCCAAATCCCTTTAAAAACTAGTTAGGGAACCCTAACCAGCCATAGGAATGTATTTCAAATCTAGGGGTTTGTGAATAAATGTACTTTTTTGGAGGTTATTGCCACTTCCATACCCAATTTCCATGATTTAGGTATTAATGCCTTGGTGGTGTTGAAGTAGCAATAAGTAGATCAACTTGAATAACGCCCCTGCATAGGCAGGTAACTGGAATTATATATGATATTATGCAAGCCGAGCAACAAAACCGTGGCTTCCAGCCCCCCAGGTAAGAATATTCCCACCCAAGTCTCTATATCAATATAGATCGAGATTGAGTTAGAGTATATAGGGTTGAGGTATATTTTGAGGGCAGTGGTTCCGCCGAGGTCTAGGCTCAAGAGTGTAGAAGTTCTGTAGTTCCATCGAATTATAGATAAAGTTTTGGAAATTCCAACTTCTTTGTGCCTGCCCCGACTGAGAACCTGAGGCCATTGAGAAATCAATATCGTTTGGTGGTTGTTAAGGGCATGTCACACCTTATTATAAGGTACTAGCTGTAGTCATTGCATTAGAGCTGCATGGAATATAAGCCTTAGAGACTTTTTTATTTAGTCTGTAGCTCTAGCTCTAGTCATAGAGATATATAGATTTATAGAATGATTGCATTACTAGGGTTTGTAAAATCGTAGCCCTATTTCTAGTGGGAAAATCCTCAAATTTTCCTACTTGTTCTCCTTATCAGACCTTGACTACACTCTGTAGTCTTGTACGCAACTCCTCAAAACATAAGCTCCTCAATACTTCCGAATCACACTCTAATGGTAGCAACTTCCATTGGAATGCCACCAATGACAAACACTCTGCTTATGTTGTAGTAATCTACAAGTTGCAATGGTGTTTTGGAATGCAAGTAGAATACACCATTCACTTCATAACGTTGTTTGCCATTGATGATGGGGGCTGAGTTTGAGAGGATTATTGTTCTAGTAATGTTGATTTTCCCATAGTGGAAAGATCCTTATGGATTGGGACGAGCTGCACCGATTGTCAAGTTCCATCTGTACAAAAATACCCATTCCAAATTTCATAACTTGATTATATAGGATAGGTACAAACTCTTAGATATTTTAAAATTCAACTTTTTTTAGTCGAGATTCTTTTGGGATGCCTCTTTCTTGAACCTAACCTAAACAATACAAGCTAGAACATTATTCGGGAAACTTGACCTTGGGTATATGAGATGGCAGGCCATAATCCAAACTACTCAAACCGAAAAACCATTAAGCATTCTTCAAAATTTATTTTTAATATATATGCCAATTTCCATGATGATCTTTTATCTATATAACATAACAATTTCTTGGCTCGAATTGATAAACTAGGGTCCACTTAAGTGTCCAACAAACATTGTACTAGTCTAGCTTTGACATTATGAATTCTTGAAGCAAGGAAGGTCTCACTTGAGGAGTGCTACCAAGGCATTGGATAGGTGGGGAGCTCTACATAGTCACTATCATGTTATGATGTAGTGCTTTCAAGTGACATCCATATACATTCATTTAACACTATACAATCCAACAACCATAATTTGTCTCTATGATATGACATTAAATTAGATTTTTGTAATTAATATTAATAATGGATAGATATTCAAACATTAATCTAAATATAAAACATAATAAGAACGTAACATATATAATCATCATATATCATAAAACAAAAAAAATGAAATATATTTAGATTGTTCTAAAAAACGACCAACATATACGCTATGCTGCTTAGATCATATATTCATCAAATGAAATATATTTAGATTGTTTTAAAAAACAACCAACACATACACTATGCGCCTTAGATAATATATTCAACCAAACATTTCCCCAATGTTTCACTATTCAACTATCCATCTCTTTATCTTAACCCATACCGTAGTAATTATACATTTTTTCCATAGAAACATTTTGACATAAATACAATTAACACGGACGCGGACGGACCGCTTTTATCCGCTTTCTTTCTGCATTATATTGATAAAAACCACACACCCTCGTCCCAAATCCTCTGCGCAACACTCCTTTCTCTTTGGTTAACATAGCTAGAGAACGTGTGTTTGTTCTCGGAGTCCAAGTGGTTGTTTAATAAAATGACACATAATATGGCACGAGTTCGATCAACCGGAACACAGCATTATGAAAAACATAGCTAGAGAACGCCATGGAGACCAACAACTGCAGTAATGAGGAATCCAAGCAGAAGATCATCAATAAGATGTAGTCAATCTGCCCACAAAACCCATCTGTCTCGTTTTTTTGGTTGTTTACAAAACCCATCTTTCTCGTTTTTTTTTTGTTGTTTTTTTTATTTGGATCATGGTGGATATTTCAATGTATATTCAGGTTTTTATTGATTGATGGTAGTTTAGGTGACCTCAATCAATCCATAGAAAATTTGCTTATGTTTGTGGAATTTTAAATAATGTTTGGTTGGAAGGAGGAAGGGCTCTGGGATACTGGACCTGGTCTTGCACTTTGAGAATACCAAATATCCCCAAGCCTCTGTTGTTGAGCTCAATGCATTCATTCACTCTTGGAAATGATTATTTTGTTAAATAGCTTACAAGGAAAGTTGGGATGAGGGCATATATATATTAGATGTAGGTTTCTGGGATATCTCTTTTCCAAAGACATGAAGGATATGAAATTTTCTCATCTTATAAATCAAATGGGCCAACACCCATATGAGTGAAATTTCTTTCTTCTAGACCTACAAAACATGATTAATGGGATTTTATCATTCACTGCAGGATTAATGGGATTTTTTCATTCACCCCACTTTGAGATGGTTCTGTTAAATGATTTTTTGGGGGTTTTTTAGAGAGTTCTGAGCATCATTAAAACTCTAATGAGTGAAACAAGATAAATTGTGATGATATCAAAATTTCTGGAAAACCAGTGTGAATCTCGCAAGGCAAAATTGGAACGTGGGTACCTAATAAGCATGATGTTAGGATTGAACCTTAAACTTTCCCATACCATAATAAAAACAATGAGAAGTTTTCTAGTTATGTATGCTTTCTGTCTCAAACTATGTTATTGTTTGTACACCTAATTTATAAGCCACACATGTAATTTTAACTACTGAGATTTGTAGACATGAAGGAGTGGATGAATTTCAAAGTCTAGGATTAGGGCGTTTGATACGACATCCCTTGATTGGGCATTACTTTTCACCCCTGGAAGATATAGTGACAACTTTCAAAATAACAACAAAATAGATTATATCCTATCTCTTTTATTTCTTGGACAATTGGCAGGAGAAAGAAATACGGGTAGAGGAATTCTTGTCTTTTGTGGCCAAGAAGGAATATGTTTCTTTTCCTCCCCAGTTATGCATACACATCGAATTTTTAAGGATGCACATTGGTTTTATTTGGCACACTAAGAAAGCTGAAAAGGACCTTAATCATCAAGTGGAAGTTGAAACAGAGAAGAAAATCGATCTTGAAAGAAGGAAACAAGCATCTGCAATGCAGTCCAAGATCATATATGAATGATTGGCTTCATTTTTGTCTAGCAACAAGGAAACTACCTCCTCTGGTCACAAACATATAAGGTTGGAGACAGTTTCAAGTTTAGATAATGATGAGGATCCTACAGCTAGAAACACTAGTGTAAGATTGGTACCTATGAGAGAATTAGATTACCAGTGTGAGAAGTCTGGGGGTAGGTGCCCATACCCATTAGCAACAGAAGAATTTTCATGGTTAGGAAAACAACCATCAACAGATAAACAAAGAAATTTCCTTAAATTCCTTTTTTGATGAGGATGAGGATCCAGGTGGAAAATCACAGGATATATCTAGGACGAAAAGGAGAAAGGTTCTACAACATGAGAAATCCTTGGTTAGTTGCCCTTGCCATTCAACATCATGAGAGAATGCTATGTTGGGGAAACAAGTATCCATAGAAAAATCCAAATATGTAAAAGATGATGTTGTTCTTCTCATAGACAATGAACTAAAAATATTCATTGCAGTTTGGAAGGACATTTGTTGGGAACAGTCAGTGTATGAGGTCTTTACAAGAATGCTAGAATTGAAATGGATGGAAAAAAAGAAGGGGAATAAAAAATGCACAAGAAAATTGTTCAAACTTTTCACAATGCAACTGACTATTGGTTTGTTGAATGTTGTTGTGATGTCAATGAAAATGGGACTGTGGGATAGCCTCTATGACACCTTCCAAGAGATCAACAAACATGATGGTAGAAATACTGAAACATAAGCCATTTCAGTATTTTTTCCATCCTGTTTGTTGACCTCTTGGAAATTGTCATAGAAACAATATATTCTCTTCCTTTCTCACAGATATTCTTGCACCTCATTTTTAAAATAGTATAGAGTTATAGCAACTTTTTATCTTTCAAAATTTTCCTGAATTTCTCATGTTAACACGAATAAATTTTTGATGGTAAATTGGAAGCAATGCAGAGCTGTTTGATTCCCTCTGTGTTGAATTTTTCTCTGATAAATGGAATCAGGTTAAATTGGACAAGTGGAACCAAGTCCAAGTGCAATGCATGATAATATTCTTATGGAGAGATGCATTCAACTTTCTTTATTCACCGACTTTCATACAATTTTATTCAACTTTATCCACCGACTTTCCTGCCATTTTATTCCAAGCTTATCTTCAGTGCAGGGGTGGGACTCTCCACACACTATTTAGCATGTGGGTGGTCGGTGAGTGAAGTACCCTAACGTTAAAAAAACCATATGTAGCTGAAAATTTAGGAACATTATAATCATAGATTAGGCTATAAAACTTTGCAACATTGAGTGGAATAATGGTTTAGGTTTAGCACAGGGCTTGGAATAATGGTTTAGGTTTAGCAGAGCACTGTATTTAGAAATGGGTGTGTTCAAGGATTGGCAAGGACGTCGATACATGATGGCTGTTCAAAATTGTTGTTGCAGAGCTTGAGATTCGAGTGAAACAGTAACAGATTCTGATAATTGCATGGGCAATCCACCAATGTTTATGGCAAGTTTATTAACAGGTAGGATGATTTGGAGATTCACAGATTCCCAACTCTTCTGTGAGGGAATTCATGAAGTATATATCCAATGCCCATGTTGTGGACTCCATCCTTCTACAATGCCTTTACCTAAAATATGCTATAATCACCTTTTAGATCGATGTCACTGCATTGTATTCTGGACCAAGGAAGAGATCACAATAATGGGATGCCTGGAATGCTAAGACAACTCTCTCAGAAAATCGTTTTTGCATATGCATACCAATTATGACAACACCAGATGATTATTGGACTGATCAATGTTATGGTGTTGATCAAGGTTATGTAGCCAAACAGGGTTGGTTGTCAATGTGTTTATAATAAGAGATCTGATCGATGCTAGAGTCTGTAACACTCATGTTTGCCAAGTGTTGGAATGAATTTCACTAGTGTGGAATCTGTTTTTTCTTCTTTTTCTCTGAATGGATTCCATTCATTTGAATACTACGAGGCTTCATTGAAATGGGATGGAATTGCAATTCTTTTCAGATTGTATGAGCTCAAGTTTGGGAAATTGATAAAAATGGGAAAAAGAATATGTTTGTCAGGGTTATTCACTTAATAAAACCTTCAGTTCTATTAAAAATTTGAAAGTTAGACATTGTAGCAAAATAAATGCAAGCCTTATTACCAACTCAGTTTTATGGAGTTTTGGTGTTTGGAATCGATTTGCAGTAGTCTCACAGGTAGAATAGTCTCAGATGCCATTGTCACTTAAATATATATTGACATTTCATTGTGGCATATCTATGGAGTCTTCGTTCATTTTCAAAGCCAAAACAGGTGATGTGGGGTGTGTTGCGAGGTTGGAGCTTTGAATTTCTGTCAAGTAGCACCGTCAGTTAGTCAATGTTGTGGAAGAATTTATGTTTGTGTGTCTCGGTTTTTGATTTTAAAGGAGGATTGTAGATCATATTGGGGCTTATTTCTTAATTGGATGATGTTTATTGTTTGGAACAACACTTCATTTCACAGGTGCTAAGGTAGAGCGAGTGCTGATAGAAAATAAGGCAGATTTTAAACAAGATTTTGGGCTGAACGGTTCTACTTCTGCAAATTCAGGTTATTTTGTTTGTTTGGTTATTTAAAATTTTCCTTTAAATTCGCTGGAGCAATCCAGTGCCGAAATCTTTGTAATTTTAAATAATTGTGAAATTTTATATCTGTTGCGACCAATTAAAGTTTTTATAATTTTGAGTCAAATTATATGCTTAATGAAGTACTGTGGGTGGCCTTTTAAGGTTTGTTGATTGTAAAATTCCATGTCTAATACGTTTATTTTTAACATTTTGCTATCTTTGCCTACCCTCTATAACTTTATAGCCTGCATTGGATAAAGAAATGGACATAAAAGTACTTGTTCCAAAGAAAACAAACTGTAAATGGAAGGAAATCAGTTGATAGAAACAAGAGTGGTTGGGCCAACTATGGGCAAGAAATATGGGCTACACATGCATATGAAATAGCAAGGAATTGAAGAAATGTTAGGAAATAAGAAAGAAAATCACATGAAATGTTATAAAGAAGATTTTGTTTTATATAATTTTCATTTATACAAGGAAATATACAAATTGATGATAGATCATTCATGGCCAAACTTCACATCAAATATTGAATGTTAATTAAATAATAAAGTTGGAAACTATATCAAGGTGTTATCTTATAAGGATAAAAAAATTCTTAATTTGATGATGATGTTAAGAAGTAACTAGCAAGTAACGCCTAGTTTATTTTTACTAGGTAGTCTAAATCATGAGTGGATGGAAAAAACTCCTCCCAATCAAATTTAAATGCCAAGAATGAAAAAAGGTCCCCCAATTTTTAATCAAGATTTTGTCAACACTCTGACTTCATTGAGTAGTTTGTTGAGTTGAACTTTCTAACATCAGTTCTATTTAATAAAAAAAGATAGAGATGGTTATATTAATGAAACATTATAACTTATAAAATGGGAGAGTCTAATCAATCCCTTGTTGCTAATACAAAATCATGTGTGGCCTTGACATGATTGAAAGAATTATTATAAAGAAGACTTTTTTTCATATATTCATTCTTCAATCATAAAAAGAAATATAAAAGTTGGATATAAAAGTTTTTTATCTGCAGTTTTTGGCATGCTAAGTGGATTGAGGGTATTAGACACCTCAATTATCCTATCTAGAAGCCTAGTTTGTATTTGTAACCCGATACAATGTTTTTCCATTGTTTCATGCTTTATCTTCATCTCATGTAATGGAGGTATTATTTTATTATTCTTGAATATGGTAATGTCCTCCCTATTTCCTGATCCACAAAAATGTAAAAAATGTTCAGCACATGATTCTAAATTTTGAGGGATCCATAGCCCTTATGGTGCTAATGTATAGATATGTTGTTGCAAGTTCACTATTGGTCAAGAGACTACAGTTGTTCTTGCTTCATGTGATATACTATTCAAGGCTTGGGAAGAGTAAGTTCATGAAAGCAATTCAGTGAGTTTTAATCTGAAGGAGCATGGAGGCGTTGCTTATGTTTTCTACCCTTTGATTCATAAGGATCAACACATTGCCATCACATGTCAGTCCCAAAAAAGGAAGCATGGCTTGCCTTCTCTTGTTAGGATCAGTGGATTCCCCAGCATGAAAACCAATCTTTATGCCTGCACATGCTTATAGCACCTCATGGATATGAAGTTTCATCGATGGAGAGGGAAATATAGAAAAAAAAAAAAACCAGGTATTCTTGGATTGCCTCAAGGGTTACAATGATAAACTAGCCCTTGTCCATCAAGGAGATATTAAGTCTTTCTTGGATATTACAGAGAAAACAAATTTCCAAGAAAAGGTAACTTGATTTATCTAAATATAATTGTCAAAAGTGGCCTCAGTTTCACAACAAAAGGGTTTACTTTTATAGTTCACAACAAAAGGGTTTAATTTGTTTATGAGATGTAATATTTTAATTTAGTTAACTTAGTATAATGGTTGCAATTTATTTTTAGGGCTCGGAGAATCTTTGGGGATTGAAACTTTTTCCCTCTATGTAAAAAAGAATCTGAATGTTTAATAAATATGTTTCCCAATGTTTGATAAATGTGTTTAACACAGATTATTTACAGAAAATAAAATTTGTCCATTAGATGTGCTTATACAGCTACAATACGAGATTCATATGCTTATAGATTTATAGGGTGTCTTTTGCACCTTGAGAGGTCAAATATTTGGGCATCGAGAAACATGAAATATCTATTAATTATATATATATGGCAAGAGCAAACATTCTAATTTCACATGAAAAATTTGAAAAGTTATTTTTTAAAATTTTAAATAATTGTCTTAAGACCTTTCATAACCAACCCTTTTCTCTAAGACAATGATTAAGATCTTCCAGGATGAAACCTTTCCTTTAAGACCATGAGTGATACCATTCAGGATGACCCTTTTGCTCTAAGATCATGAATATGACCTTTCTCAAGCATATCCACCTTTTATAGGCCAGAATCTAAAGCGGGGACAACAATCTCATCAGTGGAAAATAACTCCTAGAACGCCAACAACTATGCCCACAGCTGCAAGTGCTCTACCTCAAACTGCTCTCGCTAAAATAATTTTTTTTTCTAGCAAGGAGGAAATCAAAAGGGAAACCCTAGTATAGGGGCAAGTCTAGTTGCCCCATCTCAAGCTTCATTTGTTTCAAAGAGTTCTAGACAACCACTAGTTAATCAACAAATTAATTGTTGCTCTATCATGGCTCCAAAGTTGCCTCCAGCAAATTATGTGCCCACTTTAATAGTTGGTCACCTCCAGTTTCGAAGTCTGTGAGCACACTAACATTAAGGATTGCAACTAGGAGCAAAGCACCCATCTCACAACATAAATCTATAGCTCCTATCTCCAACAAAAAGTCATCTCGAGTGGGCAGCAGGAGCACACCATCTGTTTTGGGGCCTTCGCATGTATCTCAAAGCTCATCAAGAAAATATACATAGCAACAATACTAGCAAAAAGCACAATATTCAGTCTCCTTAACGGTATCTGGACAGCTAGTTGGTTTAAATAGCCAGCCATATCATAACCAAGCTCATTTCAATCCACAACAATTCCTTTTTACCCATAGTTCGTATCTCTAGCAACAAGCAATATACAAATCCTAGTTTCTACCTCAATCTGCTCATCAAGTAGCGAGACTCCATCAGAAACAACAAATGCAGGGGCTAAATTCCCAAGAAACATCTTTTAGTAATCCTCATTTGTGTCAGCAGCAGGAGCAATAGCAACAAATGCAGCCAGGTTCATCAACATCATCCAATTCTAGGACATTGTCACTTGCCTCTCCAACATTAACGTTGGGTGGTGGCCCCCCAAATATTAATCTTGGTATATCTCTTGGAGTCAATTTACATGCACAGTATAGTGGCCAACATTAGTCAAGTAGCCCACATGTAGTTCTACCTTCTCAATATAAGTAAGCATTTACAAATGTATCTAAAAATCCCATAGAGCAAAAACAATTGTTGGAGGTTAAACTCCTATTTAGTGATTTAGAAAACTATTGACACATAAATTTCCAAGCGTGTGTCATATATATGTCTTTTTTAGATCAGCTACTTATTGTTTGGCCATTTTTTAGCAGATGTCTTGAATCAAGATCATATAAATGGAGTTTAAATGTTACAAAATCCTGCTAATTTATGTACATCCTTTGTTTAGAACATAATCCTTTTGAACATTAAATGCTTCTCCTCAAGCATCTTCTCTACGTTTGGCTTCAAGAAGCCTGAAAAAGTTAGGAGGCAATATGGCAAAAGGGATGAGTAGTCCAGGTAGACTAAGCTTGTCCATGGCACTATCTTCTAGTGTTAAAGCTCAAAACAGTGGATTGGAATCCAACGGAAATGCAATGCAACATGCAAAAGCAACTTCTGTGATTTCAAATACTATGTATTTTGTTCAAATGCACCCGATTTCTATCCACTATCCTTAAATCGCATTAGCTGCGGCACCTATTAGCCCTGCAACTAGCACGCCACCTGGATTGCATGGGAAAGCTGCAACAAGTGCGATGCAAACTTAATCCAACTTCAATCTCAATTTTGAATCCTTGAGAACATTTTCCATCCAGATATCTCATTGCTGGAAGTGTACAGAGTTGCTATGTAGGGACATGCATTTATTAAAAAGATGAACACCATCATATCCGAGTTCATCTAGACCAGTCAGTAGTAAATTGCATTGCACAAGAGAGTTGACTTATTTGCATGTTTCCTTGTGATCTTAAAGGGTGCTCCATTAGATATTTGAATCCTAATCTGCAATATGTCAAGAACCTTTTCTTTTGTTATTTTGTATTATAGTCCCCTATTTAACATGTATTGAGATAGGTTTGTTCATGAAATGTAGATTAAAGTCCACGAATATATTTTTACCATTTCTGATGTATGAATGCTTTCCACTTCTTACCACAGGGATATATGTTGGGCAATTAACAATTGGCTATTGGGTTATTCTGGCCATTGATTTCAGAGGAGGCTAGGGTTTACCTTCAAAACCTAGAGTTCCATGAGTTTGGTCTAGCTTTTGTATATTACATTGACATGGAATCTCTCAAGCTGTCTGAAAGAATTCAAATCTTTAATATTGGAATTTTATTTCATGGAGTGTAGTTATATGATCAACCAATTTTGTGTTGTTTCATATGGTTGGATGTTCCTAGTGAAGTTAAAATTGTAGTTGCATTAATAGATTTTAAACGCTTGCATTGATTCTAGTAATTTTGGGACTAATTTAAAGAGATTTTAGTTTCATGTTTATCCTTGGGTCTGTGCTTCACTTGTGAATTGTGCAATTATCCTTGGGTCCATGCTTGAATTGTGAATTGTGCAGTTTGCACATTGTTTTTAACATCCTACCAAGTTATTATTCTCTTTTCTTGGTATGGAGTCAGGACTATTACATGGTTTCATCTACACGTTTTACTAGTCTTGTTCTCACTGGCAATTGCCACTTTCCACTATAACAATTCCTAGGTCTTTGGATCAATTTCAAGAGCCCCAATATGATTTGATATCACTAGTCCCCATGATACCAGGACATATCCTGTTTTCTTACCATAGGTCTTTTCCCTTGAGGGATGGACAAATCACATAGGTGATCGTTGAAGCTTAAGGTTGTTGGGTATTGTGCATTGGGTGCTAATTGCATTGGAGGAATCCTTTTGGGATCCTACTTAAGTGTATGATGGGAGAAGAGGATAGATTCTCAGTAAAAGATGCACATCAAGCAATTTCAATTCTGATAATGCCAAACACAGATAAATTCAATGACTCCACGATGAACTAATGAGCTCCATCTGAGAGAAATACTGTGGATAGAGTAGGACCTATAGTGATGAGAAAAACAATAAAACGTTTCTCTTGACCTGCAAGTTCCAGATATTTTATTGTGACCCAACGCGTGCCAGTTATATGTAGGATGAGCCCTAGCTAGAGTCGTTGGTTCCGAAGAAATAAAATGATTTTATTTTAATTAATTGAAAAATTTAACTTACCAACTCAAGTGAGCACTCAATATTGACCTCTCATTTGAAAGGGAATTTTATTTTCATGTATATAAGAGACTCGGTTGCTCCACTCTATTTTAAACTCTATTTTAAACAAGGGGCAAATCGAAAAAATTGAAAATATCTAGATATATATAGGATTGATTTTAGCCCCGAACTACGATTCATATTATATTAAAGACTAAGTGGAGATTGAAAAAGTAAATGACTTGAAGTTTTGTAATGGTGTTTTTTGCGTGTATCAAAATAAACCAAAATGATGTGATGAATGAGGAGCAATCCAAAGAGCAACTCACTCTTGTCTATGTTCAGTTGGCTTGACCAAGAACCAATAAAAAGGACCAAAAACCATTTATAGTTTAGTTACGTCGTAAGGAGTTCCCCTCTGAAATCTACTCCCTCTCATCTTACGTGTCAAACTATGATGCATTTGATTTGATGTTAGACGATTAAAATGTTTGCTACCGTTAATAAAAAATTTAGTTATAAATGAAAAAATAACTGTCTAAACTTCATCTTTTTCAAGAACCAGCGAACCCTGAAGGTAGACAGCTATGGATTGCGTTGCAGAGTGAAGGTAGATGGACATGGCTTGCGTATCTTTTTCAAGATCCAGCGAACCCTAAAGGTAGACTGGTATGGCTTATGTTGCAAAGTGAAGGTAGACGACCATGGAGTGGAGTGAAGGTTGCTGGGCTTTGGTTTAACATTACGCGTTGGGACAACTGTTATCAACGCACTTCCATCTGAATTTGGCTCACTGTTGCCAACATATAGAGGTCGCTCAGTTGGAGAATTGTTGACGACCATTTCTCCAGCAATGATGCCTCATGATATTTCCCCTGTCTTCAATATTCTTCTAAGACAATGGAACTCCCAATTTATATCTTGATCAACCGTCTTTGTCTTTTTCCAATTTCTTTTGATCCCCTCCATTGTTCCCCTTTCTGGCCACCGCTACTCATAGCTCGGGTAGTGCTCGGAAATCACATCGTAATTCTCATTCATTACCATGATTTTAGTAGGGAATCTTTGACCTGCAACAAGCTTAGTCAAGCCAATACTATTTGATGTACTCATAGGCAGACTTTCTGATCTAAGATTGATGCTCAAAGGTAATGGCATTAAACTTCTTGTAGAATGAAATTCTTTGATGAATGAATGTGCAACAAATATTTGTAAATCATCGTCAGATGAGCAGGATTCCAAGGAATAGTTAATGTGATTGCTAAAGGGGCCAAAAATGACAATGTCAGGGGCTCCAGTATAGTACTCAAAGTAAGTGGCATCTTGTGAGTTCGAATTAGGCAAATATGCAACCAGCTAGCCATCGCATTCATCTCCTCCAAATTCAACTAAATTTCTTAATTCCGTCTCATTTTCTTCCTGCAATCCTTCGTGAAAGCTTCTTATTTCCACCAAAATCTCAATGAAGATGGAACAATAGCACTAGGAATTTCTGAAGTGAGTTTTCCCTTATTTTCTTATCGCTTTGGGAAATAAATTGGGTTTTATTAACATATTCCTAATTATTAACTACATATCTTTGTACACAATGCAGGTTCATTTGGAAGGGCATCAGTCTGAATACAAAGAGAAGTTTGCCCTTATTTATTAACCGTTTGGTTAGGTTGTGCCAAGCTCTTGAATTTAATATGGGTTCGTTGCCAGCTGAAGAACTCTTGGATTATCCAGAAGCGAGGAGAGATGAGTCTATAGTAGACAACTATCATGGGGTGGTTGTATGTGATCCTTATAGATGGTAAGCTTCGTTTGAGTTTCCAAAATTCTTATTTGTTTACTATTTGATAGAAACCAGCCTCATCACACAAACTCATGCCAATATGAAGTGCTGAGAATGGTGAGAATGGGAAAGGCTTATCACTTCATTTTAGATATTGTGACTTCTTATTTTAACAGTGGCCTGTGAATCTATGTTTTTTTTGCTTTATGGAATCTTCTAGGTAGTTTTTTGGGTGGTAAACTCCTTTTCCAGGAGAGGGGATAGATCTCCTTTCAATGAGAGCCTTAGAAGTCATCTGGGAGAGGGAACAGAGCTAGAGCTCCTTTCAATGAGAGTTTGACCTGAATCATCATCATGATAAGTGCCTCAACAATTTGACTCATCAATAGAACGCAACCTAACAGACTGTAAAAAAATTCCCTATTGGTAAACCACTGCAGCTTATCCATACGGAATATTAGAAATTTCCATGAATTCATGTTTTCCCATTTGAAGAAAGCAATATAATTCGAAATTGTGTTATTTTATTTTAGGTTTTAATACATGTCCATTTTTCTTTTGCAGGTTGGAAGACCGTGATACAAAGGAGGTCAAGGATTTTGTTGAGAAACAAGTTTCGTTAACTGAATCCCTACTACATAGTACAAACTTGTGAGACAAGAGGGAAACTGAGAGAGTGCATCACAACTCTTTTTGACCATCCTAGATATGGTTGTCCATTCAAACACGGTGATAATTACTTCTATTTCTCCAACACTGGGCTCCAAGGTCAGAATGTCCTGTATGTCCAGGTATACTTAAAAATTAAGAGAAGAGATTTATATGGATATTTTGTAAAGCTATAGTTTGAATGGACATAGTCAACTTCTTTCTGAATATGAAAAATTCTTTTGTGAAAATTTTATTTGTTACCTGAGCATATTCCTATTCATTTGTTAATACTTTATAGGACAATTTTCCTTTGGTTCTTTCTTCTTCTACTTTCTTTTCGTGTTGGGAGGAGATTAAATCTCATTTGCTTTCTATTTTCTTAAATTATTATATTCATGAAAACCTAGAAGCAGAAGTTGAGGTCTTGCTTGACCCTAACAATCTGAGTGAAGATGGAACAATAGCATTAAGAATTTCTAAATCAGATTCCTCCTAGAAGTCTCTGCTCCCCTTTTCTTTACTCTCACCTTTCTCTCAACAAATCCAATCTTGAAACTGAACAGATCGCACCTTAAGAAACCCTGAATACTTAAGGAGGAAAAAGTATCTGTTTTTCTGTTGCAGAACTTCAGAAGAAATCTCTGGTTTTTAAAGAGTCTAAACCTTCCAAATCGCACTTGAAGAGATCTTTAAAGAGTCTAAACCTTCCAAATCGCACTTGAAGAAATCGATATTTTAGAAAAGGGGAAAAGTCTCTATTTTTCTATTGCAGCCCTTCAGAAGCTCAGTAGTCTCAAAGTTTCAGCAAACATCCAGACATGAGAAGCTCATTTTGACTTTAAATATGAAAATGTATCTTATTTTATTCCAATGAAAGAAATTTCTTTTTTTATCCTTGAAAAAAAAGCAATTTAATTTGATCTTGGAATTTGATAAACTATTAAATCAAAATAGATTCCAAAATATTTCCAGAATTTACGATCCAAAGAATTACCCATGTATAAACGATTTGAGGATTATTTGCCAAACCCCTTCGAGCACTGGGCTTTGGTTTAACATTACGCGCTGGGCCAACTGTTCTCAATGCGCTCCCATCTGAATTTGGCTCACTGCTGCCAACATATAAAGGTTGCTTAGTTGGAGAATTGTTGACGGCCATTTCTCCAGCAATGATGCCTCCTAATCTTTCCCCTGTGGACAATATTTTTCTAAGACAATGGAACTCCCGATTTATATCTTGATCAACCATCTTTCTCTTCTGCCAATTTCTTTCGATCCCCTCCATTGTTCCCCTTTATGGCCACCGCTGCTCATAGCTCGGGTAGTGCTCAAAAATCACATCGCAATTCTTATTCATTACCATGTTTTCAGTAGGGAATCTTTGACCTGCAACAAGCTTAAGCAAGCCAATACTATTTGATGTACTCATAGGAAGAATTTTCGATCTAAGATTTCTGCTCAAAGGCAATGGCATTAAACCGCTTGTAGAATGACACTCTTTGATGAATGAATGTGCAGCAGATATTTGTAAATCATCGTCAGATGAGCAGGATTCTGAGGAATAGTTAATGTGATTGCTAAAGGGGCCAAAAATGATAATGTTAGGGGTTGCAGTACAGTAGTAGGAGTAAGTGGCATCTTGTGAGTTCGAATTACGCAAATCTACAACCAGCCAGCCATCACATTCATCTCCTCCAAATTCAACTAAATTTCTTAATGCCGTCCCATTTTCTTCGTGCAATCCTTCGTGAAAGCTTCCTATTTCCACCATAATCTGAGTGAAGATGGAACGGTAGCATTAATAATTTCTGAAGTGAGTGAAAATGCAGAATTCTTGGCTGTTGCCTTAAGTACCAATGGCAGTGACTGGGTGAACATCAAGGTTATCAGGGTGGCAGATAAAAGTACAAAACCTGATTCTCTTTCATGGGTAAGTTTTTTGACCTCTTGTTAAACATCATGTCATTCATTCCACGAGTAGGCATTGGTAAAGACTCAACCAGCAAAGTATTTTTTGAATAAGACATCCAAGGTGATACCTATGAAAGTTCTAGTAGACAAATAAAATCTGATAAGTTACAATACGTGTCTCAAATAATGTTAGGCGACAAGCCACAAAATTTATTTTTTAAAACCAAGTTTTAGTTATTGGTGGCAAAAATTTCTCAACTTCAATATTGTAATTAACCATCGACACAGAAAATGATTTGTCATTTATCTTCTAGTAGAGAGAAATGAGATATAAGGACTATTTTTTGATTATGTGTTTCTTTAACCCAGCTTCTGTATATCATGTGGTTATAATTTTTTTGAACCATTAATTATTGATTACATAGAACTGTTTTCAAATTTGGTTATAAGTTTTTTGAACCATTAATTATTGATTATATAGAACTGTTTTCAAATTTTGTAATTAGCAAACAGGCGAAATTTTCAGCCATCACTTGGACTCATGACAACAAAGGTTTCTTTTACAGTCGTTATTCAGCGCCCAAGTCTGTAATATTCTTCAGAATATAGTGTTGGTTATGTACTTTATAAGAGTTTCTTATTTACTTTCTTTAATTGACTTATTTACTTTATCACAAATACTGTTTATAAGTTTTTTGAACCATTAATTATTGATTATATAGAACTGTTTTCAAATTTGGTTATAAGTTTTTTGAACCTTAATTATTGATTATATAGAACTTTTTTTAAATTTGGTTACAAGTTTTTTGAACCATTAATTATTGATTATATAGAACTATTTTCAAATTTTGCAATTGGAAAACAGGTGAAATTTTCAGCCATCACTTGGACTGATGACAACAAAGGTTTCTTTTACAGTTGTTATTCAGCACACAAGTTTGTACTATTCTTCTGAATATAGTGTTGGTTATGTACTTTATAGCAGTTTCTTATTTACTTTATTAGATTGACTTATTTACTTTATCACATCTGCTTAGTTACTTATGTTTTTCCTTGACAGAGAAGGAGAAAGGCTAGATGCAGGGACATGAACAAATATCGATATTGATCATCAAGGGTTTTACCATTTCTTGGGCACTAATAAATCTAAAGATATTCTTTGTTGGAAAGATTCAGAACATCCCAAGTGGCTATTTCTCTCTCAAATAACTCAAGATGGAAAGGTTGGTAGAATATCTTGTGTTGTGTTTAAGATAAAATATGGCATCTTAGGTACTCTTTTAGATGGCTATTTCAATTTTCAGAACATCCCAAGTGGCTATTTCTCTCTCAAATAACTGAAGATGGACAGGTTGGTAGAATATCTTGTGTTGTGTTTCAGATAAAATATGGCATCTTAGGTACTCTTTTAGATGGCTATTTCAATTTTATGGTCGTACAATATCGTGTCTTTTTTTGCTTGCACTCGTGCATTTTTGTGCAAATTTTTTATAATTTGTATTCTTGCATGCTTTTGTCTTTCTTGGCTGTTGCCTTAAGTACCAGTGGCAGTTAGTGGGTGAACATCAAGGTTATCAGGGTTACAACAGTTCCTTATTTACTTTCTTCAATTGACTTAATTACTTTATCACAACTTCTTAGTTACTTATGTTTTTCCTTGACAGAGAAGGCAGAAGGCTAGATGTAGGGACAAAAACAAATATCAATATTGATCATCAAGTGTTTTACCATTTCTTGGGCACTAATCAATCTAAAGATATTCTCTTCTGGAAAGATTCATAACATCCCAAGTGGCTATTTCTCTCCTCTCTCTCAAATAACTGAAGATGGAAAGCTTGGTAGAATATCTTGTGTTGTGTTTCAAATAAAATATGGCATCTTAGGTACTCTTTTAGATGGCATTTTCAATTTTATGGTTGTACAATATCGTGTCTTTTTTTTCTTGCACTCGTGCATTCTTGTGCATATATTTTATAATTTGTATTCTTGCATGCTTTTGTCTTTTTTGGCTGTTTCCTTAAGTACCAGTGGCAATGATTGGGTGAACATCAAGGTTATTAGGGTGGTAGATAAAAGTAAAGAACCTGATTCTCTTTCCTGGGTAAGTTTTTTGACCTCTTGTTAAACATCATGTCGTTCATTTCAAGAGTAGGCATTGGTAAAGAATCAACCAGTAAAGTATTTTTTGAATAAGAAATTTGAATAAGATATCCAAGGTGGTACCGATGAATGTTCTAGTAGACAGATAACATCTGATAAGTTACAATACAAGTCTCAGATAATGTTAGGTTGCAAGCCACAAAATGTATTTTTTAAAACCAAGTTCTTATTATTGGTGGCAAAAAGTTCTCAACTTCAATATTGTAATTAAAAATCAACATAGAAAATTATTTATCATTTATCTTCTAGTAGACAGAAATGGGATGTAAGGACTATTTTTTGATTATATGTCTCTTTAACCCACCTTCTGTATATCATGTGGTTATAGGTATTTTGAACCATTAATTATTGATTATATAGAACTATTTTCAAATTTTGCAATTGGCAAATAGGTGAAATTGTCACCCATTACTTGGACTCATGACAACAAAGGTTTCTTTTACAATCATTATTTAGTGCCCAAGTTTGTACTATTCTTCAGAATATAGTGTTGGTTATGTACTTTATAGTAGTTTCTGTTAGGTCCCTATACTACTAGTGTAATCCCTTATTGTTATTAGTACAACCCCCTTATTATATTGTTGTGCCCGTGTAGTCCCCATATTGTTATTATTGTGCCCCATAGAAGCCCACTATTGTTGTTATTGTGCCCTTACATTATTATTATTATTTCGGCTCTAATTATATTATGACCCCTTAGACTCCTATATATAGAAAGGAAGTCTTTTCATTTGTATCATCCAAGAATTGTTCATTTGTGTAATGTAAAGGAGGTTGCCCTCTCGAAGAGGCTTATTTCTAAGGCGTTCATCTATCTTTTCTATCTTTTTGTGAGCTAGTTTCATAACATTTGGTATCAGAGCTGTGGATTCTAGGGTTTCACTGCCCCAAACAGGTCATCATGGAATTTTCGTACTAGCGTTTTCGCTACGAAGTTTCAGAATATACAAAAAAATCCCATTTGAGAAGAAATAAGTGTAAACCTCTTGACCAAATTTCAGATCTTTTCGAACTATAGTTTTAGAGATATGAGCTGAGGAATTTAGGGTTTTTGCAAGCTCCAGAATTTCATCTAAAACAAGTCATCGTGGAATTTTTGCTATAACTCTTTTGCTACGAAGTTTTAGAAGCAAAAAAAAAGACCCATTTGAGACAAAATCAGTTTGAACCTCGGCTCCAAATTTCATATTTTGTCTCGCTATATTTTCGGAGATATAATCCAAGGAAGTTAGGGTTTTTGCAGACCCTTGAATTACATTCCAAACATGTCACCTTGGGAAAATCGTCATAACTTTCTCTCTGAGCATCAGATTGAAATTTCGTAAGAATTTACAGAAATAGGACGGACTTTAGATTTCTGTGCATAGTTTTTAGAACCGAAGGTCAAAAAAGTGACACATGGCACTTCATACAAGGTTGATCTTCTGAAAAGGTATATAATCAGGTCATCTTGGGAGATTGTCCATAACTCTTTCTTGGAAAATCTAATTTTGACCATACTGGTGGCATTGGAAAGAGGATGCAGAGGGCTACTACAGATCGTGATTTTAGAGTTGGAAGATATGAAATTACAGAGTTATAGTGGTTTCAAGATTGAGCTCCTAAAATAAAAAAAAAAAAAATGAGATGAGGAAGTTTGATGGCAAGGATCCGGTAAATTGGATACTACAGATGGAGAAATATTTTGATCTACATGGTGTACCACTATTACAAAAGGTATGTATTACATCTTCATATTTAGAAAAAGATCAATTTTTATGGTATAAAGGGCTTTTTTCTTGTAAACCACTTGTTACGTGGTCAATTTTCACGGAGGAAATTATAGCACATTATGAGGATACAAAGAGAAACACCTTCTTTAGAGAAACACCACAACGATTGGAAGAAAAAGGAGAAAAATGGCTTTGTTACAAAGTGGAAAGAAAAATTATGGAAACAAGGAAGTCTATCCCTCATAGCTATAAAGATGTAAATGTTGTTTCTCCTAGCCTTCCACAACCTACAAGGGTTACACCACAACAATTGGAAGAAACAAGAGAAAAAGGGATTTGTTACAATTGTGATAAAGAGTACATTAAAGGTCATAAGTGTGCTCAGAAGAAATTATTTTACATTGATTGTGGAGAGGAGGAAGAAAAGGATCAAGAAATGTCAAAAGAAGAGTATATACACCAGGAACCAACCCCGGAGAAAGAATAAATGAATCCGAATACATCTTGTAAAGCGTTGGAAATAATTACTACTCCTCAAACTCTTAAGATAGAAGGACATATCAAGAAGAAAAAGGTTCAAGAAGTGAAAGACCACATCAAGAAAGAAGAAATGAATCCAACCATATCTTGTAATGCAATGACCGGAATTACCACTCCTCGAACTATCAAGATAGAAGGACATATCAAGAAGAAAAATGTTCAAGAAGTGAAAGATCACATAGAGCATCAAGAAATGAATCCAACCATATCTTGTAATGCACTGAAAGAAATTACCACTCCTCAAACTCTAAATATAGAAGAACATATCAAGAAGAAAAATATTCAAGCAGTGAAAGATCACATTGAGCATCAACAACAAGTTCTCCAAATTTTAAAGGATAATGCCACTTTGGTGTAGAATCGAATGAAACAACAGGAAGATCAACATCGCAATGAAAGAAGTTTTGATGTAGGTGATTGGGTATTTTTGTGGTTACATACATACAAACAAATGTCCCTCAAGAAAGATATTTATGAGAAGGAAATGTTGGCGATACTACATGCACTTAAGAAATGGCAACCTTACCTAATGGGAAGACCCTTCAAGGTAAAAACGGATCATGATAGTATTAAATACTTTTTAGAACAAAGATTATCCTTTGAAGAGCAACAAAAATGGGTCACAAATATGTTGGGTCATGACTTTGAAATCATCTACAAAAAAGGGAAGCAAAATGTTGTGGTAGATGCACTCTCAAGAAAGGATGAGGATGTGGAAGCATTGTTGTGCGTCATTTCTATTATCCAACCAGACTGGATAAACAAAACAAGGTATGAATGGAAGAAGAACGAAGAAGTGTGGCCACTTATTCAAAAGTTGTAGAAGATCCCAGTTCAAACAATATTGATAGAACTTGACGAGGAAGGAAAAATCATATTGGAGCCTGGAGCAGTCACAGAAACAAGAACTCGACAACTACGAAATCGATCAATTTCAGAGTATCTCATCAAGTGGAAGAACTTACCAGCTAAATATTCCACATGGGAGGACAAGAATTTTATACAGGAGCATCAAGAACTACTCAAGCGTTGAGGACAACACTTTTGGAAGTAGAGGGACATGTTAGGTCCCTATACTACTAGTGTAACCCCTTATTGTTATTAGTACAACCCTCTTATTATGTTGTTGTGCCAATGTAGTCCCCATATTGTTATTATTGTGCCCTATAGAAGCCCACTATTGTTATTATTGTTCCCTTACATTATTATGGTTATGTCGGCTCTGATTATATTATGACCCCTTAAAATCCTATATATAGGAAGGAAGTCTTTTCATTTGTATCATCCAAGAATTATTCATTTGTGTAATGTAAAGGAGGTTGCCCCCTCGAAGAGTCTTATTTCTAAGGCATTCATCTATCTTTTCTATCTTTTTGTGAGTTAGTTTCATAACAGTTTCTTATTTACTTTCTTCGATTGACTTATTTACTTTATCACAACTGCTTAGTTACTTATGTTATTCCCTGACAGAGAAGGAGAAAGGCTAGATGCAGGGATAGAAACAAATATCAATATTGATCATCAAGTGTTTTACCATTTCTTGGGTACTAATCAATCTGAAGATATTCTCTTCTGGAAAAATTCAGAACATCCCAAGTGGCTATTTCTCTCTCAAATAATTGAAAATGGAAAGGTTGGTAGAATATCTTGTGTTGTGTTTTAGATAAAATATGGCATCTTAGGTACTCTTTTAGATGGCTATTTCAATTTTATGGTTGTAAAATATCGTGCCTTTTTTTCTTGGACTCGTGCATTCTTGTGCATATTTTTTATTATTTGTATTCTTGCATGCTTTTGTCTTTTTTCTTTGCACGCATTCTTGTGCATATTTTTTATAATTTGTATTCTTGCATGCTTTTGTGGGCTAGTTAGAACATATAATACTATTGCCCTCAGATCCAACTAGTTACTAAAAACGCTTGTTCATAGATAGGATATGGGTCATGTTTCTTGGTACGATTTTATTTGGCTTTGATGTTTTTCAAATATTAAAAAAAGGGTGTAGCCTGTCAAAAACATTTTAATCTCCAAAATGATCCTATTCTTCTACCATCAATGATCATATGTTTATGATATTTCACCTAATGCAAATTTCTTACAATCCCTCAATCTACGTTGTATTTTTGTTGTTGTTGGTCCATCTACATTTTTGCCCTTCTGTATTAGATATCTTTCCTTAAGATTGGAAATTTTTAGCATTCTATTTGCTTGAAATTTTTGCACAATCTCTTTATTTTTCTTTTGTTCTCCAACACCCATATATTCTTTTTTCTTTTTTCCATGTAATTTGTTGTTGTTTGTTCGTCCACATTTTCTCCCTTCTGTATTTGATCTTTCCTTAGGATTGCAAAGTTTTAGCATTCTATTTTCTTGAACTTTTTGCACAATCTCTTTATTTTTCTTTTGTTCTCCAATACCCATATATTATTTTTTCTTTTTTCCATGTAAAAAAATTTCATTTTTATTGTTGATCTAGAAACAAAAATTCATTCTTCATATGCAGCAACACCAGAGCAAAAATATTTTTCCTTTTTTCAGCCTTATGTACCTGAATCCTCATACTAATTGTCAACTTATCATACTTGCAAAAATATTGTGGCTATTCCAACCCATATCAGGAAAATTGACTCAAATAATAGAAAATGTTGATTGATCATATCGATACATCTGCTCTACAAACTAAGTGACGTATACATAGGAGAAGATACTAACAAAGAAATCATATGGATAACCAAGTTTCAGTTGAAGTGTCCTCATCTGTCTCCAAGGAATGCAGCTTGCCAGACACTAAGAGGAGACCCTCCTTACAGAGTTTGTTGCCCAATGCGGGACTTTTATTAAAACCATGTTACAACAAGAAGTTCAAATTTAATTTAGTTGTATCAAGTTCAATTCATTTTCCTCTAACACCAATATGATGCATGTTCACTCAGGAGGATACTCAAAGACTCTGTTTGTACAAATTAGTCCCCATGAAAATGACAGGGGAGAAACTCTATGCTCACTGAACTTTTCCAGTAGAGTTCGAGGATTAGAGCTTGGTCCTACTCAGAGGCAACAAGATATAAGATTTCACTGTAGCATGGTCCTTGCTTTTTCTTGATATTTTTCCGCCTTTCAAAAATTGTCAAAGAAGCATTAATTAACGTTATATGCTATTGCCTTACAGTGTTTCCATTGCAACATTTGGTGCAATTGCTAGTTAAGCACCAATTAGGATGGCTTAGGAAATATAGTGAAGCAAGGAGGAGGAAACCACACTTACATTTTTTTCTCTTTGGCTCTAAGAACAAGACACTAAGTACATTGATTGGACCAACATACCTCCTAAGATACATGTTTCAATTTCTAAGCTAATAGCAATAGTTAGCAACTATATGTTTAACCATTTGTTTGCGAAATATTATATATAGCTTAATTTTTTTCCGTGACCTTCACAACTTATATACTGTACTCTATAACCACTTTATAAGAACTTTGAAGTTGTTTCACATAATCCTTGTTAGATTGAGTGCCTTATGTTAAAAAAACATGAAAATAACATATCATTTGACATGTTTCTAGCTTGCTACAACAACATAATGTCCTTTTCAAAAATGTCACAATTTGGTACTTGGGTTAGTTATATGAACCATTTTTAATGTTTTTTAATTTGGGTTTTAGTGGTTGTAACATTTTACTTTGTTATAGTAAAATATATTGCATGTTTTAATTTGTTTATGTTATTTATTTATTCTTAATTTTTAAATTGTTTTTAAGAAGACGATTAAGATCCTCTTTCACACAACCATATATTATAATGAACCACCTATTATTGATAGTCTATTAAAAACAATCACTTATTATTAGTTTAGCTTTGTTGATGGCCTATTACTAGCAACCACTTGTTATTGGGACATAATAGGCCACAACTCACTATTAAAAAAAAACACTCTACTTTCATTATACAACATATACACCTTGTATTCTTTTTGGTGTTTCCTTCCTCCACTTCAGGTTTTCAAAATTGGAACAGTGGTCTCTCAAACCATTGACGGTTTTGTTATTGGGCCCACCTGTCCTTTAGCACCATTTTCATTTCCAAGACTACATATCCTTCTGCATGTATTTCAACTGTTTATATATATATTCGAAGGGTCAAAAAACCCTGAAACACTATCAACATGGCCTTGCACCTTTTGGTGAAAATGCTATTAACTTAATATTTGTTGAATGTTCTTTTTAATCCCGATTCTAAAGATCCACTTACACACTTACACAGTTACTATAAATGTAGTTTTCAGGATTGCCATAACTCTTCATGTAATTTTTTAAAGTGTGCTAGCTTAATGGAAGAGCGCTTGCCTTACAAGCAGGAGGTTGGTGGTTCGATTCCACTATGCGCCAACATGAATTAATCAATGATTTTGTAGATTATTTTTAATTAAATGTTTTTTATATTGATTTATTTCAATGGTGAGATATTTCTGGCTTCATTGTTCTATATTATCTCTAGAGAGACAAAAGTGATCTTTAAATAAAATATTTATTGTCTCTAGAGAGAAAATCGCTAGTATCAAATACATATTGTCTCTAATCCGAGTGTTGTCTCTAGAAAGACAAATGAAATTTTGTAAATTTTCACTATTACACAGAATTTTTAAACTTGATTAATCCTCTAACCCAAAGTCAGCAAAAAATAAACTGAATTCTTTGCATCTGACTCGATCAACTTTCTCAGTTTTGTAATTAATCCCAACTCCATTCACTATAATTTTGTAATTTTTCACTATGACAGTCTTCCCGTACAATGCACCTTACAGGCATCTTTAATGTTCAGTTAACCCGTCAAAATCGTGGATAGCACAATACAGGATAGCTATATTTTCATTTATGTAAGCCGTACTCTAATGAGACTGTCATATTTTGAGAACATTTGGCCAGAATTTTTGTAAATCTAAAAAATGGTTCAAAATATTAGGTGTTTCAGACGTTTTTTTTATAGCTAAATCTATTTCCACCATAAAAATGATTCAAACACTGCCTCTACAAGATTTTTTGAATTTTTTTTACCCGAATTCTTGTTGTCCAAACCATTCCCTGCTCTCATTTATCTAATGCAGAACATGGGTTTCTTGGTTCCAGGTTTAACGTCAAATCATTGACACCTTTATTTTATCTAGAGCACATGGTTTCTTAGCTTTGTGCCTATTCTCATCCATGGAGTATTTAATAGTTATATCTGCATTTAAAATGGAATGGCTGATCTTTAGAATATTGTAGGCTAGATGCGCAAATTGTTATTTTTCCTTTCTTAACATAACTATGTTATAGTTAGTTTTTTATTAGAGAGAAAAATAGTTTATTCATTTATAAAGTAGGATGTTATTATCAAACAATATTTTATATTATTAAAAACGCTTTCATTTTTCATTCCTTTTTAGAAAAATTTAAACTAGTAATTCATTCCATTTTATAAAATTTAAAACCAATAATTAAACAAGGTGAGCTGCGAAGCAGCAAGTCCCTGCCAGTGTACTTGAACTGAACAGTGTACTTGAAGTGAACTCTATGTATATGTCACGTTGACATGATGGTCAGTGTGCAGCGTTCCCAGGAATAGGTTAGTGAATATGAGCACATGATGCCCAGTGTGGAGTGAACTCTACGTATATGCCAAATAGTATGCCAAATAGTATGCCTTATTTGAATCCAATGCCAAGCCGATTGTTTTCTTTGAATTCAAAGTCGTATTATAGAACTGGAAGTCTCTTTGGAGCTAAAAAACAACAATATAAAGTAACCCATTATATAGGGCATCAACTGGAACCAAAACTACTTGAATTTCTGTTTTAAGGAAACATCCAAAAAGAACATAGCAATTAACAATGCTAAAATTTCAATAGATTACCATTATTTTCCCAATTAATATTACGATATCTTATCAGCCATCAGACAGATTTAGTGTTCATCTTGATTGCAGACAAATTTCGCAAAGATAATTTGAAAAGACCAAGAAAACAAAAAGAAAACCTCCCATATGTCAAATTGAATCTTGATCATGATCCTAAATAAACTTTCCCTCTCATAGGAGCTCTGTACAACACTAGAAAACGATATAAATAGAAAATTCCAAATGCCAAACATCTTGCCCAGGAGCATTCCAAACTAAAGTAACTCATCCAGAGACTAGCACGCTTGATTTGAAAAGATATTACTCAACAGTCGGCTGGAACAACAATGGCTTGAAAGTCACAAAGTGATGGAACATGTGAATCATTGCCCTGTGTCAGTGAGGACATGTTCCTTAAATCGATGGTATGTCTAACATTTTTTGATCTTGCATCATTAGAACTTCTAAATTTTTGTCGTTTCACAAATCCATGCATAGAGGTTTCAAAGTTTCCATTACCCCCAATATTAGAAGCAAGTGTCCCCACTTGAACCTTTTCAGTAAAATTTACACCAGAAAGAGGATATCCATTAGAGATGAGACCTGTACAATACTCGGAGCTTCTAGTTAGACGAAAATTATGTTGCATTCCTTGCAGTGAAATGTGATCCATTGGATAATGATTGTCATGCATACACTGTTCCAATGTGGCACGTGGTCGAGTGGCCAGATCTAATGAATCTGATCCTAGAGCCCTTGAGCTCAATGACTGTGTTGACAGGAGAGAGAGAGCACAACCAAAGTTAGGGACTCCTAAAATATTTTGTGTATCCGTTGCTACTTCTAGGCTAGTATTCATTCCTTCTCCTGGTGGAGAAGAAAAAGTTAAGGCCTCAGTAAGACGGTTTGTTGGGTTCTGTGTATAATGTTGAATTCCTTGACTGAGAACGTTGGCAGGGGAAGCCTTGGAGCTCTGCAAGAGCTGGAGTTTCTTGTCAGCAATTTGATGGGACAATATCAGTCTTTATAACTCAGTACAAATCGCGCTACACTACATCGCTCTTTTTATGCTTAAAGCAATAGTGTTATTGTTTTGATAATTAAACATGTAACTGATATTCAAGCTTTCTGCATTATAAGAATTCCTAGAATTGATAATGGATCTTCTTTCTAAATAATGATTAATCTAATTTATTAGGTTCCATTGATATCAATGGCAACACAATATTCCTGGTTTAAAGAAGGCTGTTAAGATCTCAAATCCACTTAGCTCATTACTGCACGTGAGCCCATAATCAAATGGCAATGATCTATGTTTCTTGATGGGTACCCGCTGCAAGGGTAAATGCCAGTAAACAAAGAAGAAAACATAATATGGAAACATAATATGCTTCACATGCATAAAACAAAACTATTGTAATTTTTGGTTTCTGCAACAATTAAAACTGCTATATTGAATGAACTGCTATATTGAATGAAGGCTACACAGGATTGAGGACTGTAACTGCTATATTGAATGAAGGCTACACAGGATTGAGGACTGTTGCACCCAAAGGCTAGTAACTATAACGTTGCTCAGATTGCCTATGAATTGGATGGTTTGAGTAGAAGGGGTCCAAGGTGAATGCAAAGTACCATGCATTCTATCCCAGCATCAGCCATATCATAAAGTGTTTTAAGAAACAATGGACTACCTCAGAGATCTGTTGAAAGTGGAGACACTTTTATTTTATCCTTGGCATCTTGCAGTCGCAGTCAAAGTTGCAGACAATTCTTTTAAAATCTTTCGAACTTACTATTTTTTATCCTTAGTGAAGGGTATAATCAACTACTTGCAACAAAGTGGGCTTGTTTCAGCGTTTCTGGTATGTATCATTTTTGTTTCCTACTTTCTCCTTTCCTTCTGGATAAGGGAGGGTTCTTTACAAACAAATATTACCAATTGCCCTTTCCTAATGATCCTGCTGCTTCTGTCAACACTAGTCATGTAATTTGCAAAATCAAAGGGTTCTTTACAACCAAATATTACCAATTGCTCCTTCCTGGTGGTCTTGTTGCCTCTGTTACCATTAATCATGTAATTTGGATATCAAAGGATATTTCTAATGAAATTCATACATATTTACATATTGTATTGTATACATTGCAGACATGATGTGGTAGTAATATTTATGCACCGTTACATTGCAGACATGATGTGATAGAATATAGCATCAAATCCAAATAGTCATGGAGATTGAGAAGGTTAACTATCATGACACAAAAAGTACAAAGGAAGAAAGCGCACCTGTGAATAACAGTCAGCAGATGCTTGGCCTAAGAGAGGTCGAGATTCTGTCCCTACTGCTACAACTCGTGCAGCCAAAGCCTCCAAAGGCACATCCAACCAAACAGTAATTCCTTGGCGCATGTAGTTCCTTTTGAGGAACAACACAAAACAAGGGAAAGCATTCACTCACTGGATCCAATACATGTTACTAACAATAAAAGGGCTGCATCAATCCACCATATATATAGTAACAAAAATAGAAAGGCTGAATATGAAATCTGTAACAGAACAGAATAGATTCCTAACCAATTTTGAGGGCGAACTACAGCGCCACCTCCAGTGGCAATGACTAGACGATACATAGTAGATAACTGCTTCAGTACTTCACTCTGTCAACCAGACACTAAAACCAATCAGTTCAACATTAGAAATTGTAGATTCTAACTAACTGTGAATACCAGATTTAAGGATTCCGGTAATTTGTGATACAGGAAAGCACCAAACAGAAAATAAAGTACTTGATATTTTCTAAATCAACATGGAATTACTGACACCAAAACACAAAACAAAACAGAATCAATCCTCTTTCTATTTATACAAAGTAGTTGAGTGAAACAATTTAAGGATCTTCGCTAGATATGAACTGGCAGATTGCACAACAATGTAAACAACATAGAACACACTGGCTCGACCGTGCATAATTTAGAATCATATAGAATTTAGAGGATTGTACTATAAGAACTGTAAAATATTTGCAATCTAACTACCTCAGAATCTCTGAAGCCCTGTTCATTGTGATCTTTGAAAATCTGTGCTACAGATGCACCGCCTGAGGCCTCCTCCACCAACTGATCACTGTAACAAATTTTATCTAGGGTGCGTGAAATTGGGGCAAATGACAAAGACACCACAATAATCAGAGAGGTGAAATGGTAATAGAAACCTAAAGGTCTACAAGAAACATATCTGTCAGAAAAGTAATATTCTGGGCCTCTCAATAGTGGGAACTTGAAATATGATACATTGATCTTGAAGAACAAAGCCCCAAGGTGGCATGAGCAGATTCAATGCTAGAGTTTGAATTTTCAAGGATGAGTGACAGTTTCATTTGTAAAGAAACTTCCAAAGGTTGGAAAGGACCTATTCACTATGATTATCAATATCCCTTCGCAACTTTTCAGGCATTTGCCATCTGTCTTAGCAGTTTCGACACTGTGTTGGCTTGTAATTTGGATATCAAAGGATATTGCTAATGAAATTCATACATATTTACATGTTGTATTGTATACATTGCACACATGATGTGATAGAAATATTTATGCACCGTTACATTGCAGACATGATGTGATAGAATATAGCATCAAATCCAAACAGCCATGGAGATTGAGAAGGTTAACTATCATGACACAAAAAGTACAAAGGAAGAAAGCGCACCTGTGAATAACAGTCAGCAGATGCTTGGCCTAAGAGAGGTCGAGATTCTATCCCTACTGATACAACTCGTGCAGCCAAAGCCTGCAAAGGCACATCCAACCAAACAGTAATTCCTTGGCGCATGTAGTTCCTTTTGAGGGCGAACTACAACGCCACCTCCAGTGGCAATGACTAGACGATACATAGTAGATAACTGCTTCAGTACTTCACTCTGTCAACCAGACACTTAAACCAATCAGTTCAACATTAGAAATTGTAGATTCTAACTAACTGTGAATACCAGATTTAAGGATTCCGGTAATTTGTGATACAGGAAAGCACCAAATAGAAAATAAAGTACTTGCTATTTTCTAAATCAACATGGAATTACTGACACCAAAACACAAAACAAAACAGAATCAATCCTCTTTCTATTTATACAAAGTAGTTGAGTGAAACAATTTAAGGATCTTCGCTAGATATGAACTAGCAGATTGCACAACAATGTAAACAACATAGAACACACTGGCTCGACAATGCATAATTTAGAATCATATAGAATTTAGAGGATTGTACTATAAGAACTGTAAAATATTTGTAATCTAACTACCTCAGAATCTTTGAAGCCCTGTTCATTGCGCTCTTTGAAAATCTGTGCTACAGATGCACCACCTGAGGCCTTCTCCACCAACTGATCACTGTAACAAATTTTATCTAGAGTGCGTGAAATTGGGGCAAATGACAAAGACACCACAATAATCAGAGAGGTGAAATGGTAATAGACACCTAAAGGTCTACAGGAAGCATACCTGTCAGAAAAGTAATATTCTGGGCCTCTCAATAGTGGGAACTTGAAATATGATACATTGATCTTGAAGAACAAAGCCCCAAGGTGGCATGAGCAGCTTCAATGCTGGAGTTTGAATTTTCAAGGATGAGTGACAGTTGCATTTGTAAAGAAACTTCCAAAGGTTGGAAAGGACCTGTTCACTATGGATTAGCAATATCCCTTCCCAACTTTTCAGGCATTTTCCATCTTTCTTAGCAGTTTCAACACTGTGTTGACTTGTGATCAGGGGGACTCTGATTCTGCTGGTTGATCACATTTGCTCGCCAATATACCTCAAAAGAATCAGAGGGTCTCGAATGCTTAAAAGTGCATATTGCTTCTCTCATCTTTGGGGATTGGCAATCTATTAATTTCATATGGAAGTTCATGAGCTCAAGAGATTCAATGTGCATTGTTGAAACATGATAACATAACTGATAGTAATAGCAATTTGATACAGTAAGTCTCAAGAAAAATTTAAGAACACGACAATAGTCTTTTCTGTATATGAACATTTGGCCAGCACCATGATGTTGGTCTTATAAGTCTATGACTCTGTTATGACCTGTAATTGGAGCCTTTTTTGTTGTTGTTGCTTCTTTTTCAGGGGAAGTCCTTCTGAGCTCTTTTGTAAGGCCCTTCAAGCTGCTAGATGGTTAAGAATGAATATGCATGTACAAAATGCTTTATTTTCCTATGAATAGAAATGTGATTTTTGTTTCCTCGGCCCTTCAAGCTGCTGGATGGTTGAGAATGAATATGCATGTACATAATGCTTTATTTTCCTATGAATAGAAATGCGATTTTTTTTTTCCGAGGAAACGAAAATGATACACACCAGAAATGCTGAACCAAGCCCACTTTGTTGCAAGTAGTGGATTATACCCTTGACTAAGGATAAAAAATAGTAAGTTCAAAAGGTTTTAAAAGAATTGTTTGCAACTTTGACTGCGACTGCAAGATGCCAAGGATAAAATAAAAGTGTCACCACTTTCAACAGAGCTCTGAGGTAGTCCATTGTTTCTTAAAACACTTTATGATATTTATAAGAAAATTCTATATTTAATTTCTGGGAAAGAGGCATGGGCATTTTGTAAGACAGCAGGCTGTTAGAATCAGGTCTCAAGTTAATGGAAAGCATGTCTGAATGTCCATATATACTGGCCCCAAATTTATGGTAAATGGTAGCTAAATCTGGACCAATGCTGTTAGGCCACAGGACATACAACATTAAAGTTAATGCCCTGAAAAACAACTTGGCATAAAAGCAAAACAACCATAAAGCCTTGCTATTATGGCATAAACAGAAGTGATCACACAAAGCTGTGAAAATCAATTAAGCTGCGACAAGGCAGACAAAATTCATGCCTCTCTGCTCTTAGGTTGTTTCTGAAGCTGCCTTACTTTACAGGTTTGAAATCCCGAACCATTAAACGGTAGGAAAACCCTAAAATATCTCAGTTATGATTTATACAACTGAAAATAAAGAGAAAAACACATAAGTTTCCATAAAAGATCGTACAACCCGCGCATCATGCGAACATAATAATATGAATGTAGTGCCTGAATTCTTATATCAGACTATGATACAAAATTAGTGTCTATACACTGGGAATGTCAAACTGGCCAACTGGGAGACATTTTTGCCTAAACAGTAAACTCTTGGACATCTTCCAAAATCAATATTCTAGAAACATCAAATTGAATACTAGGATTGAATAATGAATCAACATAAACTCATAGACAACACAATATTCACTATGCTTCCAACACTACTGACCATGGTATTCATTCCCTTGCTTGTTAAAATATAACGGACATGGATCAATCCATACAAGATTTCTGCAGCCGACTCCAGCGATTCATTCTATTCTCCTAGCCTTACAATAATTCTAACTAATCAGCTAGCTCTGATGAATAACATCAATGTCATAAATTAAATATATATCACTTAAATATAATGTGTGGAATAAAAAAAATAAAAAAACAAAGTTAGTGGACTATGTGGGCCCTCGCATGAGAGCCAAGTGCCTCACCTATCCGTCCTTTGTCTCCATTACATAGCATGCAATCCCTAACCATGCCACTTAACGTTGCATCAAAGCTAACATATGTGACTCAGTTCAGAAATCCAGCTGGAAGTGGCTACCAGCAGCTCGCTCTTCCTTATTCCTACCTCATCTTTTTACAGGAAAGTCTATCTCTAGGATCGGACCGACAGGAAGAACCACTTGAGGGAGAGAATCTATCATTAAAACTCGACTGGGATTTGACTGACAGGAAAAACAACCTGAGGGCTAGGCCTTGTGAAGCTTACTAGCCCAGAGTGGTACATTTACACTGAGCTCTTAAGACACCTGGCCAAAAATAAAAATTATAAATCTTAGTGAAATTAAACGATGTTAAAAACTCACACACCAACAAATAAATATTGCAACACAGGGACACATTTACGCCAACAAATAAATATTACAACACGGAAACACATTTGCATGAATTGGAAATGTCATTTAGAAATGTAGTTCATCTTATTTTTACTCCTAGGAGAGTCGACCATTTGTTCTTTACTTTGGGTAGAGAGCATTTGTTCTTTGTTCTGTTCAGTCATAACAGAGCCCAGAGAGCATTTGTTCTTTGTTCTGCTCTATCATAACAGACCCCATTTCAACTTCAGAGAAGACGATGGGCTCCAGAGCTCTGAAGAAGAGGCGCAGCTGAACAGGCGTATGTCGACGATGTTCATGGTGACCATCTCTAGAAGCCCTTCAGGTGCGCGGTCGCATTTGGTGACAACAACCAAAGTTCGTTCGCCGCGCTCGTCCACATACTTGGACCTTTTGACTGAATCGCAGGTGAACAAGTTTAGAAATCCTTTGTTTATAAATTGTTTTGAAAATAGGCTCAAGCCCTGCTAGGTTTATATGTTTATTAGTCATTCAGAAAATTGCTTTGGCCCTCGAATATTTTCAAAGAATTCTAATCCTAATTTCTGTCGTTACGAACATTTTTCCTACGTTTATAAATTGTTTTGGAAGAAGTTTCAAGCCCTTCTCTATTTATAAATCAATCGTTTAAATTGTTGTGTATCTACCGGCTAACAAATCATGATTTCTCATCTGATTTTTAATAACTAAGGACTAACAACTCATGATTTCTCATCTGGTTCTTACGGAAGAAGTACTTTAGCCTGGTTCTTACAAACAGAGAACATAAGTAGTATCTAGTTCTTACAAACAGAGAACATAAGGAAAAGAAATTTGGAAAGCAGGTACAGGCATACCAAGCAGGCCTTGTCCACTTCCAAACAAGAAATGGTGGAGAAGAGTTTAGTCCTGCCCAAAAGAAAAAGAAATTTGGAAAGCAGGTACAGGCATACCAAGCAATGCATACGTAGGTAACAAATTTCACGCCTGGTAAGCTATTGATAATGCATTCAATTGCAATATTGATTACTGATAATATCTGAAAAAAATGCAAAACTAATTACTGATTACTAATAATATCTAAAAAACACAAAAAATGTCTAACAAAGAATAATACGGTTTGTTTCACACAATGTGAACAGCAGCTGGATGTGGGCATCACAACAACAGGATGCGGGCAGGGTTCAGTGAGTGATCAGACTCGGACCAATATCAGTTCAGTGAGTGATTGGACTGAGATCACTGAGATCACTTTAGTGAGTGATCTAGCTTCACTGAGTGACCGAGCAGGCTTCATTGTTCGAAAAAATTCCAATAATTCACAAAATTCCATTGAACCGATATAGAATTTTCTGACCCACTGAACTGATATAGATTTTTCTGAATTTTCTCAAGCGGTCAGGGAAATGTGTCAAGCGTATAATAGAAGAGAAGACGCGTGGACCAGCCTTCAGAATATTGTGACCAGAGTCCGTAAAGCCGCGTGTACAGAAAACTTTGGTTAATTTTTTTTTTGGGTGTACATACGCCTCAGATCTCAATGCAATTCGATTGTAATAGTCCCTTAATGCTAGCATTAATCTCCACTTCCCAAATAATGAAAACAACAGAAGTCGAAAATAACATATGCTTTTGGCCTCTTCTCCTCGGGAAGAGGCCAAATAAGATGATGAAATAAACTACCATATAGTTAACATACGGAACTGGTTGCATAAGCCGCACACTCAGTGTATAAACTGCGTGAATTAATGCTAAAAATCGTGATTCCGATTACTATAGTCCCTGGCCATTGCCAGATGGCAGGGACTAATAAGAACTAAAACCATTAACTAATTTAGAACTTAATAAAATGTAAACTAAATATTTGAAATAAAAAAATCAATTAATTTACATTTGTAAAGTTTTTAAGATGAAAAGATAATCAAACAAATAATAACTCATTTACACTTCATAAGATGTAGAGTATTTAAATTGAAAAGGATAAATCGCAGATGGCACGGTCAGTAGAACGTGGATGTTTAAGATGAAGTAAACCATATGGTGAACAGTAGATTGTATTTAAAATCAGATCTGGAAATCTTACCGGGTAATGTCTGACGTATAACATCATAAGTGGTACAGTTTATGGACGTCGTACCGGGTAATGCTGATTAAATGTCTGACGTATAAAAACAAGTTGTTCATTTGAAATGGTGTAATCTGTAATACTATTTTTTTGGAGTCGACTTGACATGTTTATTGATGGTGATACATGCATGGCATGGATGTATTTCGGCAACTTTTGGCAACCTCGATTAATTGAGAATTTGATTTTTTTGGTTGTTGTACATCTTTTGTTATTTGCAATTCATTCTTCCCTAAATTTTAATTACTTCAGCATGTCATAGTTGGTTAAATTTAGAAGAGTCGGTTAATTGAGTTTAAGTTAAGTTATATTTTGGGAAAAATCAAATTCAGAGTGTGTGTGCATGTTGAGCTATTTTGGGCAATTATAAATACTCCTCACCCGCTTCATTGTAAGAATCAAGTTTATGTGATCAACAGAGAAGAGCAACAACTCGTGTGTTTTCTATGTGAAATTTGTGTTTTGGCTCCTCTGCCTTTCCAACAAATTGCTATAAGATCTAAAGAGTGAGAGAGTTATAAAATCTAAGGAGTGAGATCGTCTGATGTTAGAATAATAATCACGCCTATTCATATTTCGATGTAGTACATGCTATTAATGACGTTGACTGTTCATTAGGCAGTGGGTGGCAAGATTTGACAAGCTTAGGTAAGTAATAAAGATAGTCAATGGATTTCATTGTAGAAACTCCAGTTCAGTCGATGTATACATTTTTGTGTTTGGGAATGAAATGTTAAGCTCATTTGATGAGTTTCATTTTTTGATATGGTATTAGAGCTGAGGGTTTGAACAACATTGTGAGAGCTCAGTGTTGTGAAGGGCACGTGGAGTTTGCCCTGTTTTTGAGCGTTGCATAGAGGAAACAAAGTCATGTGAGTTGTTGCAGGGTTTTGTGAAGCCCAAGTTTCCTAGTGTCGTGGACTTTTAGTGAGACGTGATTGTATCGAAGTTTGTGTGGAGAAATTCTGGTATTTGTTCTGTCAGAGTGGTGTGGTGAGAGAGGCACGAACTCTTGACCTCAAAAGAGAGTGGTTGTTATTGTATATACCGAGTTATCGTGGAGATATTGCAAGCCAAAGTACATGCTTTTGCGTTAAGTGTTTGAATTGATATTGTTGTTGTAATGTTAAGTTGTTAAGTTTTCACAGTCCCCAAAAATTGTGCCATAACCGTCAAAAGAGGTAACAGAGATTATCAGTCCCTACACTCATTAAAAAAAAAAATAGCATTGGCAAGGGAAATTTGAGCTAGAGCCTTGTTGATGGTGTTGTACCCGCCAACATTCAGGGGATCTCCCTGGTATGAAGTCCCAACTAAACCTCACATCGTTTGGTGTAGGATTCCCATTCGGTATGATGGAACGATTGCCATTATCTGAAAGATATGCCTTAACTCTTGCTTGTCAGTGCATGAGAGTGGTATACTTAGACTTCAAACAACGAGGTTCGTGTGCCTGGTGAGTTCTTAGTGTAACTTGTGTCTAAGTCCATTCACTGTAGAGGGAGAGGGTGAGAGTGAGTCTCAAGTTGAAAGGGAATAGTCCCACCTCATTTAGAGACACACAACACATCAGGACATGCGCAACTTCCGGCTAAGTAGTTGATGGGCCTCTAAATTAGACATAAATTCAGGCTCATACCTCTAAATTAAACAATAATTTAAGGCCTATGACCATCCTTCACCACGTTAAACCTCTCTTTCTACATTAGATAATTTATTTTTAACTTTAATATATTCATTAGGAAGGTTTATGAATAATTGGATATTTGTGCCTAATATTATTTATTTTTGTGGAATATTATGAGAACATTGGGCAGATTATGAAAATTTGGAGGAGGATATAATTTAGGGACTTGTTCCCTACTTCAGGAGGATCAATAATAAATAATAAATCAACAAGATATTATGGAATTATGGCACAGATTGTGGAACTCCAATGATTGAGAAAATTTAGGAATGTGTTCCCTGCCATTTAATGCAGATGCCTAGTGTTGGGTACTAGATCCACTAATCAAGGTATTTTGGTGGGGAAAGCTTCCTCCATTCATGGGGAATGATTCCTAATCATTTTTTATAAGTACCAAGTCGAATTTTCCTCTGGGGGGGTTTATTAGTGTTCTTGTGGAGAGAACTCGTATTTCTGCAGCTCCATTGTATTTTCTTGCAGTGATGTAATTGTATTGATGAAATAATGAAAATTGGTGTCATGTTCAGCTTCTAAATCTTGTCCTCCTCCATAAGTCTCTGAGTTTCCTTGAGCTTGGCCATCCCAGGAGCCTTAGAGCCCTTTTGTATCATTTTCATTCCTTCTTTTCACTTCGTATTCACATGCATATCTTGTTTTTATTTCTTTCTATTTTTGCATTTAGTATTAATGATTTCTTGTTGTAGTATTGAGTTAAATGGTTGATGTAAGTTATTTTGAAGGAACACAAGCATTATTTCATATTTGGGAAAAGGTTTGGAACTTTATAGTAATCATTGAGCTGCTTGGATTAGTCTTCTTATTTCCAAATCTAGATTTCTGAAACTCTTTTGTGGCAAAGAATAATAAATTTCTGCTATTTTTTAGAGCATGCTAACGAGCTTCAATTGATTTGGTTCCACTTGCATTAGATCACAAAAACATTATAGTTTATAACAAAAACTACTCCATTGAATTTACACTTGATTAGGTTAGACATTTTTTAGATTTACTAGCTTACTAGTTCTCGAATTTCTAGATTTTCAACTAGTAATGTTTTTCTATTTTTTATCATGGTCTAATAGAGGTATTTTTGAGTGATTCCACTTGGAATGGGGACCTAAAACATCCTAGTTAATAAAAAAATTTGTGCCATCCAATTTGGATTTGATTTTCTTGGTCATTCGGTGAACTATAATTTCGTATAGTAAATCTGTAACATCTTGTAGTAAATCAGGGGATCCTGTAGGAAATCACTGTAGCATCATGTAGGAAAGCCTGTTTTGAGCCTGAATTGAGAAAAATCATAATTGGATCTGGGATTAGGCCTCTACTTGACCTCCAAGCCATCAAGAACATTTTAACGCTCTTGCTCCACACTTGTCTCCCCTGCCAAAGATCAAGGAAAAATTAGCATTTGCATTTATAAAGAAAAAAGATTTAAAAAAATGAGTTCTTTTATATTTACACATGCACACAGTAGTTAGTACTCTCTAGATCAGATTTCATGCTCAGTTAGTTTAAATCATCACATTTGATAAATATGGTTAAGCTAGGTTTCTTTTACATTTAGTTCATGATCTTTATGCAATTAGAATAGGTTTCTTTCCTTGTACTGTCTTTCTTTGCAATAGGTTTAGGATCCATTTCGAACATTTCATTTTATGCAATTAGTTTAGGTTTTGACTTTAGTACATGCACTCCATTACATCATGACAACAAAGGAAGGACACATTGTATGCTGCAAATATAGTGCCGATACCTCTTAAGTTTGTATGAACCCCGAGTTGATAACTAAAGTCGGTAGCCTTGGGAGTTGCAACATTCTTATTGCAATACCGAGGCATATCACTTTTTGGTGTCATTGCTGGGGAGGTGTCAAAGTATGCATTGTTTTCTTCCCTAGTTGAATCTTTTATTTTTAATTTTTGAAAAAACAAAAAATATTTGCATTAGGAATATTTCATTTCAAAAACAGAAGAGTGCATTGCATTATTGTTTTCATTCAAAAAAAAAAAAAAAAAAAAAAAAAATTCCAACACCCCCCCATTAGATCACGTGGTGCAGTAAGAGCCACATCACCATTCACTTTTGCAGGTAGAAGAAGAATATGACAAATAATGTAGAAGAAATGGATGGAGATGATGACAATGAGAAAGATCCTCTCAGATTTCCCATTCAAGATATTGATGGTAGTGTGCATATGAAGAACATCCCTCCATATTTTCTTCCAAAATTTCATGGTCTAAGGTCAGAGGATCTGGAAACCTTTCTATTTGAATTTGAAATTGTTTGTAGATCTTATGGTTATTTATTAAAAACTCAAAAATTTAGATTGTTTCTAGCAACATTGAAGGATAGAGCTCTTAAATGGTTCATGAGTTTAGGGACTAATTCGATAAGATCATGGAATGATATGCAAAAGATATTTCTATAAAAATATAAAGATCATGATCTCAAAAAAGAAATATTTAGAATGAATCAAAGAGAAGATGAGAGTTTAGAGGATCTAATAGAGAGGTTCATGTATAATGTTAAGAGGGGAAAACTACATCATTTAGGATCCGACACACTAAAAACCCTCTTACTTAGAACAATTAGGGATGAGTGGATTACTATTCTGGATCTCATGAGTAGAGGTGATGTATATCAATTATCATTTGAAGAAATTTTTGAAACATGAAAACACATATCAAGAGGAAAGGCAAGAGTAAGTCAATCAACATCAAAATCGATAAGTCAAGCTAAACTTGAAAATTTGTTTGATGACTTTAAAATAGAAATTCTTAGCAATCTAACTGAACAAGTATAAATGTTAAGAATACAAAATAATCAAAAATAAGATGTTTGTGTTGTCCATGCAGAATCACATGATGTTAAATGTTTTTCCTCATTACCAAGGTTGAAGGAAGTCCACCAAGAGGACAATGGAGCAAATCAATTGCCAATGCAACTATGTTATGTAGCTCCAAGAGGACCATGGCAGCCTAGTCAACCTAGTATGATGCAAGATCCTAATTCACAATTTCAAGTTATGCATATCCACCTCAAAGTAATTGGAACACACCCTTTCCTTAGCAACATTGACCATCTCAACCCGAAAACCAATTCTGGCAACAAGGTTGGCAAGGAACTTATGGGAGCCATCCACAATATCCTTAGTATTTTCCTCAATATCCTCCATACCCAACTCCATGTTATCCTCACCATTCACCTCCGCCACAACCACAACCCCAACCACATCCTTCTCAAATATACACTCCCACTCAACTACTTATACCACCATTTCCAAACCCGCACATGTAGCTCAGCCCACTTACAACGCTGAGGTACAACACTTCCAAACATCTCCTCTTGAGCTCAATAGTATTCACCATAGCTCAGAAAGAGTACTGCAAAAAAGAGTTTCTCTTGATATCATTGAAGGAATACATCGAGAAGAAGAAGATTCGAAAGAGAAGATCAAAGAATCATGGGTTGCACTTGATGAAGAGCAGACATCAAAATTAGAGATTGAGAAAGCTCCCTCATGGTTACCATCAAATCCTCCATGTATTCAAGAGATCAATCAGCAAAAAGAGGAAGACTTGAAGGTCATGGTAGAAGAAGACATCCAAGATGGTCCAAATCAGCAAGTGGACCAGAGGCATCACAACTATATTGAAATATGGTTCCAGACAGTTACTAAGTTGCAACAATACTCTCTTCTTCAATTGTGTTTGATATCATCAAGGTCAATTCATTTGGTCTCTGAAGTCCAGGTACATGACAAAGCATATATTTCAATCCTACACATCATTTTTTCTGTCATCTTGATGTGTACATGAATCCATTGGAAGTATTATTATATTTGAAAGTGATTTTGTTTTTAAGTAGAGTAGGGTAGAAAATAAAAAATAAAATGAAAAATAAGAGAAAAAATAAAAATCTTGGGTGAAAACCTCTTTTGAGGCGTCTCAGATTGGCTGATTGATTGAAAATCTCCAAGAGGCGGTCAATGGGTTGGGAAAAAAAGAAAAAAAAAGAGGAAAAATAAAAATATCGTAAGTGAAAACCTCTTTTGAGGTGCCTAAGCATACCTACTAGTTGAAAACCTCCTTGAGGTGGCTAGTAGGCCTAGAAGAAAAAAAAAGGAAAAAATAAAAAAATCTTTGCTTCATGTATCTCTCTGATGAATGCATGTACTCTCCAACATCTGCAAGCAACAAAACAAGTTGGTACCAAAAGAAAAATTGGTCAAGCCTAGTCAAAAGAAGTCAAATTTTGACTTTCTCCTCTTTTGATCAAATGCTCCAACAAGGTCAAGGCCATGCCAATCCATCACCTTCATCTATTTTCACCATCCACCCATCATTCTCAAGCTTATACCATATAGTTTGAATGTTGTCCTAAAAAACTACAGGATGCTCTGTTTTACTACATGATACAAAAAATACATAGAGAAGAAATTTGTTTTTACCATAGCTCGATATCCATGCATCCATTTATAAATCTGTTTTATGGGGAGATGAATATGGATGATGGTAACATGCCCAAGCAATTTTAGCAAATTCCAGTGCACGGTTTCCAAGAAATTGACCTCTATAACCTTAAACTATTTTTAGTTTTTGTCGAGATCCGTGCATCCATTGACCAAATTTTTTATGGGGATGTGCATAATAATGATGGAAACATGCTCAGTAAGTTTCAGATCAATCCATTCTACCGTTTGGGAGATATGGACAAAATAAGTCGACTACAAAAGGTTTTCCTATAAACCTACAGGATTCTCTGAAAACCTACAAGATCCTACAGGATACAGAACAACACCTACATGATTGGTAGTGTGCATATTTAAAAGGAAGAAACAGAAGTTGGCTTCATCAGAGAGTGATAAGGAGGTAGGAGCTGAACCTTCCCACATTTTTCCAAGAGAAAAGAATATTAAAAACCTTCTAGTTTGTTGAAAACAATTGCGACATAAGGGAATCGTATACACATAATTTTCATTTAAAATCCCTCCTTCATTAAATTTGGTGGCAAACCTATATAACCCTCCATCCATCAGAGAAAATGACAGGGGGATTTAATAAAAGGGAACCCATCAGCATAGTGAGAATTCATCAGCATCACCATCCGTACCTGCACATCAAGGAATAACATCAGAGGAAAAAAGAGAAAAACACATGCAGTAAATACAAGCAAGGATTTCACTCTCTGACAAACAACATCTACAGGAAGGCCATCAGGTAGGTACAGGTATGAAATATTCTTGATCTCTTCTCTTGATCATATTATGGTTCGAAATTTGTTGTCAATGCATGAGAGATGAGGTTTTAAAAGCTAAGGATGGGTCAGCAGTCTCAGCCGTCTTCAACTAGTTAATTTCAATTCACTCCTTCACTCATGCAATGTTGAAAAGTCAAATTATGAAGGGTGATGATTTCAAGGAATGATGACAACAGTTAAAAGAAGAAATTTTTGCAAAGGCCAAGTCACCACAATACTCCAAGCCATCCATCCACTTCATATTCACTATCTATTCATCATTTATCCATCCCATTTCATTCTTAAAAAAAATAAACAGAGCATTCTCTCCATTTCCACAAACCCACACTACTCCCTTTGAGCCCTAGCATCATCATCCAATCCCATCTTCATCATTTCTCATCACTCCCATATAGTTAGAAGATCTTGAAAGAGGAGGAATGACTACTACAAGAAGGAAAAATGTTGCTACAAGAAGGAAGAAATGAACAAATTATGCTAAACCCTAATATGGCAGAGATGAAGAGAGACCTAATCAAAACAGAGAACTCCAAGACCATTAGGCAGTCATCTAGGCCACAAGAGAGAAGAAGAGGGAAATAAAAGGAAATGAGGCATTCACCATCAAAACAAAACTAAAACTGTAGTGATGAAAAGATGTCTTTCAAGAGGTCTCCAATCTCTTTCTAGCTTTTGACCAAGGCCTAAAAATGGGGAAAATGCATGGGAGTCAAGTTGATGGCCTATTCTAGGCTCAGAATATCATTTATGCTAAAAAAGGTTTTTCTGTAGGTTTCCTATAGTTTTGATAGGAATTACTACAAGATGTCGTAGTTCTCATCTAAAGGCAGTTTGAAGGTTTTAGAGGTGTCCAAATGGTGGAACAAGGTAGCAGAAGGTTGATAAGGATATGGAAGACCTTGCTAAACTGAAAAATATTCAAGAACTCATCTTGAATAAGGGCAAGAAAACAAGATAATGGTCTCAAGAAACAATGATTTTTCTTTGCACAAATATGTTTTTGGGCTTGTCCTTGCAGAACTTACAGCCAAGATTCTTAATGCACAAGAGAGAGGCCACCAGGGCCATGGATGAGGCACAATGAGGTCACTAAGTTGCTCAAAGGATGAACAACACTTTCAGCAGGGGGTATGATGGGCCTCTAAATTAGACATAAATTAAGGCTCATACCTCTAAATTAAACAATAATTTAAGGCCTATGACCATCCTTCAACACATTAAACCTCTCTTTCTGCATTAGATAATTTATTTTTAACTTTAGTATATTCATTAGGAAGGTTTATGAATATTGGATATTTGTGTCTAATATTATTTATTTTTGTGGAATATTATGAGAATATTGGGCAGATTATGAAGATTTGGAGGAGGAGATAATTTAGGGACTTTTTTTCTACTACTGGAGGATCAATAATAAATAATAAATCAACAAGATATTATGGAATTATGACACAGATTTTGGAACTCTAATGATTGAGAAAATCTAGGAATCTGTTCCCTGCCATTTAATGCAGATTCCTAGTATTGGGGACCAGATCCACTAACCAAGGTATTTTGGTGGGGAAAGCTTCTTCCATTCATGGGGGAATGATTCCTAATCATTTTTTATAAGTACCAAGTCGAATTTTCCTCTAGGGGGATATTTTTATTAGTGTTATTATGGAGAGAACTCGTATTTCTGTAGCTCCATTGTATTTTCTTGTAGGGATGTAATTGTATTGATGAAATAATGAAGATTGGTGTCATGTTCAGCTTCTAAATCTTGTCCTCCTCCATAGGTATCCGAGTTTCCTTGGGCTTGGCCATCCCAGGAGCCTCAGAGCCCTTTTGTATCATTTTCTTTCCTTCTTTTCACTTCTTATTCACATGCATCTCTTGTTTTTATTTCTTTCTATTTTTGCATTTAGTATAAATAATTTCTTGTTGTAGGATTGGTTTAAATGGTTCATGTAAGTTCTTTTGAAAGATCAAAAGAATTATTTCATCCTTGGATTAGCTTTGGAAGTTCATATTAATCATTGAGTTGCTTGGATTAGTCTTCTTATTCCCAAATCTAGATTTCTGGAACTCCTTTGTGGCAAAGAACAATAAATTTCTGCTATTTTTTAGAGCATGCTAACGAGCTTCAATTGAGTTGTTCCCACTTGCATTAGATCACAAAGACATTCTAGTTCATAACAAAAACTACCCCATTGAATTTTCACTTGATTATTTTAGGAATTTTTTAGATTTACTAGCTCACTAGTTCTTGAATTTCTAGATTTTCAACTAGTAATGTTTTTGTACTTTTTAACATGGGTTAACAGAGGTCTTTTTGAGTGATTCCACTTGGAATGGGGACCTAAGACATCATAGTTAATAAAAAAAATTGTCCCATCCAATTTGGATTTGATTTGATTGGTCATTCGGTGAACTATAATTTTGTATAGTAAATTTGTAAAATCCTGTAGTAAATCAAGGGATCTTGTAGAAAATCATTGTAGCATCCTGTAAGAAAGCCTGTTTTGAGTCTGAATTCATAAAAATCATCATTGAAACTGGTATTAGGCCTCTGCATGACTTCCATGCCATCAATACCATTTTAACCCTCTTTCTCCACACTTGTCTCCGCTGCCAAAGATCAATGAAATATTAGAATTTGCATTTATAAAGAAAAAAGATTTAAAAAAATGAGTTCTTTTATATTTACCCATGCACACAACAGTTAGTACTCTCTAGATCAGATTTCATGGTTAGTTAGTTTAAATAATCACATTTGATAAATAGGGTTAATCTAGGTTTCTTTTAAAATCACAGGGAAGGCGAAATGGAGAATGGGAAGGAAGAATGCATGGTGAAAGGGACGTTCGAGGTTGGTCAAGGAAGTCGGGGTAACACCAGAGGAAGACCATCCAGAAGAGGTAAGGGCAGAAGGCACAGGGGTCGTGGGAGAACTTGGCAAGCTGAACGCTATGAAACTGAGACACCATCTCCAAATCAACAGAAAAGAGGGCGTCGAACCACGGAACAGATAGTCAAGGAAGCAGAACGAGTGTACAACGAAGGGACCAACGCGGAGATAAGAAGGATTATTGATGATTGGAAAATAAAGTTCTGGAGGAGGCCTCAGATCCAGAAATGGAGGAATGGAGCACTCTTATTCCAAACCTTGGGAACACAAGGGGACACTTAACGCTGTATAAGCAGGCACTGCATATTTATTGGGTTGTGAAGTGTCTATTAGCAAAAGCCATGGAACAGGTCGCCGAAGAGATGATGGAGATAGCTCAAGGATTCCCGAACTTGAAAAGGGAAATGAAAAACCTCCAGCTCACGCTCCTGAAGCAGGACAGCAGACTAGAGGAAATCCAAATCATGCTGAAAAAGATAACCACCGTGCAGCGCGAGGAGGAGATTAAACCAGAACTCATGGTAGATTGATTTGTTTTGCTCTGTTTTCAAATGAATTCTCAGTTAGGCCTAAGAGAATCAGTTTTGTGGGCAAGTTTTTGAACTGTAACAGCTGATAGGAATATAGATATAGTATGTTGATAGGGTGATGTTTATGTTTTAAACATGTTTCAGCATTTGCATAGGTTTTAAGTTGACATTCTCAGACTTTTGGTGACCAACAGACCCGGTTTCCCCTTGGGGTGGGTTGAGGTCACCAGCGACTGTACATATTTTATTTTGGCTGTATATAATAGAAAAGATCCTGCCGTAGCTTACAAAAAAAAAATCTAGGTTTCTTTTACATTCAGTTCATGATCTTTATGCAATTAGAATATGTTTCTTTCCTTGTACTGTCATTCTTGCGATAGGTTAAGGTTCCATTTCGAACATTTCATTTTCTACAATTAGTTTAGGATTTGACTTCAATACATGCACTCCATTACATCATGACAACAAATGAAGGACACATTGTATGTTGCACATATAGTGCCAATACCTCTTAAGTTTGTACGAACCCCGGGTTGATAATTAAAGTTAGTAGCCTTGAGAGTTGCAACATTTTTGTTGCAATATCAAGAATCATTAGCAATCCACGTGGATGCGGCAGTAACAGACACGAAGTGAAAAGATAGCACATACAACACCCAACATAATAGTCCACATGAGTGTGACGGTCGTTATAACAAGTTGATAAGAATGAATATGTCGAGTGTCCGACAGAGTAATCTACATGCGCGAGACAATGTTAACAACTGATACAACACATTTCCAACAAGATATGCACCAAAGCAACCGAAATAGTTCAATTATCTTAGTACAAGTTAAAGAAACATGCATTACAAGCATCCAAAGAAGAGTCTTACAAATGAATACAATACATGTGTGAAAACATGTTGGCTTGTTAACAGGCTTCTGAATGAAGCGAAAGTTCCAAGACACATCCATACACTATACATCACTAACCCCGATAGAGGGGCATTATTGCCAATGCTCGCTCCTCAAAGAAAAGACTATAGACTCTCAAGGCTATGTGGGAGGAGCGAAGGTGAAAAGGTATTTTGCATGTACAAATGAGGGGTATATATCGCCAAGGGTGAAATTGACCCTTGTGACTCTTTGACTTCCCTCATGACTATTTCACTTACATGACTTTTCAACTGACATGGCTCTTCAGCTTCGTATGTGGGTCTCTTGCAATTCCACGCTACATTACATTGATTACAACATTATGGCCCACAATAGTGATGTGGCTGAGATGACTCAGGACATGAATCGACATGACAGTGCTAGTATGTTCATGCTGATGGTGGTGTCCATGTCGAGCTGCAGTGTTGTTGAATGATGAGTGTGCTCTTGGTGTATCATAACTTCACCTCTGCATGACAAGGTGTGCAGAGGCTTCGATGGTTTTGGAGTTTGCTTGATGTTGCATGTGCATGTATCCCTTTCGTTGGTACTTGGCATGCTTCATGTGTTCATCCATTCGCACAAAATTCTCCTAGCATGCGCTCGTTGTTCATCATGTTCATCGTCGCACCATGTCTCATCCATGTGCCTGTCTCTGCAATCACTCATGATGAGATGACATCAAATCCAAAAATCCCCTAGTCTAACATGATGCATCATCTTTCGTCTTTGGGTGTAGGTGACCAGGAGAGAGGACAAGGCTCTGAAACTGCGCAGAGCATATTTCAGGCCGGGATGCGAGGCTCCAGGGCACTGTCGGGAAAAACTGTGAAAAGGTCACTGAGAGGTTGGGTTGAGCAATCTGGGACAACAATGACATATGCATGATCTATTTTAGCTAGGAGGTAGAACTACATGATTTTCCCATGGAAGGCAGTGTGGGCAGCAGGAGGCACTGGCAGTGAAAAATAATCAAATCTTCAGAGGACGCCGAGAGCAAGCTGCGGGACCTTGCTAGACAAAACAACGCAGATCTAGGAAGAAATCATCCAAGACATGTGTGCACAGTTTCCGAGCTGAGCAGGGTGCCGGGTAGCTGGTGGATAGTCCAAGAATACTGCGCAATTTTCAATAGGAGCAACAGGTCATCCAGCAAAGGGACTAACTGACAAAACTGCACAATTTTTAGAGACAGTGCAGTGATAGGAAGAGGACGTCTATCCCTCTTGTCCGCGCAATTTCTTCACTCAATGAAAGCAGGAAGGCAGACAGATTTTGTACAATTTTTTGGAGGAGTACAGCCCGAGGTCACTGCCTAGTCAAAGTCTCTAGTTGATCAGCGGGAGGTTTGATGGATAAGCTTGCAAGAAGCACAAAATGAGATAGCTTATTGTGCAACTTCTGTGCTGTTCAAGAGGAAAATTAGCCTAGTTGATTCTAGGATTGTGCAACACAGACTGCTTGGGAGGAAGCCTCAAGCTCTACACAATTCTGGGCAACAATGCTTGGTCACTGAGGGCTGAGACTATGCAGTGCAACTTAATGGAGGTTCCAATGATAGAGGTTGGTCTGGTCGACAGATCTTCGGCAAAATGGTTAAGTGTGTGAGCGAGTGAACTTGTGTATACATGACCTTGGAAACACACACTCAACATGACTTGATGATAAGACACCTTGAACCAACAAGACAACATATGCTCAATGTGACTTACCAAATGGTGCAAGCAACAAGTGTGACACTTGAGATAGATCGTTGAATGAACATGATGACACTTGTGCCAGATTGAATCCAACTTCATGTGTGAGTGCAACAAATTCTTACATAGATAACACAACTTGTACACATAAAGACGGACCTTGAAGATAGCCAGAACGAGGCTGCAAGCATTACATTGCAACCAACATGCTAAAAGAGGACCAGTGAACGGTCAAGCAAAGAGGGTGTAGAGACTTGACATGAGTTCATGGGATGAGCCCGAGTGTTTGCAATAATCAAGGAAAAAATACCAAGGAAGGCTCTGAAATTTGATGCAGGCCAAAATTTTGGAGGGTGTTGCAGCCGCTACAAAACTTGGCGACACTCTGGTTGAATACCAGCTTCTCTGTTTTGGTTCATTGACAACACAGGGCCTTGGTCTATCAGGGAGTATTGAATCATTGTGTGGGTTACTTTGGTTTCCCCACTTACCCTGCTATCCATTCTAGCCCCTATAAATAATTTTTAGTTTGATTAGACATTTTAGATAGGGTTTTTTATGTTTAGATTCATGCGAAAGTTGTCATATGGTACATTTAGTGTTTGATAGGGTCATCATAAAAGAGAAAAGGTCACAATTCCATTTGTTTTGAGGTCATCATTTCATAAGTTATTTGTTTGATAGTTCTACAAAATTTTGCAACAAATGCATTTAAACAAACCTAGAATTCATTAAGAAAGTCCGTGACAGTACCGTAGCAAAACGATCCATTCCGACACTTGTCTCGCTACGAAAGTTTGTTGTTGTATAACAGTTTTATTGTAAATGATTATTAGTGATGCAAAATGTACTGAGTCATTATATATCTTGATTCTCGTGTCTTCCACTCCTTTTCATTCACCCTTACCTCTCCCTTTCCCATTTATACCATCTCCTCCTATCAAAAAGTTCATAAGTGTTGTCGTGGAATAGGGTTTGCGCTGTCAAAACAAGCTTAGCCGTGGTTTGAGTGAGGTCTAGGTGTTCTAAATTTGGTTTGCAGGTGAAGAGGAAGCAACTCACAAGCAACTCTCAACGTGTTGACAAGCATGGCCACCAGAAAACACTACAAAGGAGGGGTTGTAGTACGTTATGAGCCCACATATATGAAACTGCTTGAAGAAGACCCAACTTTTACATAGTCATTTTCCAGTGTGGGATGTCTTTGATTTTATCAAAAATTGCAGGGTTTTCATGCGCAAATCACTAAGGACTTCACCCTAAATTTCACAGGGATTGGCATGAAGGTTGGCATATTAAGTTTGAATGTCTCCCCAGACACCATTGCTCATGCTACAGAAATCCCAAGGTCAGGGGAAACATGGTTTAAAGTTCAGAAGTTCCAGCTGCAGAATTGTGATGAATTCTTGAAGGAAGAGTATCAAGGGATTGATATGATAGTGGGTATCTCGAGAGCTTGCCTTAAGGAGCATTATTCCAAGTTGTTGATGGTTATTCAAAAGTATTTTACATGTGAAGGAAGGTTCCATATGCTTTACCAATACCACTTCAGGTTGGTGCTCCACTTCACAAGTAAACAACCCTTAAATATCCCTTTCTATCTCTTCAGAAGTTTAGTAAAGATGGTTGACAAGGTTCAAGCTAAACCAGATACAAGTAGTACCTTTGTTTTTCATCATGGTCTTATCAAATTGTTAGTAGTTGAAGAGTTAAATAGATTGAACAGGGATTGGCTTACCTTTTCATTCCTAAGTTGATATGAACTAGATGTTGCTACCCCCTCTAGAAATTCTCCAAAATCTAAATCTACAACCCCTAGAGCAAAGCAGCAACCTAGAACAGAGCAGCAATCAGTGACAGAGAAACCTATAATTGAAGCTTCTATAAGTACTAAGAGGAGAATGACCAAAAGACATAAGAGAGAAAATAATACAAAAAAGGGAAAACTCACTGACACTCTAGAAGGTATAGACATTGAAGAAACGCTAATTGAGAAGCCTGCAGAAGTGACTCCAACTGAAACCAAGAATAAAAGCAAGAGAGAAAAGAAATTAGATTTTACTCAAGAAGAACATGGTTTCTTTTTTAGGCCAAGGAAACATGTCGCAAGATCAATGCAGAAAATTGAAGAGATACCTGAAGCAACATTGGATAAAAAAAGACCATCAAATAAAAAGAAATACAAGGAGGTTGTTCAAGAAAAAAGTGAAATAGAGGTCCTACAAAGGTGAAATAAAGGTGTCTACTTCATCATGTTGAACTCCTATTCTTCAGCATGCCAAATCAACACATAGCCATATCAACATAATAGCCAGCTCATTAAGACAGTCAGCAAAAAAGGAAATTTAATTGATGTTTATCAACACATTGAAGATTTAATGAAATTTCAACAAATCCAGCATGCAGTTGGGCTCAATTATCTGCATCAATAGAAAGTGGTTATAGTTTTAAAGCTAGTAGAGTCCTAGTTGAATTCCAACTATTGTAAAACAAAAAATTCCTATGAGGACTTTGTTAGTTAGAGGAAAATTAGGAATAGGTCTCTAGAATAGTGGATCGAATTTGGCCCAAGTGGAAAGATAATGTAAAGAGATATTTTCTCTATAAATAAGTAGGTTTTTGACTTTGAGAAGGGTTGATGGAGAACGTGAAGAACTGACCTTTTGTAATCTTTTGATCCTTTAATAGAAAATTTGCAGCAAATCTGTTTTTTTACTTGAGATTCATGTCATGGCTTTTATGGCTTTTTATCATGTTGTTTCAAGTTTTACATAGTATTTTGATTACATGGAAATTTTGTCAAACTGCTCTAATTTCCTTCATTTACTATGTATGACTATGGATGTTCATTTGTATCAGTTTCAAAGCTATAGATGCCTTAGCTTCCATCAAACACTGTCGTTGGCCATAATTTGTTTTAATTTGACTCCATGCCCAATGGTGGCAGTCATCACATTTTTTTTCACCTAAAAAATCACAAAAAGAGATCAGAGTTAGTCATATGTTGTTTGAATTGTTTCAAGAAGATTTGATAAACATTTGAGAGAGCCCTCTCAGATTGGAAGGACTAACTTCCAGTTCAAGTGGTTTGAAATAGTTACACTAGGTTAAAGGTTGAAACATCCCAATTCTTTCTAGCCCAGTGATAACATTTTGGTGCGCCTGCCGGGAGCCGAAAAGCTCCATTTCCTAGATTTTCTTTGAGTCTCTTCATTCTGATTCCTGAGGGTAACAGGAAACCAGATTTTTCTGAAGGTTGTGATATTACCCTGGCGACTCCAATTTCAAAATATACAGAAGATCAAAGTTTCATGGTGACTCCACAACGTGAAGATCAGTAGCTTGAAGAAGTTCCAAGATGGTTTATTGGTCAACCCATCTTCCCATGTTCAAAGATGAAAAGAAAGATGACGTTGGTCTACATTTGGTTAAATTCCATATACATGTATATAGACTGAGGGTTGATTTTCGTGAGGATTGTCTCATGAAGATGTTTATGGCTACCCTAGAAGACAAAACTAGAGTATGGTATGAAGGGTTGCCATCAGGAAGCTTGTCTTCTCTTAAATATTTCCCTAGAATATATTTTGGACATTATGGGAAGTCTCATCCTTCAACACCACTATTTCAAGACTGTTGTAATTTTTGGAAAGGTTTCATTCAATGTCTCAAAAGTATTAATGATGATTTAGAATGTATGGATGATGATGAGATATTAGAGGAACCTTATGATTTTTCTTCACAAGCTAGTTGTCATGATGATCAAGAAGTTTTCCAACAAGTAGATGTATCTTCTTTAGTTGAAGATGATATGGATCAACAATTTGATAGTCAAGTCATAGTACATGAAATCCATGAGGATTTGCAACCATGTCAATCTATATGCAGTCTAAAGGTATGACCCAAATCATTCAAATTGTTTTTCAGCCCATTCTTTTTCTGAGATTTTATGCCAAGAAGAAACTCCTCAAGATCAGGTTGTTGAAAATACATGCATGAAAATTCTGAGTAGTGAGGTAACATGTGATGAAAGTTGTCTACCTAGACAAGAACATTTTTCCATTGAAGATAATAATGATGTTGTCCCGGTTAAAGTGCATGAAAGTTAACTTTTAGGTAAACCTAAGTTACATGAAGAGTCAAATATACAAGTTTTACCTATTCTATTTGAGGATCATAAAATGACATGGATGATATGCATAAAGTTGTTTGTATAGGAGTTGTTAGTATTCAGAATCAAGATGATAGTCCTCAACAAAAATTACCAAAGGTCAAATCAGAATTGTTTGATAAGTTAAAAATTAGTTTTGATGCACACAATATGGATGTCATGTTTGAAGATGTTCAAGAATGTATGGATATTTTTGTTGATTTACATGGAAGGGAAGACAAATCTATTGTTTCCTTTTTATTTGATGATGTTCTTGGAATTGAAGACAAAGGGCAAAAATCCATGAGTTATCAATAAATTCAGCCCTCAAGGTTTTACTCATCAAGAAGAGGTGATTTTTCATGATTATCAAGATTGTTTGGTAAGTCTTGTTATATGGAATTTATACCTTCAGATAAGTACATATTCCCTAAGTGGGTAGTTACACTTAGAGCAACATAAGTAAAGGTGTTTAACCTTTTCCTACAATAGATAGATAAGATGGAGGAACCTATTTGTGATCCTTTGCTTCCTTTGATCTCCTTTGAGTTTCTCCCATCGCTCCCACTCAAACTGAATTCACTCAATACCTACCAACATAAACAAAAGATGAAAACAATAAAAGCATATGATATATCTACTATAAAAAAATGGAATCAACAACATTTGAACATACATTCATCATAGATATGAAAAAAAGTATGGGAAAAGGAACAAACAACTTTATTGATTGAAAGAAGGAGAATTTACACGCAATATGGTTCGATCCCGTGTCACTCATCTAGCTTAGTCCAAACCCTCATCACACCAATAGCACATCAATCCAGTAGCATAACATTACTTGAAAATGATTTCAAGTCTCAAACTAACAGTATTTCTCTATAATATCCAAGTTCTAGCCTCTTGATCACTATGATGAGTGGTCAATTTATAAGGAAATGCAAGTGGTTTTGTCATAAATGGGGCATTGAATGGTTTTCCATAATTGGATAGTTAGTTTCCATGGAGAAGGGGATGAGAGGATATAGGGTTAATTGATCCATAGCCTATCCAAAAACGAGCTCATAGGATGAGATAAGAGTTGGGCATCCTTCTAGAATGCTCTAAAATCAAGGAATATTCCCAGAATCCTATGTCAATTTCATTCATCCTCACCCAATGTAGGTTAAAGTGGGCCTAAGTGCACTGGAGGGAAGGTCTAAATAGGCCTGCCTGCTATGCAAAGCAGTTGCCCTTGACCAAGGCTGTGCTGGTGTCCCAAAGAGGCATTTCAGCAGGGTTTCAAGCTAGGAAACTTTCATGGATGAAAACATTCAATATGATGACTTGTCTAGGGCATGTAGCAACTGAATTAGGATTTGGTGAGCCCTATTTGTACTGATCTGATCATTGGGATTGATGTGCCCAAATAGACCTGTAACAGCTTCCCCCTAAAGCATGAAGTTGAAAATAATAATGTTGAGTGATATGCTTTATGATGTGATGAGGAGGATCTGAAGTGGACGGTGACCTGCGTCAATTACAATACATAATATCATGATATCTTTGAATTTTTCATGAATTGCTAAGGGAAGGCTTACCCATACTCAGCATATAAACTTTTCATTACATGTACATAAATTAGATAGTCGGCTATAGATATAGACCCATGATAGGATGACCATCTGTGTAAAGCCATTATATAGATGATTTAGTATTCTCCTGAAATCACAACCCGGATGGATGAAAATAGATCCGGGGTCTTCTATATCGTCCAATTGTTCACTCAAGTACGCGTCTAACCATGTGAAAATGTGATCTGAAGTCGAACATGGGAAGACACCATCTGATTACCAACCAATGATGTAAGCTGTTAACAGAGGTGAGAGAAATCGCCGATAATGATAATGATTCTCAAGGTACTACAATACATTCTGCATGGTGTGAATAGATGTTTTGATGTAAAACACCATACAAAGTCTTTCAGTCAAAGGCCTGTGATGTCAACCTGTCGCCGGAAGTGAGAAACTTGCCATTGATGTATGCAAGCCTCAAGGTATTGGAAGGGTGTTTCTAAGTCAACTACCTGGATAATGTGTTGATGTCGACAAGAAGTGACTCATCACAGGAGAGCCTTGATGTATCCACCATCAACAACACGAAACGAGTGTACTGATTTTGAGGACATAATGTGATTGACGACACAATGTTCAGGAACGACGGTCATGAAAATGAAGGTTTATGAGTATTGCCAATGATGAAATTTACTAAGTGACTTCTCTTGAACATGTCAGTGACACTGAATGAATTGGCAGCATTGACCCAAAACCAAAGTGATGTATGGTGTGATAGACCATAGGTATGATAACCATCATGCAGATAACCCAACCCAAATAGCCACAGAGATGAAGTGAAAGTGTCATGTTCAAGAGCAACTTGCTACCATAAAGTGATTTATCCCTTTTCCCATGTCATTGCTAACCAGTACCTCTTTATTTTTTTAAACAAGCTTGAGGAGGATAACATATGCTTGTAGTATAATTCCACTCTTTAGGTGAATCCATCACTATGTGATGTTTTAATGAGTTTAGAGAAGGTGAAACTCGGTCTTGTCATGATGGACAAGTTTGTCGCTATTTGATGTTTTAACGAGTTTAACGACAACGAGAACTCAGACCTTTTCATGTTTAGAGAGTTTAAAAAGGGACAGAAAGAAAACTCCACAAGTTTTTTTTCGTAAATTTGTCTCTCAAGTCCGAAAAAGCGTAAAATAATACAAGAGATAACCTGTTGACCATGTTCGATCAACGTATTCCTTTTTTGTAAGTAATCTATCTCAGTTCGGAAAAGGTTAAACTTATATTGAGTAGATGTCGTTTCCAATCCATTTACGAGCTGAAAAGGACAAGCGCTCGGAAATCTTTTCATATTTCGAGAGTTTGAAAAGTGCTTAAAGAGGAATCCAGGGGGGTTCCTTTTTCGATGTTTAACAAAGCTTGAAAAAGAGATAAACGTATGCTCTGTGGTCAAAAGTACAATTTACGATCATGCATGCAAAATTCACTATGTCAACTGTAAACTTGCTCTAAGAACCACCAAACATATTAAACATACCTGTTTCATTGGTAAAAATAGATAAAAACTATATTTTATTCATTTAATGAACATGAAATAACAATAAAACAAGAATTTGCCAAGTTATTTTTACCATTTGACATTTACCATTCAGTTTTGTGCTCTGAACCAGGTTTTACCTCGAACTTCAGCAGCTGATTGTGGGAGATTCTGTGGATCACTCTTCATGCCATTAGGACCAGGTAGGATATCTACCTCTTCTCTTTCATTTAAGGTCATTCTTTTTCAATTTCAGGCAAATTTTTTAGGGTTTTGGAGTCCCTAGGGAAAATATACCATGCCCTAGGATCAGCGCAACCCAATGCATTGAAAACTGCGCTGTAGTGTAGTCAAGCTGAACGGTAATTGCTCTGCAGCACACTGTCTCAAGACCAAGGCTGCGTTGGGCATAGTTTAGAAATTTGTTTCATCACCCTTACCAAAATCTCTTTAGTTTTTTGTATGAAATGGATCCTAACTAATCCTATGGTGTGATTTTAGACTTTGATCAGATCAGAATGGCTATCACTTGGCGTGAAAGAGAACATGAAGAACATGATATGATTGCCCTAAATGATCATGGTACTGTTGAGGCCCTCAGGGATTGTGGGTTACTCAAATATTTCAGGTTATCTGGGATGAGGCAACAGTTAGAACCATTACAGTTCTTGGTTCATTCATGGGATCCAGCAGAACAGGTTTTTCACATAGGGGACAAAATGATCCCTATATTGATCGATGATATTTACTTTCTCACAGGATTGTCGAGAAGTGGTGCCCCCATTTCTCTTTCAGGTTCTACCCATGGGGGTGAATTAGTGAGGGACTACATTCGAAAATTCTGTCGGCCAGGTACACAGCCTATGTTGGCTGCGTGGGGCCTGACCTAAGTTTAGCGTTAGTTAGCCAAACAAATCCCTACACTACTGGCCCTTTTGGCATCAGCCCGCGGAGCGCGGACCAAAGTCTCACTCAAAGTAGTATGGGGCGATGCTGGAACCAAGTTTTTGCACCCTGAGATGGTCGTGATGTCGGTTTATTCCTTTTGTTCCTGCTTTCGCATAGGTCGTTAAGTTCTAGGGCTCTATTTGTCTAGTCCTTTATTCCGCCCTTCGGTACCTCCGCGAAGGGGTATGATTGACCTTTGCGCAACCCTAACCTTTTGTTCAGGTACTTTCACACTGCTAGGGTAGCGTATTGCGTAGATTCCCAAATTACCTTAAGTGTCTTACTTATCTTATTAAACGATCATGGTTAGCACTATGTAAATAGATATCCTTACTTGCGTTCAATTAACCAACGTAATTACATACATTCGCGCATCACATAAGCATTGTTAATGAAATTCATACACAATATGACAAGATGCATTAACAGGAAACAAAGACACAAAATTTGTAGAATGCTTCTCTTTATTGATATGTTCAGATGATTACAGACTCTATCCACCCTGCACACACAGCTGCAGGGGTTCGCGCACTCAGCTGTGGATTTCCACCCTAGGCCTCTACGCACTCAGTTGTAGAGCCTCTACCTACGCTATGACCCGACACGTAGACTTCTCTAAGACTTCTTTCTTATCGCTTAAGACTTCTTACTTCTAAAAGTTGCTTAGAGCTTACTTACTTCGCTCTTTTTATACAATCCCATGGTCCGCAGACCATGGGTAGATCTTTACAGTTGACTTTAGACTTTACAAAATAAGGGCGGACAACCCTTTATGACTCATGACACCTTCACGCTCTGTGACCACAAAATGCGGAGACTTTACAACTTTATTTCAAAATTTGACCCAGAACATGGGCTTTTAGCCCCAAAAATGTCCTTGGGGGATCCCGTTCCCAACAGGCCCCCAACACAAAAATATTGACTCGCCCTCGAGTCACTCGGCGGGCGCGGAGATCTTAGCGTGAAGACCTCCCAGCTCAATGTGTATGACCGCAACCTCGACAGTGCACTGTGCAGCCGCCTACTTTGCTTCTTCAACCATCTGATGGGTCACTGCTCCTAAACTATCGGCCTAAAGCTTTTATCGAGTTACCTGCATATTCGCAAGCTTTCCTTCAATAGAGGTCGTAACCGCATAAGCCTCAACCAGCCAGGCCTTCAGTCATGCCTTCAAAACTTCTTCCTTGTGCTGCGTTGCATCCACCTGCTCTTTCAACTGCTTGGCCTCTTGTAGCTTTGCCAGTCTCTTTGTGAGAATGATGGTTCGCTTTGTACTTTTGACCTCATCATAGCACTGCTGCAGTTCTTGCACTTCTGTCTCTAGTCATTGTACATTAGGGTCCTCTTGCAAGCTTGTCAGGACCTCGAACGACTGCTCAAAAACTTATGTACAATCTTCTATTGCACTGTCAACCGCCGTTATTGCCTCTGTGATAGCCGTTTCATGCTACTCATTTACTTCTAGCAGGGTTGAAGGTTGGGCCTTCAACTACAATTCCGTACTAATCTGAAGGTTCAACTCCAGCTGAACCTGAGCGATCTCTGTGCGAGCGTCACGCACCCCTGTATCCAGCTTGCAAACGCGCACCTCGACTGGTTCTTCCTCAGAAATGGCCAACTCTGGGACCATTTGGCATGCCTCCTCCACGACCAAAAGTATATGCTTATTTTGGTCGGTTGCCTTGGTCATGGCGGTGATGGCAGAGTCTCGCTGTAGTGCCATTTGCTCATTGTCAATCCACTACTCACTGATCAACTATAGGGCGCGGTGCTCACAGGCCCTTAACTCGGCAATCACTCCATCTTGCAATAGGTGGAGCACCTCACCAGGGAGCGCTGCCAGATTCAACCCTACTCCCTTGAGGGAGCTGACAGTGGGCCTGCCAACTTCCTTCTCTATGGTTAGTTCTCCATCAGGCAGCATTATCGCGCTGGTGACCTTTGGGCGTAGCATCTCGGTAGCTTATGAAGTGTCGATAACAAGGTTGGTTGACATCGTGCTAGCCTGTGATGCGTGAGTCTGCAGCTCCTGTAGACCTATCTAAATAGTCCCCAATATTGATTTTTGCTGCTGCTTAAATTGTTGTAGGGCCTTCGTGGTGACATCCCGCACTGTGTCGCTGATGTCATGCAAATCGCACTCTGTGAGGGTGATTGGATCTAGCAATGTCTTAGTGGCCTTGGATTTCTTTGTGGACCCTCCTTTCTCTTGCTCCCTTGGATGTTTGATGCGGTCATATGTCGCTTGTGGGTCCATGTCGTGCTGCTCTGTCTTCTCATTTGTCTCTTCCTTTGTTTTAGGTGAAGGCAACCTCATGCCTTTGTCAGAGCCCCGCTTTGTTCCACCTATTTGCTTCTCCGTCTGCTGAGTGGAATCGTGCTCTGTCTGGGCCTTGTCAGTGGCCTCCTTCTTTCTCTTTTCGGCTAGCTACGTCATCTTGAGCTTGGCCTCCTCCTTCTTGTGCTGCACGGTGGACTTTCTCCCTCCCACCGCCAAGTCTGCTGTAGTGCGCCATTCTGTCGGCTAGTGATCAAGTACTACAACAATGGCATAATTCATTGCCAGGTAAGGCAAGTCATACCATGTCTACGCATGATCCTTCTGCACCCTGATGGACACATGGTGAAAATCGGCCCTAAACTCTGCGTAGCCCTGCAGGTTGGTAAACACCATATGCGAAAACCACGGTTTGCGGTTGATGGCTATGCGGATGTTCATCTCCATCAAGATCCAGAAGATGTTGCTGTCCTTGATGCGCTACGCATCCTTGGTTGCCCACAACGAAGTGTACTTCACTGCTTCTGGTAGGTCTGGCGCAACCAAAGGGAATCGACTGTCCTCTGGAAGCTCCCATGCTACCAACACAATAGACAGCAAGAGCCACATGTAGTGGAACATCTTGCTGAGCTCCTCTGCCTCGTAGCAGTTTGCAAGGAAATCATCGGAGAGATAGTCTGCCCAATTGAACTAGACTCCTTCGGTGCACTGGGCTGCTAGCATGACGACAGGCGCCAACACCTCATCGACGCGACACTTTCTCATCACCTTCCCTACCAAAATATGCCTAGCCACCTTTATAGCAAGGTCATTGATGCTTGATATGGCATATCCACGCGGCTTCTGCACCAGATTAAACTTCTCCTTCATGGCCTGCTCACCAGCTTTTCTGCCAAACATCATGGCCAGATTTTCTCCTGTGTAGGGCAACTGCGTGATCCTGTGGATCAATCTGTGAGTGATGGTTATTGGTTCCTCCAGCCACAGACACCCATCATGCACCAAGCATAGCAGCTGCTTGATGACTAATACTGTAACAGGGGTGCGGTTGTAGTGCGGCACCCATAACAGGTTGAGTAGACCTACCTTGTCTACTCTTCTGAGCCATCTCCGTAGCTCTAATGCTATCATTCTGGTAGTTGTATTGATAATGCAGTGCATCATTTTCTCGGATGCCAAGTGTGGGAAATTCTCATGGTTAGCCAAGTCCCAGTCTTTGAGTTTTAACAAAGGAACCCACCCCCAGCACGGTCCATTGAAGAAAATCTCATCCGGAAGAAGAGGGGTTTGCAAGGGGAACTTGCTCTCGTCGATATCTTTCGGTACCTTGGTCTTGCCTTTGCACGGAGGGATGTAGTCAGGCAACCGAGTGATAGGGTCAGCACCCTAGACTTTAACTTCCTCCATGTCTATCCCCACATCCTCATCATCCATTGGGAAGTCTTCGATTTCTTCCTCCTCAGGCTCCAGATTGATGGCTTTTCTCTTTTCCTGTGCGGTGGGCTTGTCCTTCGGTGGGTTTCTTTGTTGGGGTGGGCTTTGATCTCAGTGTCCTTGGTGATTTGGGGACTTCCACTAATACTTCGACAATCTCTACAGTAGCTTCTTCGGCCTCCATAACAATTTCCGACACCTACTTCTCTGTTGTCACTACTTTGTTATCTATAGCTTTTGTGGGTGCCAACATGATGTTCTACAATAACTCCTGTGTCACCTTCGGTAATGTTGACTAATCCGGGAGACTATTTTCTAAATTATGGATCACAAATGTCTTAGATCTAACAATGTCTCCAATACTAAACTAGCGATCAGAGCTTCAAAGTTCTCGCAGTTAATGTGCACTTGAGAGCTCAACAACTCAATTCTCAAAATGCTAAGTGGTTTTCACTGGGTAGCCACTTGTAATTTATAGGGTATTTTGGATTCAAATCTGATTGTTCCCCCCACATTTGGTTCATTAATGCCGGATTGGTGGCAGATTTTCAAGGATCTGACCCATAATTTTTGTCTTAAATGCCGGCCGCCCGCTTCATTTGGCCGCATTTCTACCATCAAATCATGAATAGTGACTTTAATGGTCACTTTCCGGCCGACCTAGGCGATTTCTCCCTGGGTAGCGCAATCCCCTTTGTGTTTTTGTGAACCCTGTGACACTTCCTTGCTTCGTACACCTCTCCAATCGCGTAGCTCCCCAACCCGGGCAGTGTAGTTTATAGTCCCGTGCCTCCTTTCAACTATCTAAAGTGCTAAGACTACGCTACCTTCATATAGTCATGCGGCCGAACCACTGGTGTATGGCTTCAATCGACTTCCATTCACCTTTCCTGGGAAGGGATCTCCATTCAATTTGACCAACTGAACCACTCCTCCATCAGTAATCTCCTTAATGACATAGGGCCCTAACCAGTGCATTCTGAATTTCCATGGAAATTTAGCGAACTTGCTATCATATAAAAAAACTAGGTCATTTACCTTAAATTTGTGCAGCTTAATGTGTCGATCATGCCATGATTTTTCGTGCTGCTTTTGGAATTGTTGGTGAAATCTAGCTAGAAATCTCTCTTCCTCAAGCTCAACCAACTGCGCGATCCTCTCTTCTAGGGCTCCACGATCCGTCATAACTGTGAGTGCCGCTATGTGCAGAATTGGCACAATGTATTCCATGGGCATCACTGCTTCAACACCATATACAAGCCTAAAGGGTGTCTGTCCAGTCAACTTCTTGCATGTCGTCCAATAGGCCCGTAGTACTACGGTTATGCGTAGGTGCCAATCACTTCGCTGAGCATTGCAAACCTTGGTTAGCGCATTCTCCAACACTTTATTGAATTCTTCCACCATCTTGTTAGCCTCTGGATGATAAAGCATGCTTTTCTGGTGATATACCTGAAATTCCTTTGTCAGCGCGTTGATCGTCTCATTCAGAAAGTGCGTACCACGATCACTCATCAAAATATTTGGACACCCAAATGGCATCAGTACATACTCAAACAAGGACTTTGCAGTAGTCTCGCCTGTACAATCCTTTACAGGCTATGCCTCCACCCATCAAGTCAAATACTCCGTCACGGTGATAATGTACCGCGCTCTTGTCTTCTTTCCTTGGGGCTGAATGGTTCCCACAAAATCTATCGCCCATTTCTCAAAGGGTTGTAACATCATCTGTGGATTCAGAGGAAACTCTTCCCTTTGCGATGGCCTGCTAGTCCTTTAACACACATCACACACTTTGTAGTACGCTTTTGAATCCTAATGGAGGGTTGGACACCACAATCCTGCGCGTAGAATCTTCTGCGTAGTCGCTCTCCCTACATAATGTCCTCCCGCGACGCCCCCATGAGCATTTGCGAGGACAATGCTCCTTTCAAGCTCTGGTACATATCATCACAATATCTCATCGGACCCCATTTTATACAAATGCCCGACAATAACAGAAAGTCCACCACGCGCACCACTAACTCCTTCTGCTGGACGGTGTATCCTTCCGGGGCAGTTCCTGTCGTTAGGAATTGTATGATATCTTTTAAATGACCATCCATGACGCATACTGCAAATAGCTACGGGTCAAGCAATCCCTCCTGCAAATTAGTGGGCTCTTCCCCTATTTCGATGCGTGACAAATGGTTTTGTCCCGTGTTCAGTCGTCCAGGTTTCACAATAACTTCAAAATCATAGTCCTGGAACAATAACAACCACCTGCAGATTCGCCCCCCCAACAAAGGCTTGTTGACCAGGTATTTCAACGCAGAATGATCCGTATACATCTTGAAATGGCCACCCAACAAATAGTGTCTAAACTTCTGGAGCACGTATATCATGGCTAACCCTTTGCACTAGGTGGTGGAATAGTTCTTCTCCACCCTGGGTAACCTTCTACTTGCGAATGCTATACGATGGTCGAAGTCTCCTCCGCCAACCTGTGTCAGTACTACTCCCAGCACTATACATGACACATCGACATGTACATGAAACTCCTTCTTCCAATTTGGGAAGACTAGAATCGATGTGGTGACCATCTTTTCTTTCAATACATCCAAGATTTTCTTACAGTCCTCATTCCAGAAGAATGTGACGTCACTTTTCAACAAATTTTCCATAGGCGCGGTGATCTGGGCATAGCCTTTGATAAACTTTTTGTAATATCCAGTATGTCTTAGGGTAGCGCACAACTTCTTCACACTCCTCGGCGCTTCCAAGTTAAGTATCATTGCGATCTTCGTGGGATCTACCATCAGTCCCTGTCTACAAACCACATGACCCATCAGGGTCCCAAAAGGAACAAAAAACATGCATTTCTTCAGACTGAGCGCGATCTGGTATCTTAGACAGGTATCTAGCATCAGGCGCAAACTTGCAACATGGCGTTTCACAAGCCCAAACATAGTCCAGTCATCAAAGTACACTTCTAGAAACTTGTGAATAAATTCCTTGAACACAGCAATGACTATGTGCAAAAAAATTGCAGGCACATTCTTTAATCCGAACAGCATTACAGTGTACTGAAAACACCCCTACTCAGTCGTGAAGGTTGTCTTGCTTCTATCCTCCGGCACGATTTTGATCTGAAGGTACCCAGAGAACCCATCAGTGAAGGAATATTCTTCCTGGCCACCTACATTGTCTAACACCTCATCAATGAACAGAGTCGGGAAAGGATCATGTACACAAGCGTCATTCAACTTCCTAAGATCTACGCATATCCTTATTTCTTCCTTCTACTTCTTTTCCTGTACCGCCTGTTGAGCTGTAAAAAGGGTCTCTTTCACCTCAAATTACCTCACATTAGTTTGTCAATCCAGGAACATTTTGTTATTCCAAAGAGTGTCTCAGTTTGAGGCTATCATTTGCCAGAGTAATGCTAGTAGTATAGTGCTAAAAAATACTAGAGTAAACGGATGCTTGTTTACAACAAACTACTTTTAAAGACTAAACCATACATTCAGAAAACTAAGAAATTTATCAGTCAAGGGTTCAGTAGCAGTAACTCATCCCTTTGTAAACTGATGGAACCAAAGGAAATCAGGGAACAGATCATCGATCTGGGAGCCAGACAGTAAATGTCAATGCCCACTATAGTCTCAGATAGTTCTACACACCGAAGCAATAATAATGTGAATAACAGGAAATGGAACAACAGATAAGGAATGGAACAACGACTAGGAAATTGTAACAGCAGCTGAATTTAATAAGCAACAACACCTTAGTCTACAAGAATAAATTCAACAATCATGTCCTACAGAAATCAAATGGCAATCCCCTACTTTTAAGGATGAATCGAGCAGCACACGAAATAGAACAACACTGATTAATAATGGACTATAGAACAGCGCTTGAAAGCCACACATACATGCACACGACACACCTTAATAGTAATATGATATTGGTAATCCAGTTATGAATCTTAGTTATAAAGAATACGATTGTATTTTGTAATGGAATGGTAACGTTAATAGATTCAACAATCGCAAGGAAATATAATCTCTAAGATGAATTCAGTAATACCAATGGATAAGTGTACAACACAGATACTCTGTAATTGAACAGCAATAGTATTCTGTAAAGACCAGAAATATTATATCAGCACTTAAAGGAACAGTAATACGTTGCAAAATTAATATAATGGTTCTGTCTCAGAAATGATATTACTCAGTAAATCAAACGTAACAGAGCTGTGATGTAAAATAACAGAACATATCAGATTACCGAATAGAGCTGATAAGCAAAACCACGCATAAACCAAAAGTAATAGTACAGGAGCAAGTGTTCCACCAGGGCCGGGCCCTTAGCCTCCAGGGACACACCGCTTGAAGTTATTCCAGGATCAAAGATGAAATAGCAACCAAGTTTGTATTAATGCATTAAACAGAATTACAGCGGATCACTTCTCCACGAGAGTCGATGATCAAAGTCTTAAATTTAAGAAAAGTTACATAGAAGTATCACAAACTATCCCCCAGGCTAACAGTGCTGCCCCTTTTTATAATGGCGAAGGCGGAGATGTCTAGGTGCAAAAATAGTTAAAGCAGCGATCCCTCAGGATCAAAGGATCCTGAGGGATTCGCCGAACCGTTGGCTCTCAGTTATCTCTTTACTTTCTTGCGCCGAGCCGATATCTCCACTTTCTTTCCTTGGCTGATACGCTTTGATTTGGTTTGCCTTGTTTGCATGTGGTTCCCCATGAAAGGGACAGTGGTTAACCTGGCCTTGTCCTTTCCTTTGGAACGGCAGTCTTTCGTTTTTCCTTCTTCTTGCATAGGAAAATGACAATTGTCAGTGTTTTTGTTTTGCACATTAATCTTACAGATTTTATTACAATTCCTTATCATCTACCCAGTTCATGATGCAAAAGGTTTGTAAGTTTTAATGAAAAGATGTTGAAATAATCACCAAAAACATACCTTCTTTAGTACTCCACACACCCCCCTGCTTACCCTTTTTCATGCCCTCATGAAAACATTGTAGTTGACATGTAAGGCAGTGAGAGAGTAGGCTGGAGATGGGATCTCATGTGGGGGTCTACAGCCATGATGCATAACTAGGTGTTCAAAAAAATGGCCTGTCTGACCCTCAGGCATCTCGTACAGGGCTTGGTATCCAGGTGCAGGGTGCCAAATAATTGGACTCCAGAACCTATATCCTAACCAGGATGGCCCTGCCCTCAAAATGATTTCACCATAGAGGTGCAAGCGGTTGGCGGCTAACTTAAAATTTTCATAATTAAATGGTTCCCTGAGTTGGATATTCGGATTAGAGATTTGATATCGAAATTTAGCCGCATCAATGGCAAGGTCTTTAATAGTAAAAAAGTATTGAATGGGTCCTAATGCTTCAATTACGCCTGGAGTCCCCATGAGGTTCCTATGTTCCCTCCACAACTGCACTGGATTCCTAGGCTCAGCTCTTACCCACAAGTCTAATCCGTTTTCTTATCTTTGGAAAGCATTATAGGCTTTAAGCCATTTAATTTGATTAACCCCAAATGAAATAAATGCCTGTAATTGGATATCCCCAATAAAATGGCCAGGGTTCTGCTCGGTCTCCTGGTCTAACACAAGGTTATGCAGATAGAATTCACACAGTAATCTTTTAACCTTTACCCCGTAGTGCTTACAGCAGTTTATAAAATCATTGATGGTATTAATTTGTATAGGGCCGCCTGCTTTAACAGCCTTTATTTTCAATTGCAAATATCGTTCCATTAAAAACAAGGCATAATTCTTAGTAGGGGCTCTACATGCTAGGACGTCATTGTACAAAGAGCATAAGGTATCCATCTGCTTGATAACTATATCTAACCTACGAGTTACCTTCGTGACTTTTTCTTCTTCCTTTCGCCACCCTTCAAAGGCCTGGCTTTCGGATAAATTGACGTTCCTTAGCTGTTGCTGTAGTTCTTCATACCTTTCTCGAGGAACCATTTGTTCTATGAGTTTTTCTGCTGCTTGCTGAGCTTGCGTCAAACCCTCTCATAGGGTTACCGTCCTCAGATCACTATCCCACATGGTGGTGGTGAGCGGGAGGTTCATCTGAATCTTCTTATTGCGTTTTTTCATGGGTCGTATTCCTTCAGGGGACTGTGCCTCTGTCTATACTTCTTTGTCACAGGCCAATACATTATCTGTTTGTACTTCAACATGGGTAACAGTCAAATGCTGTTCCTTTTGATTTTGAACAGCAGACTGCTCCTCAACAAGGTTTGGAACAGCAGACCGCTTTTCGATAGGGTTTTGAACAACAGGATGGAATCCGGTCCTTCGAACCTTTTTTTGACAGGTTTTGCTGTAATGGTTGCATGTCTCCCCCCCGAAGTCCTTTTTACCCTTTTTCTTGTTTTCAAAATCCTGATCTGCTGTCGAAGTTGAACTATTACATTCAGTAGTCTTTGCTATTCTTTCCGTAATCTCTTAATTTCCTCAATTTCCTTAGAAGGAACAACATTCTATTTACTGCAGCCTGGACTGTTATCTCGATCAATTCCCTAGTTTTCTCCTTGTGGTGCTTCTTCGTTGCTCTGCTCGGGTTGCTCAGGGGCAAGAACCCTAGCTGGTTCTGCTATTTCTTGGGTGACTTCTTTTTCCGCCTCCCCTTCTTCCAGAATTTCTTTTGGTGTAGACTGGCTAGGAACTGATTGTTCCTGCTCTGTATCACTTCTCTCTCCTGTCATACTTTCATCATGAACAGGCTGATTCTCCTTTTCTACCTCCTCGTCATGTAATTCTTCGAGTGCATTTTTATCCTGAGCAGAGTGTTCTTTTGGTTCTTCTTCAGCATGGAGATCTGGTGGGCTGAGAGGTTGGCCATATTCGCCCATATTGGCCAAAATTTTGGCTAATTCATCTTCTCTCAATGGATTCTGCAATGTGCTGCCTTCATGCTGTTCTGTTTCCTCCTCCTGCTCAGGTTGCTCGGTTTCTTCCTCTATTTCTCCTTCCTCATTTCCTTGCATTCCTTTCTCATTTTCTTCTTCTTCTAATTGTGGGGGTTGCTCCTCCCCTGAATCGTTTATCTCTACTGGTTGGCTGGTATCTCCTTGGGAATTTTCCAGCCTCCCTTTAATCCGTGCTAATCGGATCGATTTCCTTCATTTTTCTAGATGCTCTGGTGTACTGGTGGCATGTTTACGTTTTGGGGCTGGCATGGTCAATCCCTCGTCTATTATGGCAATTAGCTCTTCCCAGCTGCTCTGTTGCTGGGTAAGGCTATGGTTAACTATTAACTGTATCAACCCATGGTGACTGACGACTGATTCTACATGTTGTGCCTTTTTCATACTTCGTGCAACATCATGAAGTAAAAAATTTAAGAATGCAGGTAAATTTACAGAGCATTTATGCTTTAATACGGCTAAAAGTTTAAGGTGTCGTGGTCTTACCACGTCTTTCCTGCCTTCACAGGTGATGTAGCTCTGAATAATCTTTGCCAATTCCACCCATGGCTCTCCTAATGCTGCAGGTAGAACCCCTTTTCCTCTAATTGTCAGGTTCTGGCCTTCCTCCTGGAAGGTTTCTATGATCTTCTGCAATCTCTCCTTCTTTAACGTCCATACAGGTCCAGCGGCTGGCAGTCCCGAGACCTCTGCGATTATGTCATCGGTGACTGCTATATGTCTCCCCCTTACTGTGGAGTGATCTTCTTGCAAGTTCTACAAGAATTCTATTGCTACAGTCTCATTGGATTCCTGTAAACGATTGAGATAAGTTAACCATCCTGCTCTTGCCAGGATTTCCCGTGTAGCATCAGAGACTATCAACACCTGTGGTTCTCTCCGAATTGATCTTCCTCCCATGTTTTTGATTTCCCTGTAAAACCTCAGAATTGACAATGGAACAGCAAGCTGTTCACGTTGTTAAAACACAGAGAAACTAATAGACGTAGGACTCGCTGAAAATCTAAAGGACTTTACCAATGCCACAGAGCATACTATGGAAATGGCTTAGGAACAGCAAGCCATGCAAAATTAAAAAATAGTATACCGTTGAGTCGTGCTATTCCCAAGTACGCAATTTCCCGCATAGTGGTCTGACACGTAATCCAACGAATAATGAGGTTAACCTCCCCCCCGCAATGTGATATGCCGTCCCTGTCCGTCAAATATAGGAGCGGCGTGCCGATCTGCCCTTGATCAGAGTCATAAAGGAACAGTGTATAGCAACATGCCATGTTTACAAAAGTAGCAGGTTACCGAAATCGAGGTGCATACTGGGATCGCTTAACAAGTAAGAGATTGCTATGATATGATGCGAGGCTGGGAGGATAGGGCAGCTGCCGTGCACACAGAGTCTCATGCGGTCATTGTCAACTGTTCTGTCATGATTGGTGATAATAGATTTACATGCGTTTTATGGTTCGGGAAATAATATACATTCTTCTTATGTGATTTATTACTAAGGTATAAGAAACAGAAGGGTGTTAATAATTACCTATTGGTGTAAGTAATGTGACTTCAATACCATTAACAGAGCTCTACTGCCGACAGGTTTCCATAACCTTGGCAGAGTTGTTTGTTTCACCCATGGAACCATGATCCTTTGTGTAGGTTTAGGAAATGTTATTTGATGTCAAAATGTAGGCCATTATGTTGGCTTGGTGACCAGTTAGTCATAATGCCATTCACGAGGAAGGAGTGAAAGGTGGGCAAGCCGGCTCGTGATGAGACCTCCTGTTCCAAGGGCTCTTTATTTTGATGTACCTTTTGGACCATATCCCTGGTGTGGTGGCCATAGTGGGAATGCCACTTCACTTTCTTCCTCATGATCATGGTAGATTGGCTCTTGATGAGACCCCCTATCCTACATTTGACAACTTATATAAACAAGTCATTAAAACATCATTTTTCGCTCTTTTTTCTTTCTCTTTCATAAAGTACTTTCCCATTTATACACAAAGGGTGGTTCAACACTCCTTAAGAGTAGGAATGCTGGAAGAAGTCTTAACATCTCAATAGGAACATATAAACTGTTATGAAACCAGCTCACAAAAAGATAGAAAAGAGAGATCCACGCCTTAGAATTCAGCCTCTTCGAGGGGGCAACCTCCTTTACATTACATAAATGAACAATTCTTTGATGATACAAATGACAAAACCTCCTTTCTATATATAGGAGTCTAAGGAGTCACAATATAATCCAGCCGACCTAACAATAATAATATAAAGCCACAAAAATAACAATAGAGGGATTCTATGGGGCACAGAAATAACAATATGGGGGTAATAGGGGCACAACAATATAAATAAGGGGTATAACTACAATAGTAATGGGGTAATCACTAGTATTATAGGGACCCAACATGCCCCTCTCCTTCAAAAAAGTGTTGTCCTCAACGCTTGAGTAGTTCTGGATACTTCTGCATAAAATTCTCATCCTCCCATGTGGAATCTTCAGCGGATAAGTTCTTCCACTTGATAAGATACTCTGAAATTGATCGATTTCGTAGCTGTCGAGTTCTTGTTTCTGTGACTGCTTCCGGTTCCAATATAATTTTTCCTTCCTCGTCAAGTTCTGGCAATATTGTTTGAACTGGGAGCTTGTCGCCTATAACCTTCTTTAAACATGAAACATGGAAAACTGGGTGCAATCGAGAAGCTGCAGGAAGCTCCAATTTGTATGCCATAGTACCAATCTTTTGCAACACCTTGTACGGACCATAATACTTTGGTGATAATTTATTATCCTTCTTAGCTTGCTTTAGGGACATTTGCTTATATGGTTGTAGCCGTAGGAATACCCAATCACCTACATCAAAACTTCTTTCACTGCGATGTTGATCTGCCTGTTGTTTCATTCTATTTTGTGCCAACACGAGGTTATCCTTTAAGAGTTGGAGGACTTGTTGTTGATGTTCGATGTGATGTTCCACTGCCTGAACCTTAGAATTTTCTCTTAAATATGATGTGATGGATGGTGGTTGATACCCATAAAGTGCCATAAATGGGGTCATTTTTGTTGCTGTATGGAAGGAAGTGTTATACCACCATTCAGCCAGAGGCAACCATTTGACCCATTGTGTCTGTTTATCAGATACAAAGCAACGAAGATATCCTTCCAAACATTTGTTTACTATCTCAGTTTGCCCATCAGATTGAGGATGATAAGATGAGCTGTGAGCTAACTGAGTACCAAGACAAGAAAATAATTCTGTCCAAAAATTTCCCATGAAAATGGGATCTCTATCACTTACAATAATCTTTGGGTTTCCATGTAGCTTTTGAACTGTTTCCATAAATGCAGTAGAAACTGTACTGGCTTTAAATGGATGTGATAATGCACAAAAGTGTGCATACTTGGTAAGTCTGTCAACTACCACCATGATGACACTCTTTCCCTCAGACTTGGGTAAACCTGTGATAAAATCCATTGAAACCTCCTCCCAACGTTGGCTTGGAATGGATAAAGGTTGTAATAGACCTGGTGTCTTAATTGTTTCAACTTTATTTTGTTGGCAAACCAAACATTCCGCCACAAACTTTTGAATATCTGATTTAAGGCCATCCCAAAAAAATTCCTTCTTAACCCTGTGGTAAGTTTTTAAAAATCCTGAGTGCCCTCCTAAGGGAGAAGTGTGCAATTCCATAAGAATCTTTTGTTTTAACTGGGAATTCTTACAGAGGTATAAACGATCTTTGTACCATAACGAATCATTTTTCCAGCTAAATGTATCAGAAGTACTGGAATCTTGTTGTAGCTTTCGAATAAGTGCCCACACTTCTTTGTCATTCTTCCATTCCTCCCTTGCTTCGTTTATCCAATCTGGTTGGATAATAGAAATGGCACACAACAATGCTTCCACATCCTCATCCTTTCTTGAGAGTGCATCTGCCACCACATTTTGCTTACCTTTTTTGTAGATGATTTCAAAGTCATAACCCAACATCTTTGTGACCCACTTTCGTTGCTCTTCAGAGGATAATCTTTGTTCTAAAAAGTATTTAAGGCTATCATGATCTGTTTTTACCTTGAAGTGTCTTCCCATTAGGTAGGGTCGCCATTTCTTAAGTGCATGGAGTATTGCCAACATTTCCTTCTCATAAATAGCTTTGCTTAAAAACTTTCCCTTGATTGGACGACTTTCAAAAGCAATGGGTCTTTCATCTTGCATTAGAACAGCACCAATTCCATTTCCTGAAGCATCACATTCCACAATAAAGGTTTTTGTGAAGTCCGGTGTAGCTAAGACCGGTGCTTGGCACATTGCCTCTTTAAGATGTTCAAAGGCCTTTGTTGCTTCCGGAGTCCATGAAAATGAATCTTTCTTCAATAATGTTGTTAGAGGTGCTGCTATTCTCCCATAATTCTTAACGAACTTGCGATAATACCCTGTCAACCCAAGAAATCCTCGCAGCTGCTTTATGGATGTGGGGATTTTCCATTCCTTAATGGCTTTAATTTTGCTAGGGTCTACCTTAACTCCTTCATGAGATACAATATGACCCAAATATTCCACCTCCTGGACTCCAAAGAAACATTTGGATCTTTTTGCATATAATTGTTTCTCCTCCAATAGTTGTAGCACCCTGTCAACATGTTCAACATGATCCTTCCAAGACTTGCTGTAGATTAGTATATCATCAAAAAATACTAACACAAATTTTCTAAGGAATGGTTTGAAAATTGAATTCATCAAACCTTGAAATGTTGAAGGTGCATTGGTAAGGCCAAAAGGCATGACCAAAAATTCATAATGACCCTCATGAGTTCTAAATGCCGTTTTCGGAATGTCTTCAACCTTCATTCTGATTTGATGATATCCCGAACGAAGATCCAACTTGGTGAAGTAAATTGATCCATGCAATTCATCCAGTAATTCATCAATGACAGGAATGGGGAACTTATCTTTAATAGTGAGCTTGTTGAGCTCCCTATAATCTGGACACATGCGCCATGATCCATCCTTCTTGTGCACCAATACTACTGGAGCTGAGAAAGAACTTTGACTCGGTTGAATTATACCAGCCTCTAGCATTTCTGCAACCATACGTTCAATTTCACTTTTTTGGACATAGGGATATCTGTATGGCCTGATGTTTGGAGGAACACTTCCTGGAATCAGATGAATAGCATGATCATGATCACGCATAGGTGGGAGACCTTTGGGAGTCTCAAATACCTTGGAATGATTGTCCAGGACTTTTTGGAGATCTGGAGAAATAGATGATTCCAATGTGGAAACATCTAGTGAACATAATTGTGCAATTACACCTCTTTGCTCCTTTTTTAGAAGCTTTGTCATGCCATTAGAGCTGATTATCTTTCCTGGTTTCCCTGCAATACCCCTTAATTCAACTTCCTTTCCTTCCACAGAAAATTTCATGAAAAGTTCTTGAAAATTAAAAGCTATTGTACCCAAGGATTGTAGCCATTGGACTCCTAGTACAACATCAGCACCTCCCATTGGAATGGAAAGCATTGGGCTAGTCAATACATATTCTCCCATGGATAGCTTGATATTATGGCACTTTCCAGAGAAATTTATTGTTCCTCCATTTGCAATCATCACTTGACACTCTGGTGCTGGATATAGGAAGCAATTCAATTCTTTTGCTACCCTACAATGAATAAAATTGTGGGTGCTTCCTGAATCAATCAACACTATTACCTTTTTCTTCTTGATTTGTCCTTCTATCTTGATGGTTTGAGGAGTGGTAATTCCCGCCAATGCATTACAAGATATGGTCGGATTTATTTGTTCTTCATCTAGGCTTTGTTCCTGGAGTATATCCTCTTCTTTTGACCTTTCTTGCTCCTTTTCTTCTTCCTCTTCACAATCTATGTAGAATAATTTCTTCTCAGCACACTTATGACCTTTTGTGTATTTGCTATCACAATTGTAACAAAGCCCTTTTGCTCTTTTTTCTTCCAATTGTTGTGGTGTCAACCTTGTAGGTTGTGGAAGACTATGGGAAACAACACTTCCATCTTTATAGTTGTGAATGGTATGCTTCCTAGTTGCCATAATTTTGCTTTCCATTTTTCTTGCTAACCTGAATCCCAAAGGCGAACATCATGTTGGATATTATCCTTTAAAGACCCTATGAACACATCAATCCTATGCTCCTCTGGAATATCTTTTACCCTTATGTTCAATTTTTGGAACTCCTCAATGTGCTCCATTACTGAACCCTTTTGTTTGAGACTTATCAATTGGCTAAAAAAAGTGTTGCTTTTTGTATCTTCATAATGTGCTATCAATTCTTCCGTAAAAATTGCCCAAGTGATAAATTTTTTACGAGAGCAAAGCCATTGATACCATACAAACTGATTTGGTTCCAAATATACTGTTGCCATACGTACCTTTTGTGTGTTTTGCACATTATTGAGATCGAAGAACTGCTCCATCTGTAATATCCATGTGGCAGGATCCTTGCCATCAAACTTCCTCATATCCATTTTTGGAATATGGTGGGTCTTCGATCCAACATTAGCGTCTATGGAATCATGATTAACATTACTTTTGTTCACATCATGAGTTTCCTTTACAACCTTTTCACCATTAGTAAGTATTTCTTGTAGAAAATTTGTCAAATCTGTCTTCAAATCTGCCATGTCTGTCTTCAAATCTGTCTTCAAATCTGCCATGTCTCTCTTCAAATCTATCTTCGAATCATCCATCTTAGCTTCCATGCCCTTTATCTTAGATTCCACGCCACTTATCTTAGCTTCTGTTAGCTTTTGTGAGCGTGACATTTGTTGCACTTGTTCTTGTAATTTTGATATATCATGTAGCATTTCTTCTTCTTCTTCATGAGTCATGCTAGAGCTTTCATGTTCCTTACTAGGTGTTTGCATTTTCTTTCCTCGGGGCATCAGTTACCGATAATAATGCTTTACTATGCCCTTTGAATTCCGTTAAAGCAAGCTTACACAAAAATTAAAAAAAAAACTACACACCTTTTTTCACTTTATAGAAGCCTGATATTGACTCTGATGTATCTCTGTAATTTCGGATCATCCAGTTCTGAAATTGCTACCTGTAGTAGCCTTCTGCGTCCTCTTTCCAATGCCACAAGTCTGAGCCAAATTGGATTCTCCAAGGAAGAGTTATGTGAAATCTCCCACAGCGACTTGCTTTTAGACTGGTTCAGTAGAGCGAACTTGTACGACGTGCCACGAGTCACTGTTTCAACCTTTGAATCTAAAACACACACACAAGAAACTACAGTCCGTCCTCTTTCTGTACCTTTTTACGAAATTTCAATCCGATCCTCAGAGAGAGAGTTATGACGATTTTCCCCAGGTCACCTGTTTTGAATGTAATTCAGGAGTCTGCAAAAAGGCCAACTTCCTCAGATCATATCTCCGAAAATATCGCACGAAAAGCTCTGAAATTTGGACCCAAGGTTCAGTGCCAATTCTTCTCAAATGGGTTTTTTTTTGCGACTTCTGAAACGTCACAGAAAAAAAGTTATAGCGAAAATGCCACGATGACCTGTTTGGAGCAGTGAAACCCTAGAATCCAAAGCTCTGATACCAAATGTTATGAAACCAGCTCACAAAAAGATAGAAAAGAGAGATCCACGCCTTAGAATTCAGCCTCTTCGAGGGGGCAACCTCCTTTACATTACATAAATGAACAATTCTTTGATGATACAAATGACAAAACCTCCTTTCTATATATAGGAGTCTAAGGAGTCACAATATAATCCAGCCGACCTAACAATAATAATATAAAGCCACAAAAATAACAATAGAGGGATTCTATGGGGCACAGAAATAACAATATGGGGGTAATAGGGGCACAACAATATAAATAAGGGGTATAACTACAATAGTAATGGGGTAATCACTAGTATTATAGGGACCCAACATAAACCCTTTGTTCTTATTCCTAAATAATAATCAAAGAAATTTGTGAAAATTTAAAAGGAACCAACATGATAAAGGTAACCAATCAGAGCAGAATTAGTGGAACAATGACAACAAAAGATAATGGGTAAGTGTGTCCTTCCCTCTGTCCTCTTACCAATTTAGAGCAATTTCTTATAAAAATAGCGATTTTATAATTCACTGAGTTCAGTATGTTGTCATTTTGTATCCATTGCATAAGTGCATAGCTATGTTCCAAAAGACTTAAAAGAATAGGAACAGTAGGCATCCTTAATTTAGAACAACAAGGGGAGCAAGCATAAGTAAAAGGAATACGAGGATGTTGTTATTTCAAAAAGGAAGAGAAAAAGAATACAAGTGGTGTTCCTTTTGAAAAAGGAACATCAAAGAAAACACAAATGTCGTTCCTTTGGAAAAGGAACAACAAAAATCAAAAATACTGTTCCTTTGGAAAAGGAACAGCAGAAAACACAAATGTCGTTACTTTGGAAAATGAACAACAAAAACAAAAAATGCTATTCCTTTGGAAAAGGAACAACAGAAAACACAAATTTCGTTCCTTTGGAAAAGGAACAGCAAAAAATCAAAAGTGTTGTTCATTTGGAAAAGGAACAGCAGAAAACACAAATGCCATTCCTTTGGAAAAGGAACAACAAAAAATCAAAAGTGTTGTTCCTTTGGAAAAGGAACAACAGAAAACACAAATGTTGTTCCTTTGGAAAAGGAACAGCAAAAATCAAAAGTGTTGTTCCTTTTGAAAAGGAACAACAGAAAACATAAATGTCGTTCCTTTGGAAAATGAACAACAAAAATCAAAAGTGTTGTTCCTTTGGAAAAGGAACAGCAAAAGCACAAGGTAAAAAAAAAGAACAGCAAAGTTAAAACAAAATGAATGGCTAATCCAAAAAGTGCTGTTTCTTTGAAAAAGGAACAACAGAACGAAAATCTTGTCCCTTTGAGAAAAGGAACAACAGAAAATAATAAAATTGCTGCTGCTTCGAAAAGTAACAGCAAAGTGTTGATACAAAAATATGTACAAAAATGATTCAACAAAACAAAGAAATTATGTACAAAGTGTAAAAAGACATAAATCACTTAATAAATCACAGGTGAGGAAGACTTCTCTCCCTCCTCCAAAATTTCCATATCAGAGTCTTTGCGTAGTTGCTGGCAGAAGGACTCTCGAGTGAGTGGTTTGCGATAAAGTCGGACTCGGTGGCCATTTTCCTTGAAGGCATATCCAAAACCATCAATAGTGATTAGAGTAAGAGTACCATTGTCATGTGCCTTCTGGATTTCGAATGGTCCCAACCAACGAGTCTGAAGTTTCCCGGAAAGTCCTGAAACCTGGAATCGTACAAAAGTGCCCAGTCTCCTTCGCGGAAAACTTTGTTTTTAATGAGAGCATCATGCCATTTAGCTCGCTGCTATTGGATCAGTGCAGTGTTTTGAAGTGCAGAGAGCCTGATTTCGTCCAGCTCATTGATCTGCTGTAATCGATTAATTTGTGCCTCGGTTAGATCTAAGCCAACTTCTTGTGTTGTTCGCAATGTTTGGATTTCAAATTCTATGGGAAAGATGGGTTGCTTTCCAAACACTAATTGATAAGGTGAGTAGCCGGTGGTGCTTCTCCATGTTGTTCTGTAAGCCCACAAGGCTTCTAGTAGTCTTGCAGCCCAATCTCGTCTATGTGATGCAATGGTTTTTGTTAGGATTGCTTCTATTATTTTATTGTTGCTTTCTACCTGACCATTTTCCTGTGGGTGGTATGGAGTAGTGATTTTATGCTGGATATGATAGTTTTTGAGTGTTGCATCTATTTCGTTACCAGCAAACTGTGGTCCACCGTCTGTAATTATATCTCTTGGAAGGCCATAACACACAAATATATGGAACAGGAACTGTATGATAGAATCCTTTGTAGCTCTCTGCAATGCCTCTACTTCAACCCATTTGGTGACATATTCTGTTTCCACCAGAATATATGTTTTCTGGTTCGAGGATGGTTTAATTGGTCCAATGAAATCAAGGGCCCATCGCTCGAATGGTTCAATGACTAGCTGTGGGTTCAGGGGCATCTCATCGGACTGACCAGGGCGTCCTGCTCTCTGGTAACTGTCACAAGCTTGGACGAATTTCTTTGCATCTTTGAAAATTGTGGGCCAATAATACCCTGTTTGCAGTACCTTATGTCCAGTTCTGCGATCGGCGAAATGTTTGCCACATGGTCCATCATGGCAGGCTTTTAAAATGTCAAAGATTTCATCCTCATGGACGAATCTCCTAATATGCATATCTGCCCCTGTGTGGAATAGGTAGCCCCAATCCAAGAAAATCGAGCACTCCGTTGAACAATCTGTTTCCGCTCATTAGGGGTTAGATGTTTCGGTAATTTACCTATTGCTAGGTAATTGGAAACATCAGCATACCAGGGCGTTTTAACAACAACAACAAACAAATGCTCATCTAGAAATTGATCTTCAACTGCTGCTGTGTCGATTGGCTTTGGCATTCGCGAGAGAAAATCAGCTACAGGATTTTCTTTTCCAGGTCGATCCTTGATTGTAATATCAAATTCCTGCAATAAAATCAGCCATCTAGTTATTCTGCCATTTGTGATAGGCTTGTTTGCTAAATATTTTATGGCAGAATGATCTGTATACAAGATAACAGGATATCCAGTAATGTAATGTCTGAACTTATTGACAGCATGTATTACAGCTAGAAATTCTTTTTCAGTAACAGTGTAATTCAATTCAGCAGGGGATAAATTTTTGCTAATATAATATGGTTTTTATCCTCTTCCTGCCCAAGGACTGCTCTAATGGTTGTATCTGAGGCATCTAACGATATTTGGAATGGAAAATCCCAATTTTTTCCTCGAAGGACTCGGGCTGTGGATACAAGTTTCTTCAGATCCTGGAAAGCACGTTCACATTTTTTTTCCAAAGAAAATCAAAATTACCTGTTAGTGCATACAAAGCTGCAGCAATATGCGAAAAATGTTCTATAAACCTTCTATAATAACCAGAAAATCCAAGAAAACTGCGTACCTCCGTTTGAGTGGTAGGGGTGGGAATTAGCAAAATTATTTGGATTTTGGCTGGGTCTACCTGAATGCCAGCTGCTGAGATATAGTGTCCTAGAATAAGTCCTTCAGTCATCATCATATAGCATTTTTCATGGCTTAAACAAAGCCTGGTAGCAATGTAGCGTTGTAGGACTTTTTCCAGTGTGTCCAATGCTGGATCGAAATCATCTCCGTACGGTGTAAAGTCATCCATGTATACTTCAAGTCCTTCATTTATTAAGTCTGCAAAAATGCTGAGGATAGCCCTTTGGAATGTGGCAGGAGCATAATCCAAAAGGTAGAACTCTGTAGGCAAATGTTCCCCAAGGACAAGTAAAAGTGGTTTTGTCTTGGTCTTCAGGGGAAATCTGAATCTGATTGTATCCACTGAAGCCATCTAGGAAAGAAAATAATTTCTTTCCTGCCAAAGTGTCTAATACTTGGTCAATGAATGGAAGAGGGAAGTGGTCTTTTTGTTTTGCTTTATTTAGCTCTCTGTAGTCCACACAAATCCTCCACTTCCCATTCTTTTTTGGTACCACCACAAGTGGAGAGACCCATTTACTATCGGAGATAGGATAGATGAAATTGACATCTAAAAGTTTTTGAAGTTCAACTTTTACCACATCTTTCAGATGAGGATTAAGTCTCCTTTGGGGCTGGCGAACAGGTCTCGCATCTTTTTCTATGTAAATGTGGTGTGTACACAATTGGGGATCAATTCCTTTCATATCACGGTAGTCCCATGCAAATGCTTCTTTATATCTCCTCAATAATTGGATGAGCTTCCTTTCTTGTTCAGAGGTGAGGTTGGCATTAATGTTTAAGGTCTTTCCTGGTTCAATTTCCACAATTTTACTATTTGCAACAGAGGTAATAGGTATTGTTTGGTCATGTGTTTCTTTAAGAGGATATTCTTCTAATTCGTTATCGAATGCTGCCTCTATCATGTGACATTGTGTGCGGGATCTGAGTTCAGTTTGACTAATAAAATTATTAATGGCATCGTCTTCTGTTTGGTCTTTGAAATCAAGTGCCTCTTGTATAGTTAATGGAGATCTAATGTTATCAGTAAGGTATGATACAGGGTGCCTATTAGTTTTCATTATTGTGACACTTGGCTGCGCTGGAGGATATAAAGCTAAGTTCTTGATATTTGCTCCTCTGGTTATGGTCATATTGCCTTGTCGGCAGCCAATATAAGCATTGTCAGTTACAAGCCAAGGTCTACCTAAAATCAATGGATGTCCATCAAGCTTGTTTTTGGGATTTATTATCAGAAAATCGGTCGGATACTCCCAGGAGTCAACACATACCATAATATCATGTAGTGTGCCTTCTGGCCTAACCATAGATCGGTCAGCCAGTTCTAGTAAAGTAGAGGTGGGTTCTATAGATGTAATGCCTAGCTTCTGGCAAGTAGTAGTTGTTAAGATGTTAATTGCAGCTCCTAGATCAACTAAGGCATTGGAGAAGGTTTGACCATGAATTTGTACGGTTACTATTGGACTTCTTGGGTCTTCGTATTTAATGGGTGCTTCTTTTCCTGATAATAAGTCAGATAGAGTGCCAACTACTTGGACTCTTGGATTGTTTGTTATATTCCTCCTTGGTTTCTTTACACACAATTCTTTGATAGTCTTTGCATATATCGGATGTCTTGAATGGCTTGGAGGAATGGAATTTTTATGTACAACTTTTTTAATTCTCCCAGAATGTCAAAATCAGGATATTGTGTAGGTCGAGGTATTATTAATCGTTCTGGGAATGGGGTAGAGTGTGTGGTTGCCTGATTATGAGTTTGTTGTTTGTTCACATCCTCTTCTTGTGATGGTTGTTCTCTAGGTAACTGATTTTCAACATGGACTATCTTATCTCCCTCGGTTTCAATAATACGCCCAGATCTTAGCCGAAGATCATTACACTCCCTCAGATCGGCTCCTATTTCTGGTGTTTCTACTATTTGGACAGATTGGACTGGTCTGTTATTTGGGTTAGGGTTGGGTTGGGCTGGGAGTTGCGGTCTCAGGTTAGACTGGGGGTTTTGTTGTAATGCTGGCAGTGTAGGTTGAGGGAGCGGAATGGTTCCTACTAGCTGATGCATCGGTCTTTGCCAGTTTGTTTGCTAGGCTTGACTTTGTGAAGTAGGAGGGGTCCATTGTGCTGGGTATGCATTACTTTGCCAATATGGTGGGGCATAGGGAAAATTCAGCTAATTGGATTGGCTTGCTTGATTCGGCCACGGGGTTGATGAAGGGAATGACTGCTGTGACCAATTCGGGAAGGTGGGTTGATTTTGCCACATATTATATTGTTGAGCATGATACGGTGGAGGCTGAAAAGAAGAAGTTGGGTCTGAAAACATACTGGATTGTCACGGCTGCCACTGACGGCGCTGATTGAACAGATACACTAATTTTGGTTCTTCTTCTGCTTCCTTGTATACTTCTTTTAATCCGCGAAGTGAGGGACAACTTTCCGTAAGGTGGTCTTTTGTGCAAATGGCGCAAATTTGGATTGCATCAAGTGGACACTCCTTATGGCTATGTTTCTTCCTGCATCAGGGACAGAAGATTGCCAAATTCTGTTCTGCCTCCACTTGCTTTTGTTTGGCCTGCATAATATTAAGTTGTGTTGTTAGTGTCCCTAGTATATCAGTTTTAAAATTTTCCAATAAATTTCCAATTTCTGCACGCGTTACTCCTTCTGCCGAAATTTTATTATCTCTTGCAAACCGATCATGTTCTGCCAGTTTTAGTCTTGTGCTACCTCTCGAGCTCCTGATACATAAATCAATAATGTCAGCAAAATTTTCCTGATAAATATCTCCTTTTCCCATAATGTTTAATGTTTCAATCCATTGTTCCTTCATACCCCTAATTAATTCTTTTTTTAACACATTATCAGGTAAAGGTAGTGATGCATAAGGAGATCTTTGAAGATTATACTGAAAACGTTCCACATACTCCTCTAATGTTTCATTTGGTCTAGCTACCATCTGGAATATTTCGTCTTTTAGTTCTCTAGACCTGCAATAGTCTTGATATTTTTTTAGAAAAGATTCTTTCATTTGATCCCAGTTATTTATAACTCCGCCACCTAATCCCATAAACCATCTTAAAGCAGCCCCTTTTAATGTAGAGGGAAATAATTTCAGTTTCTGGGGGTTGGTGGTGTAATCATATCCCCTACACAGCACATCGAATTCAAATAGGAATGCATCCGGATCCTCTAATGTAAGACCATGGAATGTAGGGATATGCTGAAGAGGAATTGCTTTCATAGGTGCATTCGCTGCAGTATCCACGATGGGGTATTGCAATGTAGAGGTTTGAGTGTTTGGCTGGTTTTGGTCCATTTGGTAAAATATATGCCAATAACCTTCTGGGATATCTAGGAGGGTATTCCTAGGTTGAGAGGGAATGGTTTTAACATGAATGGTTTTAATAGCGCTTCCCTTATCTGGGATAATGAGAGTGCCTAATGTCTGAGGAGATTGAGTTTCTTCAACCTCTTTATAAATGATTTTTGCAGCACTTCCCCTATCTGAGCTACTTAATGGCTGAATTGCCCCAAGAGGAGGTCTTGGTTCCTCAGTTTCTCCTGTCTCTCCTCTTCCTTCACAAAGGTTGCTAAAATTCCCTTCTTGCAATAGTTATGGGCTAGAATTTTCAATTTCTTGAAAATCCTGCTCTTCGGTTTGACTATGCACCTCAGCAAAGGCTACAGATGGTGATCCTGTGGCCTGAAGGGAACTAGTAGGCTGTCTAGAAATAACTTTTCTGGGTCCTACTGAAGGCTGAGATTCTGCTTTCTTGAAGATTTGGTCTATGAAGGTTGATCGGCCAAGGGTCACTGACCCCTTAGCTTTTTCTGGCTTGGGTAGAGGTTTGGAATTCTTTTCTGGCTTTTTCTGCTTAGTCATGCACACAAATCAACTGCTAGGTTCTACCTAAACAAAACAACAGCAAATCTGTAGGAAAGCGGGCAAGGGAGCGGGGCTGTTACATGCTCCACACGTAGGTTCTTACCTTCCGTTTTTAAAACCCAATTCTTCCCTAGCAGGTAATTACACTACTCTGAAAAGAAACAAATGGCTACACTCTTTCCCCGACAACGGCGCCAAAATGTCGAGCTGTAAAAAGGGTCTCTTTCACTTCTAATTACCTCACATTAGTTTGTCAATCCAAGAACGTTTTTTTATTCCAAAGAGTGTCTCAGTTTGAGGCTATCATTTGCCAGAGTAATGCTAGTAGTATAGTGCTCAAAAATACAAGAGTAAACGGATGCTTGTTTACAGCAAACTACTTTTAAAGACTAAACCATACATTCAGAAAACTAAGAAATTTATCAGTCAAGGGTTCAGTAGCAGTAACTCATCCCTTTGTAAACTGATGGAACCAAAGGAAATAAGGAAACAGATCATTGATCTGGGAGCCAGACAGTAAATGTCAATGCCCACTACAGTCTCAGATCGTTCTACACACCGAAGCAATAATAATGCGAATAACAGGAAATGGAACAGTAGATAAGGAATGGAACAACGACTAGGAAATTGTAACAACAACTGAATTTAATAAGCAACAACACCTTAGTCTACAAGAATAAATGCAACAATCATGTCCTACAGAAATCAAATGGCAATCCCCTACTTTTAAGGATGAATCGAGCAGCACACGAAATAGAACAACACTGATTAATAATGGACTATAGAACAGCGCTTGAAAGCCACACATACATGCACACGGCACACCTTAATAGTAATCTGATCTTGGTAATCCAGTTATCAATCTTAGTTATAAAGAATACGATTGTATTTTGTAATGGAACGGTAACGTTAATAGATTCAACAATCGCAAGGAAATATAATCTCTAAGATGAATTCAGTAATACCAATGGATAAGTGTACAACACAGATACTCTGTAATTGAACAACAACAATATTCTGTAAAGACTGACAATATTATATCAGCACTTAAAGGAACAGTAATAAGTTGCAAAATTAATATAATGGTTCTGTCTCAGAAATGATATTACTTAGTAAATCAAACGTAACAGAGTTGTGATGTAAAATAACAGAACATATCAAATTACCAAATAGAGCTGATAAGCAAAACCACGCATAAACCAAAAATAATAGTACAGGAGCAAGTGTTCCACCAGGGCCGGGCCCTTAGCCTCTAGGGACACACTGCTTGAAGTTATTCTAGGATCAAAGATGAAATAGCAACCAAGTTTGTATTAATGCATTAAACAGAATTACAGCGGATCACTTCTCCACGAGAGTCGATGATCAAAGTCTTCAATTTAAGAAAAGTTACATAGAAGTATCACAGACTATCCCCGGGCTAACAGTGCTGCCCCTTTTTATAATGGCGAAGGCGGAGATGTCTAGGTGCAAAAATAGTTAAAGTAGTGATCCCTCAGGATCAAAGGATCCTGAGGGAATCGCCAAACCGTTGGTTCTCAGTTATCTCTTTACTTTCTTGCGTCGAGCCGATATCTCCACTTTCTTTCCTTGGCTGATACGCTTTGATTTGGTTTGCCATGTTTGCATGTGGTTCCCCGTCAAAGGGACAGTGGTTAACCTGGCCTTGTCCTTTCCTTTGGAATGACAGTCTTTCGTTTTTCCTTCTTCCTGCATAGGAAAATGACAATTGTCAGTGTTTTCATTTTGCACATTAATCTTACAGATTTTATTACAATTCCTTCTCATCTACCTAGTTCATGATGCAAAAGGTTTGTAAGTTTTAATGAAAAGATGCTAAAATAATCACCAAAAACATACCTTCTTTACTACTCCACACGCCATTATCCTTACCCAATTAGATTCTTCTACGGGCTCAATGATGCTTTCTGTGAGCATCTTGTCTAGCTCTAAGCGGACCTTCTCCTTATGCTTTGGATTGAGATGGTAAGGTCTTTATTTAACCAGTCTCACATTGGGCTTCAACGTGATCTTCATAACACCCAGGTCTCCTATTACCCCTTTTAGATCCGTAAACTTGGTAGGGAACAAATCTTGGTATTCGCGGAGAAATTCAGTGACCTTATCCACTGTCACATCATCCCAGTAATCTCCAATCTTCGCAAATTTGGGCTCTGCCTCTGTACCAATATTTACCTGTTTCATTTTTAGTGGCGTGGTTATATCAGGATTCTCAATCTGCGGTCCCTCAACCTCGCAGTGACCTTTTGTTTCAGGGATGTTAATCTTTCGTGGATCCTCATCTTCTTCTTCAACAGTTACGTTATAGCACTCCAGCGCATGACTCAACTGAGTAGTCCAAGCGGGTTGAATCAGGTCCAGAGGATCCTACGGTATCCTAAATATTGCTACTTTCACTTCTTGTAGTGCCTCATCAATACAGTCAAACCCATCTTCAAATCTGAATTTCATTATGAAACCTTCGTGCAGAATATCCCATTCACTTATACCATGGCAGAGCTCTATTTCTAAGTACCAGTTCATCTGGATGACATCTAGGGTGTGACAGAACAAGTGCACCCATTCAGATTCCCTCCATAATCCTGAGCCCATTTGGCCAAGTGCGTGCACAGATCATCCTTCCCATCATATTTGTCTATCATCCGTACCTTTAGCTTCCCAAATCGTGTTCTCATCATCCTCCTACACTCGCGCCAATCATCAAAGCTACCACTGTGTGTACCCCACCATCTTATGGGCGTAGCGCGTAGTGCCCAGTCCAAAGCCTGGAAGCATTGTTTCTCGGGTACCTCCCGCTCAAAAGTGTCCAAAAATATATCCACATCATTCAGGCCATCATAAGTGGGCCCTCTGATGACACACAACGCAGGGACTGGGTCATCACTCAGTGTGGTTACTTCGTGTAATCGATTCTGCCAGTGCTCTAATTCTTCATCAAAGTCTGACGTGCAGTGACTCTCATGATCCCATGTAATTCGTCCATCCGTTGTTGGATTCACCCAATCTTGGTCTCGCATTGTTATCTTATATATACAGTCCAAATTATCATTGCTATCATAATCATGGATTGGTTCAGTATAGTGCGATCCTTCAGCAAGATCTAGGGGTATTATTACGCGGAGCGATTTCTTCTCAAATATTATCTTTCGCTTCTTTAGGTTGATTACTCCGTTCATGTAAGTAGCCCAATCAATGCTAAGGAGCGCAGGGTAGGGGTTGCTGTCATCCACTATTTCTATTACTTCAAAATCAGCCAACGCGCTTGTGCCTTCAATATCTATAGTCACCCCCTGCATTCGCCCCATGGGGATGATCTTTTGTTGATTTGACATCCCTAATTGAATTGGAGACCACTGCAGCATGGGTCTTCCCATCCACTCCCAAGTCTGCTTTGGTAGGACATTTGCGTCTAACCCCGGATCCAAAATAACCTAATCCATTTCATACTCTCCTATCTGCACGGTCAGTCTCATCTCTCGTCTTGTCCTTGTTTTATGCTTACGAATATTTCGTAGCACGCGAAGTTCACCCGGAGTGTTTCCAACGCATCTATTTATAAGCTCCTGTAACCCCTTCACAACCTTGGTATCACGTAGTAGCTTCATGCAGGTCTCTAGAAAGGTCGTAAGCATAGACGGATCCATTTCCTAATCGGGCTTATCCTTGCTCCCTGAGGTGGAGGCCTCAGCGAAGCTCTTCTTTTCTTCCATGAAAGTTTCATGTGTGCGCTCCAAATCTAATTCAGCCTCCTTCGCTGGTGCTTTGTGAACCCATGCGCTATCATCAGGCTGCTTCCCCTGTTGCAATTCCACTCTGGAGCACTATATTCACATTCAGATCCTCTTCGTGAGGCTCATACCACATCATTTGCAAGTTCTGAGTCAGCTAAGGTGGTAGTGCCCCTTTGTCGCATATCCTCGTTATCAGCGTAGGACAGTGCTTTGTTTCATTATAAACAAGAGAGAAATATTTGAACGACAGACTTGTTGGGTTAGTGTTGTCATGGGCATAGTGTCCTGGTCCTCCGTAATTATAGCAGATTAGCTGTCCTCGACCTCATAGTGTCTTGGTTCTCCGTAATTGTAGCAGATTAGCTGTCCTCGTCCGCGTCCCTGAAATCCTGTTTGCGCCATCCCTGCACTGTGGTCAGGGGGACATGTTTTTTCCTGAACCGTATAGGTGGGTGTTCTATCAATCATCAATTCATAACTTCTGCAGTTGCACTCATCATGCCCTACAGACCTACAGAAGTTGCAGAACAATTGTTGTGGTGTTTGTACAAACTTCTGCAGAAAGTGATAGTTATCCGTCGTATGTTTTCATGCTACCTGACATATAGCGCAGTACAACGCAGGCCCCACGCTTGGTCCTACTTGGGCTTCCGGCCTCAAAGGCATTGGCCCCCCTCCTACAATATAGTTCGAAAATACTAGGAAATGGTCTTTGTCATGCCCCTGACCCTTGCATTTCAGGCACCATACCTCTTCGCGCACCTCCGGTCGAACTGTTCTGTCCTGCTTCAAACTTTGCATTTCCAGGAAAATGTTTTGCAACTCCGCATGAATCTGCTGAACCCTGAGATTTGGATCTTGCATCGGTGTTTCATGCAGTCTCATTGCAATCTCCAAGGCTTCTGCATGAGTCATAGTCTTCTATTGTGACACCGCAACCCTTAGGTGTGGCAGGAGCGAAGCCATGAACCACTCACGGTGTTGTCCATCTGTTAAGGTCATATTAGCTTCACGGATTTTACACTTCAATCTCTGATCTAATTCCCAAGGTGTCTCGCCTGGTTTCATCGTGATTTCCTTGGACCCCACAATCGACTGTGCCTCAGATTTAGGCCTACTAAATTCTTTATTTAGCGCGATCTGGATGTCCGCCACCCTAGCGTTTGGGTTATTATTAGAGTACTTGATTTACCAAGTTAGCACGCGATCTTGAAAATCACTAGCCAATGTTGCCTTCTTCATGTGATCATTTGTAACACCCTCAGCTTCCCAAAAAACTTTCATAACGAACCAAAACTGATCCGGGTCCTCATTTCCCAAGCCTTTGAACAAATGCAGCTTCACTGAATTTGCCATGCTGAATTGCGGTGGAGGTGGAGGTGGTATGGGTGAAGTCATAGGTGATGGTGGTGAAGTTGGAGGTGGTGTGGGTGGAAGTTGCAATCACGGGAATCCTTGTCTTATTAATTGAATAGCACTTCACGGATAATCCTGCGCTACTCCCTCTTCGTCACCCAATGGAGCTAAAATCAATAGACTATATTCAGGACCATTTCTTCCTTCGTCCCTGTAAGTGTTTCTGCTTCGCATAGCTCCGAACATCAAGGTAGCTACATAAGCCATTTTTCTCAAAATAACATCTTAATCTAGGTATTCAAATTCTTCAAGTACTTACCTCGCAGACCTTTGAAAAAGCATCGCTCCGCCTCCCTATAGCTAATTGAGGTAAAGACTGCAAATTCAGTCATAAATCCTCCTATGATGTGATCGAGCACATGATTGACAACACAGGCGATCTTATCCTTAGAGGCTTCCAGTTTCTGTACTAACTCCAGGGTCCAAACAATAGGGCCGTCAAGTCTCCACCTTCCTTGGCTATTCACTAGCTTCACAATCCACTTGTATAGCTCAACTGGAAAGGAGCAAAAAAATATCTCGTGGATTTCTGTATATAGGTACCTGTCCAGCCAAACAAATCCCTACACTACTGGCCCTTTTGGCATCAACCCGCAGAGCGCGGACCGAAGTCTCACCCGAAGTAGTATGGGGGGATGCTAGAACCAAGTTTCTGTACCCTGAGATGGTCGTGATGTCTGTTTATTCCTTCTGTTCCTACTTTCACGCATGTCGTTAAGTTCTAGGGCTCTGTCTGTCTATTCCTTTATTCCGTGCTTCGGAACCTCAGCGAACGGGTACGATTGACCTTCGTGTAGCCCTAACCTTCTGTTCAGGTGCTTTCGCGCTGCTAGGGTAGCGTATTGTGTAGATTCCCAAATTACCTTAAGTGTCTTACTTATCTTATTAAACGATCATGATTAGCGCCGCGTAAATAGATATCATTACTTGTGTTTAATTAACCAACGTAATTACATACATTCGCGCATCACATAAGCATAGTTAATGAAATTCATATACAATATGACAAGATGCATTAGCAGGAAACAAAGACACATAATTTGTAGAATGCTTATCTTTATTGATATCTTCAGATGATTACAGACTCTATCTGCCCTACACACAAAGCTGTAGGGGTCCGTGCACTCAGCTGTGGATTTCTACCCTAGGCCTTTGCGCACTCAGCTGCAGAGCCTCTACCTACGTTACGACCCGACACTTAGACTTCTCTAAGACTTATTTCTTATCACTTAAGACTTCTTACTTCTAAAAGCTGCTTAGAGCTTACTTACTAAGCTCTTTTTATACAATCCCATGGTCCGCAGATCATGGATAGATCTTTACAACCGACTTTACACTTTACAAAATAAGGGCGGACAACCCTTTACGACTCATGACACCTTCGCAATCCGTGACCACAAAATGCAGAGACTTTACCACTTTATTACAAAATTTGACCAAGAACATGGGATTTTAGCCCCCAAAACTGTCCTTGGGGGATCCCGTTCCCAATAGCCTAGTAAAGATGGAAAGATAAACATCAGGGATGTTCGTGATTTTCCCTTGCGAACAATCCTCTTTACTATCGCAAAGTTGGCGGGTAGTGCGACACTTCATATGGCGAATAGATCATACATGCACTATGCGCTCGAGTGTCTTGAGCCAAATATATTCAACTAGTGTGAGGCAGTACTTTCTTCAATGAAAGAGTAGCTGACTAAAGTAAAGAGAGGTAAGACGAAAATTTTTGGCTGTGGTTTGGTCTTGAATGCTTTTACTTTGGAGAGAATTCCATTGGTGAAACCTCAGTATGTGTCACTGAGTTTAACTAGTCTAAGAGATCCACGAATGCAGAGATGGGTCGATTTGATGGCTAGACATGTTGGTCAGTCATCAATCTCATTTTCTACTGCATTCTTTAGTTGGCTTAGTCGACAACATATTGTCATCGAGGAGTATCCATATGCAGGGATGGATTTTCGTGGAGATCCAGATTTGAGATTACTAGTGGGTGCTTAATGGGGTGCTATAGGTAAATTGTTTTGACCATGTATTTTGATTTTTTGAGTTATTACATGTTTTTGTGTTTTTTGATGTTTCCAAGACTAACCTAAAAATTTTCTCATGCATACAGATGTTGGCACTGTTCGACCAATGGGTCATCAACAGGAGGTGGGTGAACCAATGAGGAGAAATGTCAGAAGAGCAATTCTCCAAGATTTGTATTTGACCGAGACACTGGCAGAGTTGCAGGATCATATAGAGGGGTTAACCCTCGATATATCGGATGTGAACCAATGAGGATAAATGTCAGAAGAGCAGTTCTCCAGGATTTGGATTTGACCGAGACACTGGTGGAGTTGCAGGATCATATAGAGGGGTTAACCCTCGATATACCGGATGTCAAGATCGGGGAGTTACCGATGAGACTACAGAACCATACTATTGGTGTACCTAGCCATTGGATGAGGCTGTTACGCATTATAGCTCAGGCAATGACCTGTTATCATGAGCATCATTAGATCTACTTAGGATGATTTACTGTATGCATTTTAGGTTTTTAGGTTAGATGACCAACATGTCTTGGAAACAATTTTTTGTAAAAACTTTGATCTATCTATTTTACTTACACTGTTTTTATATGGTTATGTGTAATCCTATTCAACTCTTGATGTGATTTGAAAAGTTTCTTTTTACATATGTCGTAAATGTCTGTTTAACACATAGTTTGCTAAAGAATCAATCAATGTGTTAAAGTTTATGGAAATGTGTTGATATTGAATGTAATAAAAATGTCTTTCCAAGAGGCGAACTCTAAGGAACATACGATGAATAATTGGATTTTGGACGATATGAACATTAGTAAGTTGTAGTACGACAAGTTGTGAGTCTAGCCTAATAATGATTCGGCGAATTCCAAGCGAAATGGCATTAGAGAGGAGTTCGATCAATGTGCTATACTCAACGATATTGTTTGTAGAATGACCGGTAGAAATCCCTTGAAAACTCACTAACTCGCCACTTGGAGCGAATATGGCGCATGCTAGAGAAAATAGGTTCTGTGTACTATGACCAGCACCATCGGCATAACCAACAAATGGTTCCAAAGATTCTGACATCTACAACAAATGCAAATTGGATTACTAACCACATAAAAACTCTAAAAGTTACACTATGACGCACACACACAATCAAAGCATATATACAGTGTTTTTTATTACACACAATCAAGCATAAAAACATTTAAGATACAACCCGTTTCGGGGCTACGACAATGGAATTCCATCATAATCAACCAACTCGTAAGCACCTTTTGCCAAAACACGCTTGACAATATAGGGGCCCATCCATAGTGGTTCAAATTTTCTAGCTCCTAAGCTATTGGCTTCTTGATCATAAAGCAAGACTAGGTCTCCTTCTAAGAATATGCGAGGCTTGACATTATGGTCATATTGCACCATAATTCGTTTCTTATGTGTTTCGTTGGCCAATGTGGCTTCACGACGTGTTTCATCTAGATGGATGAGTTCTAAGAAACGTGCTTCCTCATCAGAGGTGTCAGGTAACAAGTCAATTGCAAGTTTTAGTGATGAAATTTCACGTTGTATTGGCAAGATTGCCTCCAGACCATACACCAATTGAAAAGGTGTGAATCCAGTTGCATTTCTTACCGAGGTTCGGTAAGCCCACAAAGTTGAGTACAGGATCAAATGCCAGTTTCGTTTGTAAACTCCTGTCATTCGTTGAAGAATTTTCATAAGTATTTTGTTGATGGCTTCAAATTGTCCATTACCCTGTGGATAATAAGGATTATAACTATCATGTGAAAGTCCTAACTTGGTAGTTAATTCAGTCATCATATGATTGCGAAAATGTGAACCATGATCTGTAACTATGGCTTGTGGTACACCAATCCGTGCAACCACATGGTTGAAGAAAAAAAGTGCAATTGTCTCACCATTGTTGTTTAATGTACGCATCACCTCGACCCATTTCGTAAAATAGTCAACGACGATGATAATATACCCATGCCCCCTGGCCGAGGGAGGGTTACATGTCATGAAATCAATTCCCCATTTTGCAAATGGTCCAACAGCGATTACAGGATGCAGTGGTGCAGGTGATAATCAAGTTTTTTGGTAAAAAATATGGCATGCATGACTACTTCTGACAGCAGTAATGAAATCATTAAATATGGTTGGCCAGAAGTAACCAGCACAGAGAATCTTCTGTGTGGTAGCATAACCAGATAAATGTCCAGCATAAGCATCAGAATTGCAATTATTCAGAACTTTCTCGGCTTCCTCATGTGTGAGGCACCTCCGTAAAATTGTATTGATACCACGACGGTAAAGGGTGTCGCCAATGATCATATAATCTTTGGCTTGATATCAAATACGTCACTGTTGCAAGCGAGAGGTATCGGGCTAGAAAGTTTCAGTGTGGAGATAGATCAGTATACCTCCATACCAAGGGTCAGATGATGAGTTTAGAAACAGAGACTCATCTGGAATTGATGGCTTCGCTGTTGAGTCGACGGTGGTAGAGGGAAGGTTGCAAAGAAGCTCGACAAAAACTAGAGATTTATTTGACTTGGATTTGATGAATTCCAAATCAAATTCCTGCAAAATGATGATCCATTTTGAATATTTCCCCCCCAACAATTGACGTGACAAGATGTATGTCATACAGTGGCAATCCAAAATGACAGTGGTCTTTCAGAGCAAGATATAATGGCGAAATCTCTGTACATCTTGAACGGTAGCCAAAGATAGCTTCTTCATGTAAGAATACTTAACTCCCATATCATTGAGATTAGGACTCAAATATTAGATCAGATGTTTAATCTCATCTTCTTCTTGGACTAAAACCATAGCAATGGTTGTATCTGCAGCGACGAGATATAGGAAATAGTCGTTTTGATAATTAGGGGCATACATTAATGATGCTCGGATCAAGGTATCTTTGAGAGCATCAAAGGAAGCTTGCACAACCTGGTCCCAATGGAATGAAATTCCCTTTTTCAAAAGATGAGTAAATCCTTTAGCCATTTCGGCATAGTTGGGAATGAATATCCTTAGAAAGTTAGCCTTCCCTTGGAGTCCCTGTAACTGAAGTAAATTGGACGATGGAGGTAGATCAATAATTGCCTTAACCTTTAAGGGTCCAGTTGAATTCCTTCTTTATTCACTATGAAACCAAGCAAACAACCAGAACCAACACAAAACACACATTTATGTGGATTGAGTTGAATTTTGTATTGTCGGCACCATAAAAAGACGGCTCTCAATGTTACGGGTGATCAACATGTTTCCGTGAATGAGTAGGAAAATCATCTATATAGGGCTGAACAATGTGTTTGATGTCATGGAAAGAATAATTCATTGCCCTCTGAAAAGTTGCCCAATGTTCTTCAAACCAAAAGGGAGTTTCCTATATGCAAACATGCCCCAGGGACAAATAAAGGTAGTTTTATATTGGTCTTATAGGCGGATATTGGTCTGATTATAGCCAGAAAAGCCATCCATAAATGAAAATATTTCACATCCGGCACAATCATCAATTATCTGGTCGATAAAGGGAGTGGGATAATTGTCTTTTGGACAAGCATGATTAACATCCCTATAATCAACACACACTCATATTGTTTCTTGTTTCTTCATGACAAGAACAAGATTGGAAACCCAATCGGTAAGAGGAACGACGTCTATGAAACCAACATGCAAAAGTTTTTCAACTTCTACTTTTATGGCAGAAACCTTCTTCGGATGAACAAGAAGGAGGCACTGCCGCACTGGCTTAAGATCAGGATACATTTTAATCTCATGTTCAACTATACTGGAATCAATACCTGGCATTTCCTCATATGACCAAGAAAATATATCGCGGAATTCATGAAAAAGAGCACGATAAGTTTCAAGTTCTGATGGAGAACAAGATTTGCCAACATGGATGTTTTCTACAATTTCAGGTTTGGTCGAAATATCGATAGAAATGGTTTCTTTGGTATTTGATAAGTTTCGTTAGGAATCGACTGTGTATATAAATACAGAATTCGAAAGGAAATCAATGAATTACGGGTGATTTAGTTGATTTGGAATATCTTCTATGTGATCTGGAAGATGGGATCGATGATGATAATCTTCCCATGGTTCTTCTTCTATCATCATTGATTGGATGATTCCTTCATCAGTAGAAAATGTACGTGAAAAAGGATTAGGGGAAGTACCATATTCTAACGAACAATCAACCCATACAATTGGTGATGATGGATTTGGATTTTCTGCACAAACCAAAAAGATTAATTGCTATGAGAGCTCAATCGGGCTTAGCGGCATGGTTTCATTACGCGTATCAACTTCGGAATTATTGAAAATCTTCCATGAGTTAGATGAAGTGGAAGATATCATGTTACAAGTCTCAACTTTTGCGACTTTTTCCATTTGTGATGGTGGCGGTAGCGAAAAGGTTCCCATTAGGGAAGAATCTTTGAAGTGACCTACTCCAATGTTTTGAAGAGATAGTGGAGGTCCGTGAACTAATGAAATGCTTCTAGTTGTCCATGAACTAGAGGTGAAGAAGGTGAGTTGATCAATTATTGTGATTCCGCCTTTATGAGGGAAAGCAATCATATGGAAGTATGTCGAAACCACAACAGCCATAGCGTAAACACATGGTCTTCCTAGTAAAATATTGTAGTCAAGGGGTCCATCAACGACCTCAACTTTAATAGTTACAGTTTTTCCCCCTGGTTCTATCTGCAGGTTACTTAAAATTCCACAAGGTGTATAAGTGCGATCGTCAAAAGCTTTTAACGTCATAGGTGAACATGACAATGGTGAGCCAAGTGTTTTCCAGCAATTCATTGACATGATACAAGTAGATACACCCTCGTCAAAAATGGTTCGGTGAATGAGTTTATTCAGAGCATTTACTTGGATCAAGAATGCCAACTATGCTGGTAATTGTGGCGTATAACGCGCATGGTTAAAAACCACGAGATTGGAATCTGTTAGATCAATTCCATCGATTGCTGACAATAAAGCATGCTTTTGGGAGGGACAATTTTGAAGCACCTCAAGCGTCGACATAGCAGAGGGTGTCTGAGCCAAATATTCTACTATGTTATAATTTTTCGGTGCTTGAGCTCGAGGTTTGATTGTAGATTTATGAACAACTCCCTTAGGCGGTTTTATCATTAACTCTGGTGTAATGTGTTGTGGAATGGAGTCAGACGGAGTTGAAGTCGAAGTATTGGGTTGATATATAGTCTGGTTATTCGATGATGATGGCGGATTACCATAATATTTACTTCATGTAGTCACCAAAACATCAGTCTTAGGCTTAGTAGTGGATAGCATAAGCACTTGTGAAGTGGAAGCATGATTTGTAGCAACCAACTGAGTCTCTAGGTTTGGAAAAGGGTCTATCAACACAATGTATGTACTAGAAGTCTTAAGAAGTTTTGAGACTTCAGAGCGGTGAGGACTGTCTCACGTAAAGTGCTCCTCATTACAACATGGATAACAAGGTTTCCTAGCCGAAGAAGAGGAATCACATGATTTCTCTTGAGGGGGAGAATTTTGTTTCTTTTTGGTTTTCCCCTTTTTCTTGCTTCCAGGTTTCTTTTCATTTTTACCTTTGTCAGATGACACGGTATTTATTTTGGAGGCAAGTTTATTATCAGTTATATTAGAAGTTTGATTTGAAATAGCAAGTGTTTGACTAGATGGTCTACTTGTTGTTTGAGTGCTTGAAGAACCTATCACGCTGTCACCGACATGAGATTCCTTACTAGATGGAGGTGGTGGAACAGTAAAAGCTGGTCTAGGTGCATTTGGAATCTTATCATAGATGTTATAGACATATTTGGGCACTACAACCCCAATCACATATGTCGATAAACCAAGGGCTCTTAAACCCCTAAAAGTGTTGTTTCATACCCTAGGATCAAGGTCAGCTGACTACATCATTTCCTAGAAGTTCCACCTGAAAAACTACTCAGAACTGGTCAAAACGTACCCATACAGACTGCTCCTTGGTCAAGGTGTGATGCATCTCACCTATTACACATGGGGGGTGCGATGCATACTGAAAAGGACTTCTGTAGGGTGCGATGGGCGAGAGTAGACAAATGGCAGAAGCAGTTGGCCAAGTGGAAACCCAGAGAATCTTCTAGAAACTGCTCATATGACACTTAACTCTCTGAATTCACCCAGGGATGAGTAAGAGATCATGAAATCTCCAAGTGGAACGAAGAACTATCAGTGAAATGACACTAATCCAAAACCCAGAAGCTGACTCACCCCCCTACAAATATCTATATATGGATCCCTCATCCTAGAGATCCAGAGGCTGGAATTTTGTAATCTGTAAGGAAGTGTTGTTGGTTTCTCTTTGAGACATTGTATTGTTGGGTGATCTTGCTTTTCATGAGGTGAAGAGGGCTTTCATGCTGGGAGGATGATGCTGGATCAGACAGCTGGGTTGTAATCCTCTCTTCTACTTCTACTATCAATAAAGTTATTTGAGTTTTCCTCCATATACTTGTGTATTTCTGAATCTTGTATTTGTGTATGCAATTGTATGGTTAATGTACTTCTGATTCTACATTGTTTATGGTATCATAGATCTCTATGCTTTGATGGTTTCTTGTTGCTTTGCCTCTACAGGTGTTCTTTGAAGCAGGACAAGTGAGAAAGGAGTGGCAAGTTCTATCAAAGGAGAGAGGAAACAAGCAAGGAGCCAAGCGAAAGATTAAGGTTGGTGCTCTCTGCTTCTCTCTTATCTATCTCCCATAAAGGAAAACAAAAGTTACTTTGAATTGTTTGTTTCTAAGATAGCTACCCGTCTTAGTGGGACTAGAAGATCTGAATAGACACTAGTTTTCCTGGAAACAAAATAGCGACTCCACTTGGGAACGAATAGTTTGTTTGTTTATTACTATTGTTTGCTTTATAAACTACAGACAGAGTGTGAAGTTAAGCCAACTAGCCTTTGAACTGCTTTTGCTATGCAACTGCAAAGTAGATCAACGCTGCTTCAGTCAATCTTCTGGTTGGTTTATGAACTGAACATCTGACTTGCAAACATCCTAATTCCCTGGTGGTAGCTCAATAACCTCATAAGATCATACCCGTATACTTTGTGTTTACTGTCTATCATAGCTTGGCTGAAATAACTGAGCTTAGCTACAAATTGTGAGTGAAAACCAAGCTCAGTTTCGTGCTCTGGTCCATCGCACTGTCTCTCATTGGCAGACTGGATGCATCGCACCTCCCGTGTGCTGCAGGTGAGATGCATCCCTGTTTCCCTTAAGGACAGTTGCGATGATTGAATGAGACAGTTTCCCTCTCTGGAATTTGGTTTTTTCTTCATTGTTTTTAGCTCTATTCAGTAGTTTTGCTGCCTATAATCAGTATATCATTGTTGAAGCCTTCTTCCTTTACATTATCCAGCCTCCATTGATAAGGAACTGTAATTTTTTTTTATGTATTTTTCATCATTTACAGTCCTACTTTGCAAAAAGTAGCTTAATCGAACTGTTGTCTTTTGATTCGAAAGTGTCACAACTGTCGTTTTGAGTCAAGAAAAAGAGTGTCATAAATTCTTCCTCTTTTAGATAGTCAATTTTACTTTTGCCATTGTATTTGATTTGAATTGTCAATTTTTGAAGTGTCGAAAGCAGTTTTCCATTCGAAATTGAAAGTGTCGTCTTAGTCTTCCTTTCGTTTTGAAAAGAAATTGTTAAAGTGTCACTTTGAAGAAAATAATTCAGATTTATACTTAATTTCCTTTTTGGCATTCACACATTAAGGAAGCAGAAAAACAAATACATGCATGTGCATTTGCATTGAGACTACATGCAGAAAATGATTTAGGAAAAGTGCATTTAGTGTGTGTTCTCTGCTCTCTATTGAAAGAATCACACCTTTCTTTCCTTAGTATCTAGGATTTTCATTGCTAAAAGAAAACAAACGACTGTTTATCATTTTAAATTGCATACTTAGGAATTTTACATCTACATCACGCGGTGAACGTTGAAAGGCAAACTTCAAAGAAAGATCAACTCTAAAATAAACCTCAATGAACATAAAAATGCTTTGGAACCTAACACACAACATCTAGAAGTCTAGGCTAGAGACGTATTCCAGCGTCGTAAAACCTGGTAACTATCGTTTTCATCGAAGGTTGGGTGATTCCTCCTCTTTGATACGATAAGTGCCAGTACGGACTTCTGCTCCCCATATCATTGAGTATATATTGGGATACCACAATAGGCTGGTATCCTTTATCCTTAGGGAGCCGTGTTTGCCGCCCTATCGATCGCAATGCACTGAACACAGCATTCGGGAAGATTGACTACCGTACATAAAGTCCTTGGTAATTTATCTTTAATTTACCGCCAAGGTGTATATTGCAGTTTTGTGATTGGATTGGTAATCCCTCTGTCTAGACTTCTAGAGTAGTCACCTTCGTTCCTTTTCGACTCCCTAAAAGAAAAGGTCCATCTAAGCACTTGTCACTTTAGGCTCATTAAAAATCAAAGGCGACTAGAGTCATCTTTAGCTTTTCCTCGACTCTTAAAAATTGAAAAACCAAGTTGTGTCAAAGCGTCATAAAATTCATTTAATTTGGAATAAAATTTTCCCCTTTTTAATTTTGAGTTGATCGAGTAATCCACAATCGTGGAAGAAAGTCAATCAAAACCCCATCGTTCATGGAGGCTAACGAGTCAACTAGCTTTGACTCTGGAAATGAAGCCATTCCGGGCCAAACGGTCTCGTTTAACTAGGTCGAAATCTCCTGGTTTATTTGAAACTTGTGTTTCAACATCATCAGAGACTCCAGTTACTCCAATTATTTCTGGTACCCCTGCCTCTACAGAAGAAGTTCCACAGTTACAAGGGGACATTAGAACTGATCCTAGTGTAACAGTAAACACTTCTATCCCTGAACCAGCTCCCACTAGGGCTGATTCAGAAGGTGTCACCCCTCCAGTATTTGTAGCTGCAGAAACTATACCTTTTTCAGCACCGGAAATATTTTACGGACCTGACGGTCTACCTCTTCCACCTGGACTGATTGCTATAGAAGATATTGTGGAGGATCTTCCATCCAGTACCCCATTCCATTTTGGAACTGGGATCCACCTATATCCTTCTACTAGGAAATCGCAAGTTCCTGTTGAATAGCTAGGAAATCTTTTGGATAGACTGAATATGTCTGAACAGCCATCAACATCTAGTACTGTATCATCTAATACAGCCGCAGTGGAGCCTCCTGCTGCTACTCCGAAAATGTTCACTGGTATACCATCTGTCCCAACTAGTTCTCAACCACTAGATGGAGTCCACCCAGGGACTGTTTCGACAGCATGGTCTGTTCCTATTTGTTCATCCGGAATCTTATTTTGAATTTCTTGTGTTGAGTCTCAGCAAATTGATCCTTCGCATCAGTATCAATTTGGGCAGTCCAGTCTCCAAAGACCAATTTACCCTTTGAACACTGGATTGCTGCCATATGGGGGGCAGTATGCCTTTTCATTGTTCCCTTCGGGAGAACAACCATATGAGAGTTCACAACAAAATTCAGGTCAACCTGGAATTGCATCCAATGGTTGGGTTCCAATACTGCCTCAATAGCCAAGAGTTGTATACTCAATGCAACCAAATCAACCTGTGTCGAACATTCCCACTACACTGACTATTGTGACGGTGTCGCAAGTACAAGCGCCGCCTGTTGTATGTCAACCTCAAGTCTCTCAGGTCGTAATACAACAGCCTCTTGTCTCCACGACTCAATCACAACCATAGATTAGTGGCTCCTTAACTGAAGCGACTCAGGTTCAAACGGGTACTATCACCCCTCATCTTGGTCAAACATCCAGTATTGGACAACAACAAATGGTCCAACAACCATGGCTGGTACAATATCAACAACCACAATTCTAGCAAGCTTACCGAGGACCTGAGCAACAAAGCTTTGCAGGTAATGGGCAACCGTATCTTTAAAATGGTTACCAACAATCATATTATAATGGTTATGCCCATCAACCTTATTAAAGTTATCAACATCAAATACATTATGCTGGTATGCAAAGACCCACTGCTCAGGCGATCCCATCTTATCCTGGGTATGCTTCGCCAAACCTAAATCAACAGTTGCCTTTTGTATCAACTTTAGAATTACCAGATCTGAACTGGCTAACAAATGATCCAATTGCTTACGCCCCTTGGTGGCCAACGATTCCTCATAAAATTCCTTCAGATATTCCTAAATTCAATGGAAATCCGGGTGAAGATTCATCAAATCACGTAATGACCTTTCATTTGTGGTGTTCATCCAACACCCTCAATGATGATTCGATTAGGCTTCACCTTTTTCAGTGAACGCTAACTGGTCCAGCAACAAAATGGTACATCGAATTGCCTAGAGCTTCATTCGATAACTTCAGCACCCTTACCAATACCTTTTTAACCCATTTTCAGTTACCCATAAGGTACGAAACAGGAATGGAGATCCTTACCATTTTTAAACAGACAACAGCCACTCACATATCTGATCATATTCATGAGTGGCGACAACGTCGTCGAATGGTAAAGACATATGTTCCTGATCAGCTTCTAGCTGAATGGTTTATTAAGTCATTGTTACCTTCTATTATAGAAGATGTGGCCAAGGGAGGAGTCATCACTGAAGAGCAAGTCATTGCTCGTGCACAATATCTAGACTTGATCTATACTCAGTCTGGCATGCTCTATGACAAAATTCATGATGCTCCTAGACCAGAATTTTTCGTTCCTCCCCCTCCTAAATCAAACAGGGACACTCATGCCAGCGATGGCGTGATTGGCACCTCAAGTACGCAAACTGCAAAGGCTCCATCTGGTAAGGCCCTTGCAGTTTCCAGTGAAAAGCAAATGACAAGCTTCCTGCCTTGGAGGTTAATGCCATGTCATCTAACAAAGGCAAAGAACGAAGCAACCAGGGGGCAAGAAGAAAGGGAAAAACAAAAAGAAGAAACAGGAAGATTCGACTCCTAAAAAATCTTCTAAAAACCCTACTGGGCTTAAGAAACCTTCTCAACCATGTTTCATATGTGATGGGAACCATTGGACGAAAGATTGTCCACATCGAGCTGAGGTCACGAAGTTCTTCAAGAATTCAAATACCTCGACGGTATTGACTGATCTGTTTCCAAACCCAGAAACTAATCTGGTTGCTATCGATCATGCTTCCCCATCCCAAGTGCTTAAGTTGTCCATTTCGAAACAGCAAAATGATGCTTTGATATCAACAAGGAATAAATATTATGGGAATCCACAGATGTCGAACAACAAGGCTACAGATCAACCTAGTAGTTCGACAACAACTTCAACAGAAGTTGTGCCACCCATCATTCCTGAACTAACAATAAAGCCGCCAAAGGGGGTAGTACATAAACTGACATTTAATCCTTGTGCTCAAGTAGTAGAGGATCTGGCTCAATCGCCATCTACTATGTCGACACTTGAAGTACTGTAGAATTGCCCCTCCCAAAAGCAAACTCTATTATTGGCAATAGGTGGGATTGGCCCAACAGATTCCAATCTTGTGGCCTTTAACCATAAAGGATATGAACCTCAATTACCAGCCCAACTTTCCTTCCTCGTACAGGTAAAAGCCCTCAACAAAACTGTTCATCGAACAATCATTGGTGCGGGGGCATCTACCTGTATTATGTCAATGAGTTGCTGGAAAACTTTAGGCTTACCACCCTTGTCACGAACATCAACGACATTAAAAACATTCGATGGAAGAACATACACGACATATGGAGTTTTAAGTAACTTACAAGTTGAACTAGGGGGCAAGATAGTAGAAGTTGAAGTCGAGGTCATTGATGGAAACCTTGACTGCAATATCTTATTGGGAAGGCCTTGGATTTATGCTATGGCTGCCGTTGTGTCAACATATTTTAGAAAGATTTCATTTCCCTTCCAAGGTGGAATTACAATCGTTGACCAACTAACCTTTTTCCCCAACAGTTCACAAGCTACTGGAAGCATTCCATTGATCCATGGAAGTCCTCAATTGCTTCAAAATGTCGAAGTTGGTCTTCTAAAAGACCCTTCTTTAATGGTTACTTTTGCCCTCTCGCCTCCGAGTAATTTGGCGGAAGTGGCAACAGTAGAAACCTGTCACATGATATCTTCTACATCATCAAAGATTAAGAAGAACTCTGACCATTTTGATACTATGGGTCACCGAGGACAGTTCTTATCTTGTGTCGACCTCTTTACAAAATGAAACAAGGGTTATGAGGATAGTTCTTTTACTGTGTCAAACTCATTAAAAAATGAAACAACTCCCTTTCCAAATCGAGTCTTTGATTACGATCTCGTAAAATCCAAGTCGAGTCTTTCAAATATCTCGAAGGTAAACCTTCATTCCAACCACTGCGTTGAATGCAATGAAGCTTCGGGGCATGCACCTTGATTTGCGTCATTATGCTGGGGGCATGTCAACTTATAACAAGCATAGTTTTTTCATTTTAAGCTTGTGTAAACATGAAACCAAAGGCGAGCAATGTCACCGCAGGGTTCAAGCTTGTTAAAAAATAAACCTGCCAACGAGCAATGTTTCTGCAAGGTTCAAGCTTGTTAAAAAATAAACCCGCCAATGAGCATATGTTCCCCTAGAGTTCAAGCTCATTAAAAAATGAACCCACCTTCAGTAAATAACCTTTGTGATTGCCATTCTATCTGCCTTTCGAACCTTGGTTGTGTTCTTTCCATCACCTCCATCCGTTTGGCCGATCATACGCTTCCACTTGATTGTTTACCATTTTGAGAAACAGTTGCGATGAGTGGTCCTGTTAGCCAACCTCCTCACACCAACGTGTTTTGAGAAGTTCCAATATTACCTGGAACTTGTTTGCTACCCTAAACGCCACTCGTTCCTCAAAAAAAGAGTCTACTTTAAACTCTTTTTGGACTTGCTAAATATGAAAAGATTGTTGAGCAATTGGCCTCTCCAGCTCGCTAAAGTGATTGGAAGTTCCATCCCTCCTGTATATTTTAATATTTTTGGACCTGAGGGATTATCCCACAAAAAATATAGAGCGCTTGTATTTTTCGGCTCGCTAAAGTTATCGGAAAAGTCATCTCTTTTGTATTATTTTAATCTTTTTCCGACTCAAGGGATTATGCTACGAAAAAGAACTTTTGGAGTTCCTTTTCATCCCTTTTCAAACTCTCTAAACATGAAAAGGACCGAGTTGTCGTTGTCATTAAACTCGTTAAAACAATAGCGACAAACTTTTCCATCCGGACAAGAGCGAGTTTCACTGTTGCTAGGCTCGCTAAAACATAGTGACAGGTTTGCCCGAAGGGCAAATTATAGAACAAGCATATGTTATCCTCCTCAAGCTTGACAAAAATAAAGAGGTACTGGTCAGCAATGACTGGGGAAAAAGGGAAGAAAACTTGAAGAACTTCATTGGTAGCAGGTCGCTCTTGAACATGACACTTTCACTCCATCACCATGATTGAGTCGAGTTGGGTTATTCCGTTCACTGGTCACATCACCATTGGTCCTCCGTACCATCCATTTTTGGGGTTAACGCTACCAATCCATTTATGTGTCACCGATATGTTCAAGAGAAGTCGCTCAGAGAATTCACCAACCCAGCTAACGCCTCATCCACTGCAATACCTTCACTCTCCATTTTTCATGACCACCATTCCTGAACCTTGTATCATCAGATTGTTTTCACCTCCATAAAATCATTTGCTTTGTTTCGTGTCGTAGATGTGGGATACATCAAGGCCCTCCTACAACTGGTCGCTTCTTGTCGACCTCAACTCATTATCCAAGAAGTCGACTTAGGAACAACCCTTTCAATACTTTGAAGCTTGCATGCCTCAATGGAAAGTTTCTCACTTCTGGCAACAGGTTTATGTCAATGGCCTTCGACCGAAAGATTTTGCGTGGTGTTCGACATCGACTCATGTATTCACACCACGTGAATTGTACTGTAGTACCTTGAGGGTCATTATTATTATCGGTGATTATTCTCACACCTGTTCACAGCTTACATCATTCGCTGGTAATCAGGCGATGTCTTTCCATGTTCGACTCCAAAACATCTTTTCACGTGGATCGACTTGTACATTGGGCGAAGATTGAATGAGTTTGAAGACCCCAGATCTAGTTTCATCCATTCGGGCTGTGATATATTCAGGAAAATAAAGACATCAAATGTACTCCATAGCTGCAAAGATGATCATCCAAGCTAAGGATGATGACTCTACCAGAATCACCAGTCTGCAACAACAGACGATTGTCTGTCCTATGTACATGAAAATGAATTTATAAAGCTGTGCATGGGAATGCCCGCCTCAACTAGATCATGAAAATGTTATGAAGATAATGTATTGTATTGTATCTTATTACAGGTCACCTTCCAGTTCGAAAAACCTCAGATCATCATGATAAAGCATTTCACCCGACATTAGAAGATTTACGACCTCATGCTTTAGGGGTCAACTGTTATAGACATATTTGGGCACTGCTACCCCAATCAAATATGTCGATAAACCAAGGCCTCTTAAACCCGTAAAAGTGTTGTTTCATACCATAAAGGATCAAGGTCAGCTGATTACATCATTTCCCAGAAGTTCCACCTGAAAAACTACTTAGAACTGGTCAAAACTGACCCATACAGACTGCTCCTTGCTCAAGATGTGATGCATCTCACCTATTACACATGGGGGGTGCGATGCATACTAAAAAGGCCTTCTGTAGGGTGTGATGGGCGAGAGTAGACAAATGGCAGAAGTAGTTGGCTAAGTGGAAACCCAGAGAATCTTCTAGAAACTGCTCATATGACACTTACCTCTCTGAATTCGCCCAAGGATGAGTAAGAGATCATGAAATCTCCAAGTGGAACCAATAACTATCAGTGAAATGACACTAATCAAAAACCCAGAAGCTGACTCACCCCCATGCAAACATCTATATATGGATCCCTCATCCTAGAGATCCAGAGGCTGGAATTTTGTAATCTGTAAGGAAGTGTTGTTGGTTTCTCTTTGAGACATTGTATTGTTGGGTGATCTTGCTTTTCATGAGGTGAAGAGGGCTTTCATGCTGAGAGGATGATGCTAGATCAGACAGCTGGGTTGTAATCCTCTCTTCTACTTCTACTATCAATAAAGTTATTTGAGTTTTCCTCCATATACTTGTGTATTTTTGAATCTTGCATTTGTGTATGCAATTGTATGGTCAATGTACTTTTGATTCTACATTGTTTATGGTATCATAGATATCTATGCTTTGATGGTTTTTTGTTGCTTTGCCTCTACAGGTGTTCTTTGAAGTAGGACAAGTGAGAAAGGAGTGGCAAGCTCTACCAAAGGAGAGAGGAAACAAGCAAGGAGCCAAGCGAAAGATTAAGGTTGGTGCTCTCTGCTTCTCTCTTATCTATCTCCCATAAAGGAAAACAAAAGTTACTTTGAATTGTTTGTTTCTAAGATAGCTACCCGTCTTAGTGGGACTAGCAGATTTGAATAGACACTAGTTTTCCCGGAAACAATAGAGCGTGCCAAACTGGGTGTAAATCAATTCTAAGTATTGGGTAGGAGCAATTACTTGTTGTTCAGTAACAACTCCTCCTTTAGCCACATCCTCAGTGATAGATGGAAACAAGGATTTAATAAACCACTCATCTAAAAGCTGATCAGGAACACAAGTTTTGACCATTCAATGACGACGACACCACTCATGAATATGATCTGAAATGTGAGTAGCAGTGGTCTGTTTAAAGTTGGTCAGTAGTTCCATTCCAATTTCATATCTGATGGGTAACTGGAAGTGGGTTAAAAATGTAGTGGCTAAGGATGTGAAGTTATCAAATGAAGCTCATGGCAATTCAATATACCACTTTACAGCCAGACCAGTAAGCGTTTGTTGGAAAAGACATAGTCTTACGGAATCATCATTTAGGGAGTTGGATGAATACCATAAATGAAAATTCATAACATGATTGGATGGATCTTCTCCTAGTTTTCCATTGAACTTAGGAATATCAGAAGGCAATTTTTGTGGAATCATCGGCCACCAAGGTGCATAAATAATGGGATCATTGGTAAGCCGATTTAAATCTGATAATTCAAGTGTTGCGACAAAAGGCAATTGTCAGTTTAGGTTGGGTTGAGCGTAACCAGGGTAAGATGGAATTGCCTGGGCAATAGGCCTTTGCATACCAACATACGAAATCTATTGCTGGAAACCTTGGTAGAGATATGTTTGTTGAGCATATCCAGTATAAGGTGGTTGTTGGGCACTAGGATAAATTTGTTGTTGTCCAAACGCAACATAGGCTTGTTGACCAGGACCTGGGTAAGCTTGCTGTTGACTAAGCCCAACATAGGCTTGTTGACCAAGTCCAGGATATGTTTGGTACTATTAGAATTGTTGTTGTTGATATTATGGCTGCCATGGTTGTTGATGTAACATTTGTTGCCCACTAATGTAAGTTTGATCAGGTTGTGAATAAATTAGACCAGTATAAGTCTAAGTCATCCCAGTCAATGGTAAATTGGCATGAGGTTGTTGGATTCCAAACACAAACGGTTGTTGTAAAATGGCTTGAGAAGACTGAGTCTTTGGACCTGAAACTTCAGGGTTAGAGGTTGAAGGACCAGCTTGCAAAGGTTGAGATTCAATCAACTGAGTTTGTGACTATGGTAAAGTTGCAATGACAGGCTAGTAGGTATGGATGAAACAAATTGCATTGGTTGTGATGGATACACAAGCCTTGGTTGAACGGGCATTGTAGGCTACCATTGACAAACATTCATTGTAGAATAAGTTGGACCTAAATATGACGATATACTGCCATATGATTGCCCACCAGAAAATGGAGCATAAGCAGATTGGGCATATTTTTCTCCATATGGAGGTAATCCAGTGCAAAGTGGATACATTGGACAGTAACTAGATGGACCAACTTGATATTGACTTGATGGATCAAACTGTTCAGTATCCGTAAGTGAAGAACCAGGTAAAATTCCTATGGATGACATGGGTGAAGACCATGGACTAAAAGAAACACCGGAGTGAGTTCCAGATAATGATTGGTAACCCGGTGGGACAAACGGACCACCATACAGATGTGACTCAGGTGTTTTGGTAAACATCAAAGAAGTAGCGACAGTAGATGTTGTCACAACTCTAACAGATGATAAAGTCCGGGATGTTGTTTCAGCCATAGTCAAATGACCCAATAAATGTCCTAATGAATCTACGGGAGTTTGAAAGTAAACAGGATCAAAAGGAGCAGTTAATTGAGGATAAGAAGGATAAAGATAAATCCCTGGTCCGAAAAGAGTTGGAGTTATGGGTGAAGTTTCTTCTTTAGATTCATCTTCAATAGCAATCAAACTAGGTGGAAGGATTTCACCGTCAGGTCCATAATAAATTTCCGGTGTTTGACTCTGTGGTAAAGGAGAAGTCTCAATAGTTACAGATGTCTGAGGATAAACTGGTCGACCGTCTTCCTGTACAGGAACAACTTCTGATTGTTCAACTTTGAGATCCAAGTGTTCTGGTAAAATAACAATGGGTTCAGGATGAATTTCTTGAACAACTTCTGGTTGAACTGTGATAGGTTCAGGATTAACTTCTGATTAAAGAGATTCAATTTCAAAAGTAATTTCTTGTTGAACAAATTTGGGTTGAGGATCCACTTCTTGTTGGACAACTTCAGTTACCGTTTCACTAAGTTGACTTTTAGTGTCCTCAGGTAATTGTAAAGGTTCCACTTCGGTAGCAGATAAACCAATAATAGTAGGAGTAACTGGAATCAAAATACTTACCGTTATAGGTGACTCTGGTAAATCAAATGAAGAACCAGAAGTTTGTGATGTACTGGACTCAGTTAGACGAGACCACTTTTGCCGACTAGGTTTAGCTTTAGGCGGTAAAGGAAGTTTACTCACTGTCCTTCGCGAACGACGGGGTAAAGGTTGATTTTTCTCCAAGATTGTTGATTGGTTTTATTACAAAAATAAATAAACAAAAAGACGGTAATCTAGGCAAAAGGATTACCAAGTAATTGTGAACTGCAATATACTGCCTCAGTAAACCAAGGACTTAACATACGTGCAGGCAATCTCCCCGAATGTTGTTTTCGGTGTATCACAGTATACAAGGTGGCCGACTCAGTTACCTATGGATGGATAGCAACCTAATTTATTCCTTCCATATATACCCGAAAGTACGTGGAGGCCCAATTTGTGTTAGTGCTGTCTAATAGGAAACCGCACAGTGAGAGCATTCCTTTATACTTTTCGTACTATAACACTGCCCTATATACCCAAAAGTACGTGGATGAGATACGATGTATTTATGTATGTGGAATGAGGTATCACACTCGGAATGTATCGCCAACCATTAGCGATAGCTGCTATGTTTAACGACGCCGGAACACGTCTCTAGCCTAGACCTCTAAATGTTATGCATTAAGTTACAATGCTCCATTAGGTTAATTGAGATAAATTTTAGTTTGTCTTGTTTAAAAGTTTGCCTTTCAGGTTCACCGCGTGATGTTTCTGAAACTCCTAAAATGCAACTAAAATGAGAAACATTCTTTTCATTTGATTTAAACAATAAACAACGTAGCTAGTAACGGATAGGGCAATCAGATCTTTGACAAAGAGAAAATAGCACACCTAATGCAATTTTCAATATACCATTCCTCCAAGCACACACAAAAATCTAAATGCATTATGCATGTTTTTATTTTCATTCCTTTAATGTTTAGATGAACATAAAGAAGCTAAATGCACAAATGATCAATCAATGCTTTTCATAAGAAACGAAGATTTTACGACAGTTTCGTTTTCAAAGAAATGAAGACTTTATGACAATTATTTTTAAAAAAGTAAAGACTAATCAATGTAAGCTAGCTTTGAAAATTAATTGATAATGATAAAGAAATATCTTAAGAAACACTAAACAATCAAGGTCAAAGTAGGGCTAGGAGAGGAAATGCAAATTGATTTCAGAGAGAAAGAAAAACATTGATCTTTAGCAAACAACATCAGAAGCAACTTTGGAAAAAATCAAGCAAAAGATGGGGTTTTTGGCTTGACAGGGACTATTGCAGCCCTGAGTGGGAGACAGTGCGTTGCAGAGCACTATCTCTATGCCAAGGGTGGTTTGTAGTGCACTGTCCCCTGACCAAGGGTGCATTGGTAACAAAACATTCCTAGAATAGGCTTTCCAGTGCAAATTTTTTACCAAAAAAGCTTCAAAATGACTGAAAAGAGATCAATGAAGTCAAGTAAAGTCTACTAGGATGTAATATGATAAGGGTAAACTACCAGGAACAACGGTCGTTCTCCAGTGGAGTCGCCAATTTGTTATATGGAATTTATACCTATGGATAAGTACGTCTTCCCTAAGTGGATAGTTACACTTAGAACAACAGAAGTAAAGGTGTTTAACCTTTTACTAAATATATAGATAAGATGGAGGAACCTACTTGTGATCCTCCGCTTCCTTTGATCTCCTTTGAGTTGCTCCCGTCGCTCCAGCTCAAACTGAATTTGCTTAATTGGTACCTGCCAACATAAACAGAAGATTACAATAATAAAATCATATGATCTATCTACTAGAAACAAATGGAATCGATAAGATTTGAAAATACATTCATCATAGATATGAACAAAAGTATGGGAAACGGAACAAACAACTTTTTTGATTGATAGAAGGAGAAGTTACACCCAATATGGTTCGATCTCATGTCACTCATCCATCTTAGTCCAAACCCTCATCACACCAATAGCACATCAACCCAGCAGCATAACATTACTTGACAGTGATTTCAAGTCTCAAACCAACATTATTTCTCTATAATATACAAGTTCTAGCCTCCTGATCACTATGATGAGTGGTCAATTTATAGGGAAATGCAAGTGGTTTTGTCATAAATGGGGCACTGAATGGTTTTCCATAATTGGATAGTTAGTTTCCATGGAGAAAGGGATGAGAGGATAGAGGGTTAATTGATCCATAGCCTAAACAAAAATGAGCTCATAGGATGAGATAAGAGTTGGGCATCTGTTGGGTCCCTATAATACTAGTGATTACCCCATTACTATTGTATTTGTATCCCTTATTAATATTGTTGTGCCCCTATTGTCCCCATATTGTTATTACTGTGCCCCATAGAATCCCTCTATTGTTATTTTTGTGGCTTTATATTATTATTGTTAGGTCGGCTGGGTTATATTGTGACTCCTTAGACTCCTATATATAGAAAGGAGGTTTTGTCATTTGAATCATCCAAGAATTGTTCATTTATGTAATGTAAAGGAGGTTTCCCCCTCGAAGAGGCTGAATTCTAAGGCGTTGATCTATCTTTTCTATCTTTTTCTTGAGCTGGTTTCATAACATTTGGTATCAGAGCTTTGGATTTTAGGGTTTCACTGCTCCAAACAGGTCATCGTGGCATTTTCGCTATAACTTTTCTTCTGCAACGTTTCAGAAGCTAAAAAAAAAACCCATTTGATAAGACATCACGCTGAATCTCGGGTCCAAATTTCAGATCGTTTTACGCTATATTTGCAGAGATATGATCTGAGGAATTTGGTATTTTTGCAGACTCCTGAATTACATTCCAAACAGGTGACCTGGGGAAAATCATAAAAACTTTCTCTCTGAGCATAGGATTGAAATTTTGTAAGAAGGTATAGAAATAGGACGGACTTTAGTTTCTTGTAAATATTTTTCAGAGCCAAAGGTCGAAACAGGGACACGTGGCACGTCGTACAAGTTTGTTCTACCGAACTAGTCTATAATCAGGTCACTGTGGGAGTTTTGACATAACTCTTCCTTGGAGAATCCAATTGGGATCAGACTGGTGGAATTAGAAAGAGGACACAGAGGGCTACTACAGGTTTCAATTTCATAACTGGATGATTCGAAATTACAGAGTGACATCAGAGGCAATATCGAGCTCCTACAAAGTGAAAAAAGGTGTGTAGATTTTTTTAAATTTTTGCTTAAGCTTGGTTTGAAAAATTATTTTGAAGGAATTCAAAGGGCATAGTAGAGCATTGTTATCGGTAACTGATGCCCCGAGGAAAGAAAATGCAAACACCTAGTAAGCAACTTGAAAGCTCTAGCATGACTCATGAAGAAGAGGAAGAAATGCTACATGATATATCAAAATTACAAGACCAAGTGCAACAAATTTCACTCTCACAAAAGCTAACAGAAGCTAAGATAAATGGCGTGGAATCTAAGATAAAGGGCGTGGAAGCTAAGATTGATGATTTGAAGACAGATTTGAAGACAGACATGGCAGATTTGAAGACAGATTTGACAAATTTTCTACAAGAAATACTTACTAATGCTGAAAAGGTAGTAAAGGAAACTCATGATGCTAACAAAAGAAATGTTAATCATGATTTCATAGACTCTAATGTGGGATCGAAGACCCACCATATTCCAACAAATTGACATGAGGAAGTTTGATGGTAAGGATCCCGCAACATGGATATTACAGATGGAGCAATTTTTCGATCTCAATAATGTGCAAAACACACAAAAGGTACGTATTGCAACTTTATATTTGGAACCAAATCAGTTTGTATGGTATCAATGGCTTTGCTCTCGTAAACAAATTATCACTTGGGCAATTTTTACGGAAGAATTGATACACATTATGAGGATACAAAAAGCAACACTTTTTTTAGCCAATTGATAAGTCTCAAACAAAAGGGTTCAATAATGGAGCACATTGAGGAGTTCCAAAAATTGAACATAAGGGTAAAAAATATTCCAGAGGAGCATAGGATTGATGTGTTCATAGGGACTTTAAAGGATAATATCCAACATGATGTTCGCCTTTGGGAACCTGATTCATTAGAGAAGGCATTCAGGTTAGCAAGAAAAATGGAAAGCAAAATTATGGCAACCAGGAAGCATACCACTCACAACTATAAAGATGGAAGTGTTGTTGCCCCTAGTCTTCCACAACCTATAAGGTTGACACCACAACAATTGGAAGAAAAAAGAGCAAAAGGGCTTTGTTACAGTTATGATAGCAAATACACTAAAGGTCATAAGTGTGCTGAGAAGAAATTATTCTACATAGATTGTGAAGAGGAAGAAGAAAAGGAGCAAGAAAGGTCAAAAGAAGAGGATATACTCCAGGAACAAAGCCTAGATAAAGAAGAAATGAATCTGACCATATCTTGTAATGCATTGGAGGGAATTACCACTCCTCAAACCATCAAGATAGAAGGACAAATCAAGAAGAAAAAGGTAATAGTGTTGATTGATTCAGGAAGTACCCACAATTTTATTCATTGTAAGGTAGCAAAAGAATTGAATTGCTTCTTATATCCAGCACCAGAGTGTCAAGTGATGGTTGCAAATGGAGGAACAATAAATTGCTCAGGAAAGTGCCATAATATCAAGCTATCCATGGGAGAATATGTATTGACTAGCCCAATGCTTTCCATTCCAATGGGAGGTGCTGATGTTGTAATAGGAGTCCAATGGTTACAATCCTTGGGTACAATAGCTTTTAATTTTCAAGAACTTTTCATGAAATTTTCTGTGGAAGGAAAGGAAGTTGAATTAAGGGGTATTGCAGGGAAACCGGGAAAGATAATCAGCTCTAACGGTATGACAAAGCTTCTAAAAAAGGAATAAAGAGGTGTAATTGCACAATTATGTTCGCTAGATGTTTCCACATTGGAATTATCTATTTCTCCAGATCTCCAAAAAGTCTTGGACAATCATTCCAAGGTATTTGAGACTCCCAAAGGTCTCCCACCTATTCGTGATCATGATCATGCTATTCATGTGATTCCAGGAAGTGTTTCTCCAAACATCAGGCCGTACAGATATCCCTATGCCCAAAAGAGTGAAATTGAACGTATGGTTGCAGAAATGCTAGAGGCTGGTATAATTCAACCGAGTCAAAGTTCTTTCTCTGCTCCAGTAGTATTGGTGCACAAGAAGGATGGATCATGGTGCATGTGTCCGGATTATAGGGAGCTCAACAAGCTCACTATTAAAGATAAGTTTCCCATTCCTGTCATTGATGAATTACTGGATGAATTGCATGGATCAATTTACTTCACCAAGTTGGATCTTCGTTCAGGATATCATCAAATCAGAATGAAGATTGAAGACATTCCGAAAATAGCATTTAGAACTCATGAGGGTCATTATGAATTTTTGGTCATGCCTTTTGGCCTTACCAATGCACCTTCAACATTTCAAGGTTTGATAAATTCCATTTTCAAACCATTCCTTAGAAAATTTGTGTTAGTATTTTTTGATGATATACTAATCTACAGCAAGTCTTGGAAGGATCATGTTGAACATGTTGACAGGGTGCTACAACTATTGGAGGAGAAACAATTATATGCAAAAAGATCCAAATGTTTCTTTGGAGTACAAGAGGTGGAATATCTGGGTCATATTGTATCTCATGAAGGAGTTAAGGTAGACCCTAGCAAAATTAAAGCCATTAAGGAATGGAAAATCCCCACATCCATAAAGCATCTGCGAGGATTTCTTGGGTTGACAGGGTATTATTGCAAGTTTGTTAAGAATTATGGGAGAATAGCAGCACCTCTAACAACATTATTGAAGAAAGATTCATTTTCATGGACTTCAGCAGCAACAAAGGCCTTCAAACATCTTAAAGAGGCAATGTGCCAAGCACCGGTCTTAGCGACACTGGACTTCACAAAAACCTTTATTGTTGAATGTGATGCTTCAGGAAATGGAATTGATGTTGTTTTAATGCAAGATGAAAGACCCATTGCTTTTGAAAGTCATCCAATCAAGGGAAAGTTTTTACACAAAGCTATTTATGAGAAGGAAATGTTGGCAATATTCCATGCACTTAAGAAATGGCGACCCTACCTAATGGGAAGACACTTCATGGTAAAAACGGATCATGATAGCCTTAAATACTTTTTAGAACAAAGATTATCCTTTGAAGAGCAACAAAAGTGGGTCACAAAGATGTTGGGTTATGACTTTGAAATCATCTACAAAAAAGGGAAGCAAAATGTGGTGGCAGATGCACTCTCAAGAAAGGATGAGGATGTGGAAGCATTGTTGTGTGCCATTTCTATTATCAAACCAGATTGGATAAACGAAGCAAGGGAGGAATGGAAGAATGACAAAGAAGTGTGGGCACTTATTCGAAAGTTACAACAAGATTCCAGTACGTCTGATACATTTAGCTAGAAAAATCATTTGTTATGGTACAAAGATCGCTTATACCTCTGTAAGAATTCCCAGCTAAAACAAAAGATTCTTATGGAATTGCACACTTCTCCCTTAGGAGGGCACTCAGGATTTTTAAAAACTTACCACAGGGTTAAGAAGGAATTTTTTTTGGATGGCCTTAAATCAGATATTCAAAAGTTTGTGGCAGAATGTTTGGTTTGCCAACAAAATAAAGTTGAAACAATTAAGACACCGGGTCTATTACAACCTTTATCCATTCCAAGCCAACGTTGGGAAGAGGTTTCAATGGATTTTATCACAGGTTTACCCAAGTCTGAGGGAAAGAGTGTCATCATGGTGGTAGTTGACAGACTTACCAAGTATGTACACTTTTGTGCATTATCACATCCATTTAAAGCCAGTACATTTTCTTCTGCATTTATGGAAACAATTCAAAAGCTACATGGAAACCCAAAGATTATTGTAAGTGACAGAGATCCCATTTTCACTGGAAATTTTTGGACAAAATTATTTTCTTGTCTTGGTACTCAGTTAGCTCATAGCTCATCTTATCATCCTCAATTTGATGGGAAAACTAAGACAGTAAACAAATGTTTGGAAGGATATCTTCATTGCTTTGTATCTGATAAATAGACACAATGGGTCAAATGGTTGCCTCTGGCTGAATTGTGGTATAACACTTCCTTCCATACAGCAACAAAAATGACCCCATTTATGGCACTTTATGGATATCAGCCACCATCCATCACATCATATTTAAGAGAAAATTCTAAGGTTCAAGTAGTGGAACATCACATCGAACATCAACAACAAGTCCTCCAACTCTTAAAGGATAACCTTGTGTTGGCACATAATAGAATGAAACAACAGGCAGATCAACATCGCAACGAAAGAAATTTTGATGTAGGTGATTGGGTATTCCTAAGGCTACAACAATTTAAGCAAATGTCCCTCAAGCAAGCTAAGAAGGATAATAAATTATCACCAAAGTATTATGGTCCATACAAGGTGTTGCAAAAGATTGGTACTATGGCATACAAATTGGAGCTTCCTACAGCTTCTCGATTGCACCCAGTTTTCCATGTTTCATGTTTAAAGAAGGTTATAGGTGACAAGCTCCCAGTTCAAACAATATTGCCAGAACTTGACGAGGAAGGAAAAATTATATTGGAACCAGAAGCAGACACAGAAACAAGAACTCGACAGCTACGAAATCGATCAATTTCGGAGTATCTTATCAAGTGGAAGAACTTATCCATTGAAGATTCCACATGGGAGGTTGAGAATTTTATACAGAAGCATCCAAAACTACTCAAGCGTTGAGGACAACACTTTTTGAAGGAGAGAGGCATGTTGGGTCCCTATAATACTAGTGATTACCCCATTACTATTGTAGTTGTATTCATTATTAATATTGTTGTGCCCCTATTGTCCCCATATTGTTATTACTGTGCCCCATAGAATCCCTCTATTGTTATTTTTGTGGCTTTATATTATTATTGTTAGGTCGGCTGGGTTATATTGTGACTCCTTAGACTCCTATATATAGAAAGGAGGTTTTGTCATTTGAATCATCCAAGAATTGTTCATTTATGTAATGTAAAGGAGGTTGCCCCCTCGAAGAGGCTGAATTCTAAGGCGTTGATCTATCTTTTCTATCTTTTGCTTGAGCTGGTTTCATAAGAGCGTCCTTCTAGAATGCTCTAGAATCAAGTAATATTCCCAAAATCCTATGTCAATTTCGCTCATCCTCGCCCAGCGCAGGTTAAAGTGGGCCTAAGTGCACTGCAGCATAGGTATGAATGGGCCTACATGCTATGCATAGTAGTTTCCCCTGACCAGGGCTGCGCTAGTGTCCCAAAGAGGCATTTCAGTAGGGTTTCAAGCTAGGAAACTTTCATGGATGAAAACATTCAATATGATGACTTGTTGATGAAGGAGCATTCAGTCCAATAAAATCATTGTACTTTAGTAGACATAGGGGTCATGTGTTTTAAGGAAGTTGGTTTCCTAAGTCTCAAATTAATGAAATATTTAGGCTTTTAAGTGATTATAAATTATAATAGGAATTAATTATATGTGTGAGGATTTTTCTAAATGCTCTCAAATAAAGGTGAACATGAGTGGTTAATAATGACAATAGAGTTAAAAGTCAATTATAACTCTAAAGGTAGTTTCATGATTCGAGGAACTAGAGAGAGTTCTTAGGAATTAATTGAAGTTAGAAGTGGACATAGAGGACATCTAGGAGTCAGTTCAGTAGATCTAGGATTTGAACCAGAATTAGTTCAACAGAACCTTTCTGGCATAAATGTAAGCCTACAGGCAGAGTCAAAAGAAGGAGGCCAATGATATCGAAGATCAGGCCTAAGAGACAGAGAGTCTTGACATGTAATCAGTTGTTCATATTTAAATATATAGAGGTTCATTTGGGAACTGTGTAATGTGTGAAATAAGTATGTAATGATTGATTTATGCATGAATTCGTAGGTTCTGTAACAAAGGTTGTAGGAAGAGTTCTGTAGAACTATGCAGAGGAGAAGAGTGATTCGGAGAATGGATCATTGAATCCACTTGAAGGATCAAGAAATGCTCTGAATTGACATCGATCAAAGGAGAATGCGAAGTTAAGCTCAGGAGGAAGAGTGCATAGTGAAATAGCAGAAGACCCAGAACATTTTCAAGAAACCCGAACCACAGAGAAAAAATGAAGAAATAGTGTAAAAACTAAGTGAAAGGGATGAACGGAGAAGTGAGGTGCAAGTACACAGCAACCATTGGATCTTATAGATCAATGGTACAGATCATGTCGCATGGGGTAGTGTTGAAATAGCGCATCGGTGAATTTTAGCAAAGAAAGGCGGTTTAAACACACAAGTGGTATTTCAGACGAGTGAGAAGTGGTAAGTAGTATTGAGGAGTGAACACCCGATCCCACTAGCCGAGCGACACATAGCAGTGAAGGAGAGAGGGAAAACCACTTTTTCAGGCGGTTATTCTTCGTTCCTGTTGTCTATCCGAAGTCATCATGGACCGTTGGATCTACTGAGTTTAGATCAACGGCAGAAGACTGTCAAGCAACTTTTGGAATGGGGAAGGATCTCGACTGTTGGATCGATTGCCAGATCAACAGTCAAGATTTAATCAGAGCTATTGGAACGAGGTTGGAACGACCCTTTTAAATATGGCAATAGCGATAGCGATTTAATCACAACCGTCGGATCGGAAGCCAGATCTACGGTCCTGATTGGATCGGAGATCGGAGGAAGGAAGGAGCAGCGCTTCGGAAATGGTTGAAAGGTGCGGACCCGAAAGTTTATAGAGGTGGACTCAATTCCATTTGAGTTCTGGCCTTAAGCGTTGGAGCGGGGTTCCGTGTGTTTTCTGTGTAATGCGGAGATCAGAGGGGAAATGCAACAAGCGATATGAAGCGAACCCGACAGGGTTATATGGGCGTGTTTGTTATATTTGAAGTCCGATAGTTTAATCGCATATCGGATGCGGAGGAGGTGTGTATTAATGTGACCCGCAGAGGAGCTGACACCCGATTGCGATAAAGGTGTACCTCAAAAACTGTGCAAAGGCTTTAAAAAGGCGGAAAAGGTAAGTTTATGTTGTTTATGTGTATTTCTATGTATAATAGAAATAAAGCACTGATTGAAGGTTTGGTCGTTAAGTTCGCATTTACCAAAGGTTAAAGAGCGGTTTGTTATATATATGCAGCAACAATGCTATGAAGGCCTAAAGTGTGGATAAGGCCTAAAATAAAGTTTATAAGGGGTGATTAAGTTCCGATATAAAGGAAAAGGTGAGTTAAGGGTTAGACTTTATTATTCTATAAATCATTCCGCTTGAGACTATGAAAGGGGCCTAAAACCTTAGTAAATGAAGATTGGAATCCTTAGAGAGTTAAATTCTTGGGACTAATGTGCTTATGCATTTTATATGCATACTATGGGTGTAAGTGGGGGTAACCCTACATCACTTGTCTAGGGCATGTAGCAGCTAAATTAGGGTTTGATGAGCCCTATTTGTACTGATATGATCGTCAGGAGTGATGTGCCCAAATAGACCTGTAACAAGTCTATTCCAGTCATCAGTGAAGGTAAAGTTTCTTTCATTTACAAGTTCAGGTTGTGGATTCAATTTTCATTCCAAGTTGCCAATAGATGTGATGAGCCTTGGTATTGCAACAAGAATGCTGCAACTCCCAAGGCTACCGAATTTAATTATCAACTCGGGGTTCGTATAAACTTAAGAGGTATCGACACTATATGTGCATCATACAATGTGTCCTTCCTTTGATATCATGATGTAATGGAGTGCATGTAGAAAAGTCAAGTCCTAAACTAATTGCAGAAAATGAAATATTTGAAATCGAACCTTAACCTATTGCAAGAAATAAAGTACAAGAAAAGAGAATGAAATCAAATGCTAAAGCACACCATTTTCTAACGAACTGCTAAGAGGCTTTACTTCAAAAGAGTGCTAAGCTAATATGTATGCAATCCTACTATCCTAAACATGTAGATTCAAACCATCAAACCTTATACCTATGTGCATGTAAATGAATAAAATAAATTTGTTTTTCTTTTTGTCATTTTTCATGTGAGAGTGTGAAAGCTAATCTCTTTTGGTGATGTGGCAGGTGGCTTGGAGATGATGGTGAATGGTCAGAAGGATTGGGAGACAAGTAGGGACCCTTTTCTAGCTTCCTAGAGGCTTTTTCCTCAATTCATCCTCAAAACAGGCTTTCCTACAGGATGCTACAGTGATTTCCTACAGGATCCCCTCATTTCCTAAAGGACGTACATATTTACTATAATTCATCGAATGACCAAGAAAATCAAATCCAAATTGGATGGGAAATATTTTGGTATTAACTAGGATGTTTTAGGTCCCTATTCCAAGTGTAATCACTCAAAACGACGTCTGTTAACCGATGCAAAAAATAATAAAAACATTACTAGTCAAAAATCTAGAATTTCGAGAGCTAGTGAGCTAGTAAATCTAAAAAATGACTAACCTAATCAAGTGAAAATGCAGTGGGGTATTTTTTGTTATGAACTAGAATGTTTTTGTGATCTAATGAAAGTGGAATCAACTCGATTGAAGCTCATTAGCATGCTATAAAAAATAGCAGAAATTTATTGTTCTTCGTTAAAAAGGAGGTCCAACAATCTAGATTTGGGAATAAGAAGACTAATCCAAGAAGCTCAATGATTACTATGAACTTCCAAAGCTTTTCCAAGGATGAAATAATGCTTGTGATCCTGTAAAATAACTTTCATTAACCATTTAACTCAATCCTACAACAAGAAATCATTAATACTAAATGAAGAAGTAGATAGAAATAAAAACTAGAGATGCATGTGAATAAGCAGTGAAAAGAAAGAAAGAAAATGATACAAAAGGGCTCTGAGGTTCCTGGGATGGCAAAGCCCAAGGAAACTCAGAGACCTATGGAGGAGAACAATATTTATAAGTTGAACATGACACCAATCTTCATCATTTTCATCAATAACACTAATTATGATGTAGAATGTATGGATGATGATGAGATATTAGAGGAAATTTATGATTTTTCTTCACAAGATAGTTGTCATGATGATCAAGAAGTTTTCCAACAAGCAGATGTCTCTTCTTTATTTGAAGATGAAATGGATAATAATTTTGATATTCAAGTCATAGTAAATTAAATCCATGAGGATTTGCAACCTTGTCAATATATATGCAGTCAAAGTTATGAGCCAAATCATTCAAATTGTTTTTCAACCCATTCTTTTTATGAGATTTTATGTCTAGAAGAAACTCCTCAAGATCAGGTTGTTAAAAATACATGCATGAAAATTTTGAACACTGAGGTAACATGTGATGAAAGTTGTCTACCTATACAAGAAATTTTTTCCATTGAAGATCATAATGATGTTGTCCCTGTTAAAGTGCATGAAAGTTCACTTTTAGGTAAACCTAAGATACATGAAGAGTTAGATATACAGGTTTTACCTATTCTATTTGAGGATCATAAAAAGACATGGATGATATGCATAAAGTTGTTTGTATAGGAGTTGTTAGTATTCAGAATCAAGATGACAGTCCTCAAGCAAAATTACCAAAGGTCAAATTAGAATTGTTTGATAAGTTAAAGATTAGTTTTGATGCACACAATATGGATGTCATGTTTGAATATGTTCAAGAACGTATGGATATTTTTGTTGACTTACATGGAAGGGAAGACAAATCTATTGTTGCCTTTTTATTTGATGATGTTCTTGGAATTGAAGACATAGGGCAAAAGAAGCCATCAGTTATGAATAAATTCAACCCTCATGGTTTTACTCATCAAGAAGAGGTGATTTTTCATGATTATTAAGATCGTTTGGTAAGTCTATTCCAGTCATCATTGAAGGTGAAGTTTCTTTCATTTATAAGTTCAGGTTGTGGATTCAATATTTTCATTGCAAGTTTCCAATAGATGATGCAATACTAATTTTGTTCAAACACAGTCAAGGAACCCAAGTGTTGGATCAGCTCTTTGACTGGTTATACTGGAGGTTTCATATTGCTTGAATTAAGTAGGTGGATTTTCAGATGTTAGGGTAGGGTTAATGGTACATAAATAAGCTTGTTCGGCAAGCATTTCCTTCAGATTTATGCTACATTTTGCAGTTATCAGTTTTAGTTTGTACAACACTTTGATATCACATTGCAGTAGTAGTATGGTTTACAGTTGATTTGCAGTGTGCTTTTAAGTTTTCAAAATGGAATCAACCCAATGGTCAGGAAATTGGTCTGTTGGTTCTTTGTTGCACCATAGGTGTGCAACATCCCCATTGGAGCCATTGTTATCCATGATAACCCTAGAAATAATTTTTAGTTTGATTAGACATTTTAGATAGGGTTTTTATGTTTATGTTCATGTGAAAGTTGTCATCTAGTACATTTAGAGTTTAATAGGGTCATCATAAAAGAGAAAACATCATAATTCCATTTGTTTTGAGGTCATCATTTCATAATTGACTTGTCTGACAATTCTACAAACTTTCGCAGCAAATGCAGTTAAACAAACCCAAAATTCGCTACGAAAGTCCTTGACAATTATGTAGCAAAATGGTCCATTCCGACACTTGTCTCGCTACGAATGTTTATTGTTGTATAACTATTTTATTGTAAATTAATGTTATTGATGTCGAATGTAGTGAGTCGTTATACACCTTGATTCTCATGTCTTCCACTCCTTTTCATTCACCCTTACCTCTCCCTTTCCCCTTTATACCATATGCTCCTATCAAAGAGTTCACAAGTGTTGTCGTGGAATAGGATTTGTGCTGTCAAAACAAGCTTAGCCATGGTTTGAGTGAGGTCTAGGTGTTCTAAATTTGGTTTGCAGGTAAAGAGGAAGCAGCTCTCAACGTGTTGACACGCATGGCCACTAGAAAACACTACAAAGGAGTGGCCATAGTACATCATGAGCCCACAGATATGAAACTTCTTGAAGAAGACCCAACTTTTACATAGTCATTTTCCAATGTGGGATGTCTTCGATTTTGTCAAAAATTGCAGGGTTTTGATGTGCAAATCACTAAGGACTTCGCCCTCAATTTCACAGGGATTGGCACGAAGGTTGGAATCTTAAGTTTGAATGTCTCCCCAGACACCATTGCCCATGCTACAAAAATCCCAAGGTCAGGGGAAACATGGTTTAAGGTTCAGAAGTTCTAGCTGCAGAATTGTGATGAATTCTTGAAGGAAGAGTATCAAGGGATTGATATGATAGTGGGCATCCCCAGAGCTTGCCTTAAGGAGCATTATTCCAAGTTTTTGATGGTTATTCAAAAGTATTTTACATGTGAAGGAAGGTTCAATATGCTCTACCAATACCACTTCAGGTTGTTGCTCCACTTCACAGGTAAACAAACCTTAGACATCCCTTTCTATCTCTTCAGAAGTTTAGGAAAGATCAAGCTAAACCAGATACAAGTAGTACCTCTATTTTTCATCATGGTCTTATCAAATTGTTAGTAGTTGAAGAGTTAAATAGATTGAATAGGGATTGGGTTACCTTTTCATTCCTAAGTGGATATGAACTAGATGTTGCTACCCCCTCTAGAAAAAAATCCAAAATCCAAATATACAACCCCTAGAGTAGAGCAGTAGTCAATGACAAAGCATCCTATAATTGAATCTTCTATAAGTACTAAGAGGAGAATGACTAGAAGACAAAAGAGAGAACATAATACAAACAAGGGAAAACTGAATGACATTCTAGAAGCTATAGATATTGAAGAAAGGCTAATTGAGCAGCCTGTAGAAGTGACTCCAATTGAAACAAAAAAGAAAAGAAAGAGAGAAAAGAAATTAGATTTTACTCAAGAATACCATGGTTTCATTTTTAGGGCAAGGAAACCTAACACAAGATCAATGCAGCAAATTGAAGAGATACTTGAAGCACCATTGGATAAAACAGAACCATGAAAGAAACCATAAAAGAAAAAGAAAGACAAGGAGGTTGTTTGAGAAAGAAAGTGAAACAGAGGTCCTACAAGAACAGTTAAGGGAGGCCAAACAAGAAGTAATCAAGACCAAGCTTGATTTGATGAATACCAAAATGAAGTGTTAAGACAAATAGATTTTTATGATGAAATTGCAGACAAGTCAAAAAAGATGATAAGAAGGACTCTGCCTTTGCACAGAATGTTGGAGCATATGTATAAAAGGAATAGTTGGTTATAGGCAGATAGGAAAAGCCTATAGAGACAAGACCCAACACTAGAAACTTAAATTGATATGATTCAGGCTGAGCTCAAAAAGAGAAACCTATGATTATTGCTGAAGTAAGTGCTACTCTATAATATGGAAAAGTATTCAATTTTGTCTTCACCATACCTAAATCAGTCAACTAAGCCATATATATAGTCAACATGATAGTAGGAGTCATAAGGAGGCATTAAGAATCAAGAAAACTAGAAAAATCCATAATTTTGGAACTTTCGTAGCAACTACCCATAATGAAGCCGAGAATTTGCTATGAAACTGTTGTAGCTTTCCATGGATGTTAAGGCTGGTCTAAACTTCAATAAAGATAATTATAAAGGCCTATGTTTAGCTTATAAACATCAAATAAGACCTCAGAATCAGCAGGGAGAGAAAAGAGGAATCATCAGAGTGTTTTTTGAAGTTGCTACTAAGGTTTGCTACGAAACTGTTGAAAACGTTGTTTTTGCTATGAAATCACAAAAAACTCTTTTTTTTATTCCTTTTTAAAGATTTTGAATATTAGACATCCAAGCTCCAGATGGATTACAAATGATAAAGGTGTCCACTTCATCATGTTGAACTCCTATTCTTCAGCATGCCAAGTCAGCACATAGCCACATCAACATAATAGCCATCTCATTAAGATAGTCAGCAAAAAAGGAAATTTAATTGATGTATATCAATAGGTTGAAGATTTAATAACATTCTAGCAAATCTAGCATGCAGTTGGGATCAATTATCTACATCAAAAGAAAGTGGTTATAGTTTTAAAGCTACTAGAGTATTAGTTTAATTCCAACTATTGTAAAACGAAAAACCCCTATGAGGACTCTGCTATTTAGAAGAAAAGTAGGAATAGGTCTCTAGAATAGTGGATCGAATTTGGCCCAGGTGGCAAGATAATGTAAACATATATTCTCTCTATAAATAAGTAGGTTTTTGACTTTGAGAAGGCTTGATGGAGAACATGAAGAACTGAACTTTTGTGGGTTAATGGCTTTTATGGGTTTTTATCAGGTTGTTTCAAGTTTTACATAATATTTTGTTTACTTGGAAATATTGTCAAATTGCTCCAATTTCGTTCATTTACTATGTATGACTGTGGATGTTCATTTGTATTAGTTTCAAAGCTATAGATGCCTCAGCTTCCATCAAGCACTATTGTTTGCCATAATTTGTTTTAATTTGACTCCATGCCCAATGGTGGTAGTCATCACATTTTTCTTCACCTACAAAGTCACAAAAAGAGATCAGAGTTAGTCATCTGTTGTTTGAATTGTTTCAAGAAGTTTTGATAAACATTTTAGAGAGCCCTTTCAGATTGAAAGGACTAACTTCCAGTTCAAGTGGTTGGAAATAGTTACACTATGTTAAAGGTTGAAACAACCCAATTATTTCTAGCCCGGAGATAACATTTTGGTGCATGTTCTGGGAGCTGAAAAACCCCTTTTCCTAGATTTTCTTTGAGTCTCTTCATTTTGATTCGTGAGGGTAATAGGAAACTAGATTTTTCTGAAAGTTGTGATATTACCCCGACGACTCCAATTTCAAAAGAGACAGAAGATCAAATTTCGTGGTGTCTCCACTGCTTGAAGATCAGTAGCTTCAAGAAGTTCCAAGATGAGTTCTACTACAAGAAGAAATGATAGGTGTGCTCATATGGATCGGTATCACATCTTTGGTTTTCCAAATCCTATGCCTTGTGTTGATTAGTCAACCCATCTTCCCATGTTCAAAGATGAAAAGAAAGATGATGCTTCTCTACATTTGGTTAAATTCTATATACATGTATGTAGACTGAGGGTTGAGGTTTATTAGGATTGTCTCATGAAGTTGTTTATGGCCATCCTAGAAGACAAAGCTAGAGTATGGTATGAAGGGTTGCCATCAGGAAGCTTGTGTTCTCTTAAAGATTTCCATAGAATATGTTTTGGACGTTATGGGAAGTCTCATCCTTCATCACCATTGTTTCAAGACTGTTGTTATTTTTGGAAAGGTTTCATTCAATATCTCAAAATTATTAATGGTGATGTAGAATGTATGGATGATGATGAGATATTAGAGGAAATTTATGAATTTTCTTCACAAGCTAGTTGTCATGATGATCAAGAAGTTTTCCAACAAGCATATGTCTCTTCTTTATTTGAAGATGAAATGGATCAGAAAATTGACATTCAAGTCATAGTAAATTAAATCCACGAGGATTTGCAACCTTGTCAATATATATGCAGTCAAAGGTATGAGCCAAATCATTCAAATAATTTTTCAACCCATTCTTTTTATGAGATTTTATGTCTAGAAGAAACTCCTCAAGATCAGGTTGTTGAAAATACATGCATGACAATTTTGAACAGTGAGGTAACATGTTATGCTCTTAACCTGCAAAGTAATACCCAAACATAGAATTTGCGAAGAAAAGATACCGAGAACACAGAATATGCGAAGAAAATATACCCAGAGCACAGAATAGCAATGATTTTATTATTCAGAGAGAAATGTTCACAGGCCTCTTCGAGGGGGCAACCTCCAATAGAGCAGAGCTCGATTACAAAACAAGACACGATACTCCTCGCAGGGAGTCTCTATCCTTTATATATGACTCATACATGTAATACCACGGGCCAATACCGTCTATCTAATACTACCACCCATTTACCATCTATCTAATACTACCGCCCATTTGCAACTAACTGTGGTCCCGTCATTAATTGCGGGTTAACCACTTACAAATATTAATATGGGCTTTATTGACTCTTGACTATGACGTGATCCCATGACATAAATAAGGGGGTTAGGGTGGGACCCTAACATGCCCTCCCCCTTAAGACTAGCCTTGTCCTCAAGGCTGAAGCTGCGGAAACTGCTGAAGAATAGTGGCTGGTTCCCAAGTTGCATCTTCCGGAGAGGTGTCTTTCCATTTGACGAGGACCTCCTTAATCATGCGGCCGCGCAGGTGCTTGTCTCGTGTGTCTAGAACATGTTCAGGTTGAAGCCAGATTGACCCTTCTTCGTCCAATTCAGGTAGGCTGGTTTGAACTCGGCAATTGTTCCCAATCACTTTCTTGAGGCACAATACATGGAAAACTGGGTGGATTTTTGCTGTAGGTGGCAAAGCCAACTTGTAAGCCACTTCTCCAATGCGCTGAAGTACTTGGTATGGTTCGTAGAATTTTGGAGAGAGCTTTTGACAACCCTTGTCTTTGAGTGATGTTTGCTTATATGGTTGCAGCCTCAAAAAGACCTGATCCCCTTCTTGAAATTGGCGCTCTGAGCGATGTTGGTAAGCCTGTTGCTTCATACGGTTCTGAGCTTGATGAAGATTCTCGCGCAGATGGGCAAGCATGGTTGCGCGGTGTTTTAGGAGTTGATCCACGACTTGTACTTTGGAGCACCCCATGAGATAAGAAGTAGGGGAAGGCGGAAGTTGTCCATAGACTGCTTCATAGGGAGTCATTTTGGTGGTGGCATGATAGTTGGTGTTATACCACCACTTCGCCAGAGGTAACCACTGTACCCAAAGGTGTTGCTTTTCTGAAGTGAAACACCTAAGGTAGGTTTCTAGACATTTGTTGACGGCTTCGGTTTGACCATCTATTTGCGGATGATATGAAGTACTGAGTTTGAGTTGAGTGCCTTGTATTCTGAAGAGCTCCTGCCAAAAATTACTGGTGAAGATTGGGTCGTGGTCGAACACAATAGAAGTGGGCATGCCATGCAATTTGAAGATCTGATCCATGAAAGTTTGAGGAAGCAAAGTTGGTGTAAATGGTTGGGGTAGGACGTAGAAATGAGCATACTTCAACAGTCGGTCCACAACCACCATGATGACTGACTTGTTCCCAGACTTTGGAAGACCTGTAATGGAATCCATGGAGACCTTCGTCCAAATTGACGTCGGAGTGGGCAATGGTTGTAATGTGCCTGGTGTGTTGACGGTTTCCCCTTTGTGGCGTTGACAGACGTCACATTCTGCTATGAAAGTAAGGATGTCCTGTTTCATGCCCGCCCAAAAAAATGATCTTCTGGTGTGAGCATACGTCTTCTGAAAGCCGGAATGTCCTGCAATGGGAGATGAGTGCAATTCTGCCAAAATGTGACTTTTGAGGGTGGATGTTGGCGATATTATGACTCTGTCCTTGTAGCGAAGAATATCATTCTGCCACGAGTAGCCCTTGCTGGAATTAGGATCTACCTGCAATTGAGAAATGAGTTGGGAGAGCCTGGGATGTGAAAACCATTCCCTGCGAGCCTCTTCAATCCATTCGGGAATGGGGAGGGAAATTGCGAGCAAAGTACTTTCCTCCTCAAATTGGCGCGACAATGCATCTGCTACCCTGTTGTCTTTCCATTTCTTGTAAATGATATCATAATCATATCCCAACATTTTGGCTAACCATTTATTTTGTTGTGGGGAAGATAGGCGTTGCTCCAAAAAATATTTAAGACTGTGATGATCTGTGCGGATTTGGAAACGTCGCCCCAACAAGTAAGGTCGCCAGGTCTCGACTGCATGTGAGATGGCCATCATTTCCTTCTCGTAGGTGGATTGGCCCAGATTCCTCCCACTTAGTTGTTGGCTGGTGAAGGCCAATGGTCGCCCTTCCTGCATTAAGACCGCTCCAATACCTATTCCCGAAGCATCACATTCAATGACAAATCATTTGGTGAAGTCCGGTAGTGCTAAGACAGGAGTGGAACACATGGCGGTTTTGAGAGCGGTAAATGCCTGTTGTGCTTCCTCGTTCCAGAAGAAGGAATTTTTCTTTAGGAGTTGCGTTAGGGGCTTCGCTATGCGGCCATAGTTGCGGACAAATTTACGATAATAGCTTGTGAGACCCAAAAATCCTCTCAAGCTTTTCAAGGTCTTAGGTTGAGGCCATTCTTGCATTGCCTGAATCTTTTTGGGGTCCACCTTGACACCTTCACGCCCCACAATGTGGCCCAAATACTCAACTTCTTGCATGCCAAACGAACACTTAGACATCTTGACAAATAATTTATGCGTGCGGAGCAGTTGCAAGAGTAGATCTACATGCTGAAGATGTGCCGCCCAAGTGCCACTATAGATGAGGATGTCATCGAAGAAGACAAGGACAAATTTTCTGAGATATGGTTTGAGGAGGTGATTCATAAGGCTCTGAAAAGTAGAGGGGGCATTACAGAGACCAAATGGCATGACCAGGAACTCATAATGGCCTTCATGAGTTCTGAAAGCTGTCTTGGGAATGTCGACTTCCTTCATGCGAATTTGGTGGTAGCCTGAGCGAAGATCCAACTTAGTGAAGAATTGAGCCCCGTTGAGTTCGTCCAGCAAATCGTCAACCACTGGGATGGGAAATTTATCTTTGACTGTTAACTTATTGAGGGCCCTCAAGTCGGGACACATCCGCCACTCCCCATCTTTCTTGAGGACCATGACCACTGGGGATGAATAAGGACTAATGCTGGGACGAATGACACCGGCTTCCAACAATTCCTTGATGATTTTTTCTATTTCATTCTTTTGGGTGAACGGATATCTATATGGCCGCACATTTGGGGGTTGGGCCCCTGGAACCAATGTGATGCTATGATCATGTTCCCCTCGCGAGGGTGGAAGCTCATGAGGCTTGTCAAAGACCGTCCGATGTTTATTTAAAATCTGTTGCATCTCAGGATGAATTGGCGGAGACATGGTGTCTACTACCTGGATGGCATTAAATTGAGCTACCACTCCATGATGGCCGCTTTTTAACAATTTTTCCATCCTATGCGAGCTGATGATAGAGGGGGCTCCCGCCTGTAGTCCACGGAGGGTATGTGTGGAGTTGTTCTGCTTAAAACTCATATATAACTCCTGGAAATCCATTGTGATTGGCCCAAGAGTGCGGAGACATTCCGCGCCTAGGACAATGTCGCAACCCCCCATGTGTATTGCAAACATGTGGGTTTTCAATTGATAATCCCCCATTTGAATTTTGACATTTTCACAGCAACCTTCACATTTCATTGTGCCCCCATCTGCAATCTGGACTTGGAAGTTAGAAACTGCCCGGACGAAACAATGTGATGCTTCAGCGATCTTTTGATGGATGAAATTATGGGTACTTCCACTATCAATCAAGACTATTACTGGGCGATGTTTAAGAAAACCCCTGATTTTGAGAGTTTGAGGGGAAGAAATTCCTGCCAATGCATTTAGCGAAATAATTGGTTCATCAGATACAATTTCCTTTTGGTTATCTTCTTCGATCTCCTCCAGTTCCTCAAGTGGTGGATCTTCCTCGGTGGAGCTGTAGTCAGTGGCATCTATTTGAAAAAACTTGTGCTCTTTGAATTTATGACCCGGGGAATATTTTTCATAACAGTAGTAACATAGTCCTTGCTTCCTTCTTTCAGCCATTTCCGCAGGTGACACCTTTTGAATCTTAAGTGTCTGAGTCGTATTGGGAGCCTGTGAGGGATGACCTTTAGCGGGGAAGTTGGGGCGGCTGGATTGGGCTGTTAATGCACGTTCCACCTTACGGGCTACCTGGCAAGCCTCTGTCCATGTGGGAGGGTGGTGGAGTAGAACCTGAGCTTTGATGGCTTCTTTAAGACCGCTGATAAAGCATTCCATGTAGAACTCATCTGTGAGACCCCTAGTGCGGAAGGCTAAGGCTTCAAAAGCAGTCATATATTCCTCCACTGTACCCGTCTGTTGGAGCTTAGTGAGACGCCCCAAAAAAAGTCTTCCTGTTCAAAGCGACTGCGAAGAGTTTTGGCAAATTGGGCCCAATCCTGAAAATGTCCATTGCAACGCTGATGCCATTCCTTCCATTGCCATCGTTCATTGTCCAAGTACATGGTGCCCACCATAAGCTTAGTCCCCTCATCGATGATATGATTCAATTGGAAATACTGCTCCATTTGTGCTAGCCATGCAGACGTGTGAGAACCGTCAAATTTATGCATATCCAACTTGGGAGGTCGCTGACTAGGTGGTGGATGGGTGTGCCAGACGTGATGAGAGTGGCTAGAATCACCCTCATGGTATTCATGGCCATTATACGCCGCCTCATGGGCTAGCTCCTTGCCCTTTAGGAGTGCAGCATGTATCGCATCATGGATCTGGTTACTTATTCCTTTAAGCTCAAGTTCAATATTGTTCACCGCAGTTTGGAGGGAGTTCACATGGTCTTCAATTTTGTCTATCCTTTCATTGGCCATCGCTTGAGCGCGAGTTTCTACCATACACCAACCTGATGAAAAATTGGGACTGCCTCAAATTTTTTTTACTAAGAATTGAATGGTACCACCTTGCTCAGCTCGTCGTCCTGATTCTGATGGGCTAGGTCACCAATAAATGCCCCGGAAGATTCTGATGGGCTAGGTCCTGATTTTTTTTATTTTTTATTTTTTTTTTTTTTTATTTGGAAAACTCCTAATAGAGTTTTACTCCTTCCTGATCAATACTGCAGTCGCCAAATCCTCAGAATGTCAATACCGCCAAAAGTCCTGCGAAAATTATATCCAGGGACAGGAACCCTTCACAACTACTCCGATCTGGTGGATCTGAGAGATCTGAATGGTGGAACAACTGCTGCTGATCTGATGGAGCTGCGGGACTGATGTCGGCTGCTGCTGCACTTGCTGATCTGGAATAGGTGATGTGTGATCCCCCGATAGAAAGGGAACTATGGTCTTGAGGAGTGTCAGGTGCTACAGATCGCAATATACATAAGGGTCTGACAGTAGTACTCGGCCCAATGTTTCAGGGCTCTAACTAAGGAGGATCGACCGTACCCTTAGCCATACAACCCAACTACCCTATCGTACGGGCGAGTAATCTCTCCGAGTGCTGTTCTCGGTGTACTGTAGCCACAAGACGGCCAAAGGTTTATCTATGGCGAGGTTTCAAGGGAGCTAGGGGGCTTCCTATATACCCAGAGGGTACATGGAAGACAGTCCGTGCGCGGTTCTGTCTAATGCGCTACTACTCGAAGGGGTACCCACAGGGGTTACAAGGGAGTCCAACAGACGTGACCACCTCTTGTATTTCCTGCGTGCATGCCTCCCCAAATCCGCAGGTTTATGCGCTTAACGACAGATCCCGTGGTTTAAAGACGCCGGAACACGTCTCTAGCCAAAAAAAAAAATTGCTAAAATTTGGAGATCCCACCGAGCCCTGGAAAGTGCTCTGATACCACTTGTTATGCTCTTAACCTACAAAGTAATACCCAAACATAGAATTTGCGAAGAAAAGATACCGAGAACATAGAATATGCGAAGAAAATATACCCAGAGCACAGAATAGCAATGATTTTATTATTCAGAGAGAAATGTTCACAAGCCTCTTCGAGGGGGCAACCTCCAATAGAGCAGAGCTCGATTACAAAACAAGACACGATACTCCTCGCAGGGAGTCTCTATCCTTTATATATGACTCATACATGTAATACCATGGGCCAATATCGTGGGTTTTATTAATACTGTCTATCTAATACTACCGCCCATTTGCAACTAACTGTGGTCCCGTCATTAATTGCGGGTTAACCACTTACAAATATTAATATGGGCTTTATTGACTCTTGACTATGACGTGATCCCATGACATAAATAAGGGGGTTAGGGTGGGACCCTAACATAACATGTGATGAAAGTTTTCTACCTATACAAGAACATTTTTCCATTCAAGATCATAATGATGTTGTCCCAGTTAAAGTGCATGAAAGTTCGCTTTTAGGTAAACCTGAGTTACATGAAGAGTCGGATATACAGGTTTTCCTATTCTATTTGAGGATCATCAAAATGACATGGATGATATGCATAGAGTTGTTTGTATAGCAGTTGTTAGTATCCAGAATCAAGATGACAGACCTCAAGAAAAATTACCAAAGGTGAAATCGAAATTGTTTGATAAGCTAAAGATTAGTTTTGATGCACACAATATAGATGTCATGTTTGAAGATGTTCAAGAATGTATGAATATCTTTGTTGATTTACATGGAAGGGAAGACAAATCTATTGTTGCCTTTTTATTTTATGATGTTCTTGGAATTGAAGACATAGGCAAAAAGAAGCCATCAGTTATGAATAAATTCATCCCTCATGGTTTTACACATCAAGAGGAGGTGATTTTTCATGATTATCAAGATCGTTTCGTAAGTCTATTCTAGTCATCAGTGAAGGTGAAGTTTCTTTCATTTACAAGTTCAGGTTGTTGATTCAATTTTCATTCCAAGTTGCCAATAGATGATCCACTACTGATTTTGTTCAAGCACAGTCAAGGAACCTAGGTGTTGGATCATCTCTTTGACTGGTTATACTAGTAGTTTCATATTGCTTAAATTAAGTAAGTAGATTTTCAGATGTTAGGGTAGGGTTAATGGTACATACATAAGCTTGTTGGGAAAGCATTTCCTTCAGCTTTAGGCTATATTTTGCAGTTATCCTTTTTGGTTTGTACAACAGTCTGATATCACATTGCAACAATAGTATTTGGTTTGCAGTGTGCTTTTCAGTTTTCAAAATGGGATCATCCCAATGGTCGGGCAACTAGTCTGTTGGTTCTTTGCTACACCACAGGGGTGCATCATCCCCATTGGAGACATTGTTATCCATGATAACCCCTAGAAATAATTTTTAGTTTGATTAGAAATATTAGATAGGGTTTTTATGTTTAGGTTCATGTGAAAGCTGTCATATAGTACATTCAATGTTTGATAGGGTCATCATAAAAGAGAAAAGGTCATAATTCCATTTGTTTTGAGGTCACCATTTCATAATTGACTTGTCTAACAGTTCTACAAACTTTCACAACAAATGCAGTTAAACAAACCTAGAATTCGCTACGAAAGTCCCTGATAGTTCTGTAGCAAAAGGGTCCATTTCGACACTTGTCTCTCTATGAAAGTTTGTTGTTGTATAACGGTTTTATTGTAAATGATTGTTAGTGATGTTGAATGTACTGAGTCATTATACACCTTGATTCTTGTGTCTTCCACTCCTTTCATTCACCCTTACCTCTCCCTTTCCCCTTTATACCATTTGATCCTATCATAAAGTTCACAAATGTTGTCATGGAATAGGGTTTGCGTTGTCAAAACAATCTTAGTCGTGGTCTGAGTGAGGTCTAGGTGTTCAAAATTTGGTTTTCAGCTGAAGAGGAAGCAGCTCACAATTAGCTCTCAATGTGTTGACGAGCATGGCCACTAGAAAACACTACAAAGGAGGGGTTTTAGTACGTTATGAGTCCATAGATATGAAATTGCTTGAAGAAGACCCAACTTTTACACAATCATTTGCCAATGTGGTATGTCTTCGATTTTGTCAAAAATTGCAAGGTTTTCATGCGCAAATCACTAAGGAATTTTCCCTCAATTTCATAGGGATTGGCATGAAGGTTGGAATCTTATGTTTGAATGTCTCCCGAGACACCATTTCTCATGCTACATAAATCCCAAGGTCAGGGGAAACATTGTTTAAAGTTCAGAAGTTCCAGCTGCAGAATTGTGATGAATGCTTGAAGGAAGAGCATCAAGGGATTGATATGACAGTGGGCATCCCTAGATCTCACCTTAAGGAGCATTATACCAAGTTGTTTATGGTTATTCAAAAACATTTTACATGTGAAGGAAGGTTCCATATGGTCTACCAATACCAGTTCAGGTTGCTGCTCCACTTCACAGGTAAACAACCCTTAGACATCCCTTTTATCTCTTCAGAAGTTTAGAAAAGATGGTTGGCAAGGTTCAAGCTAAACCAAATATAAGTAGTACCTCTGTTTTTCATCATGGTCTTATCAAATTGTTAGTAGTTGAAGAGTTAAATAGATTGAACATGGACTAGCTTACCTTTTTGTTCCTAAGTGGATATGAACTAGATGTTCGTACCCCCTCTAGAAAAACTCCAAAGTCCACATCTACAACCCCTAGAGGAGAGAAACGACCTATAACAAAGCAACAATCAATGGCAGAGCAACCTATAATTGAAGCTTCTACAAGTACTAAGAGGAGAATGAACAGAAGACAGAAGAGAGAACAAAATACAAAGAAGGGAAAATTGACTGACATTCTAGAAGCTATAGACATTGAAGAAAGGCCAGTTGAGTAGCCAGCAGTAGTGACTCCAATTGAAACCAAGAAGAAAAGAAATAGAGAAAATAAGTTATATTTTACTCAAGAAGAACATGGTTTCATTTTTAGGCCAAGGAAACCTGTCACAAGATCAATGAACCAAATTGAAGAGATACCTGAAGCACCATTGGATAAAATAGAACCATCAAAGAAAAAGAAAGACAAGGAGGGTGTTCATGAAAAAAGTGAAATATAGGTCCTACAAGAACAGTTAAGGGAGGCCAGACAAGAAGTAATCAAGACCAAGCTTGAGTTTGATGAATACCAAAATGAAGCGTTAAGACAAATAGATTCTTATGATGAAGTTGTAGACAAGTCAAAATGGATGATAAGAAGGACTCTTCCTTTGTACATAATGTTGGAGCATATGTATAAAAGGAATAGTTGGTTACAGGAAGATAGGAAAATCCTACAAAGATAGTTCACAACACTACAAACTCAAATAGAAATGATTCAGGCTAATCTCAAAAAGAGAAACCTCAAGATTATTGTTGAAGTGCGTGCTACTCCATAATATGGAAAAGTCTTCGATTTTGTCTTCACTATACCTAAATTAGTCAACTCAGCCATATGTATAGTCAACATGATATTAGGAGTCATAAGGAGGCATTAAGAATCATAAAAACTAGAAATACTCAAGATTTTGGAACTTTCATAGCAACTACCCATAATGAAGCCGCGAGTTTTCTACGAAACTACTGTAGCTTTCCATGGAGGTTAGGGCTGGTCTAAATTTCAGCAAAGATAATTCTAAAGGCCTATGTTTAGCTTATAAACATCAAATAAGACCTCAGAATCAATAGGGAGAGAGAATAGGAAGCATAAGAGTGTTTTTTGAAGTCGCTACCAAAGTTTGCCACGAAACTGCTTAAAACGTTGTTTTTACTACGAAATCATAAAAAACTTTGTTTTTCCCTTCCTTTTTGAATATTTTGAATATCAGACATCCAATCTCCTTATGGATTACAGATGATAAAGGTGTCCATTTCATCATGTTGAACTCATACTATTTAGCATGCCAAGTCAGCATATAGCCACATCAACATAATAGCCTGCTCATTAAGACAGTCAACAAAAAAAGAAATTTAATTGGTTTCTATCAATAGGTTAAATATTTAATGACATTCCAACAAATCTAGCATGTAGTTGGGTTCGGTTATCTACATCAACAGAAAGTGGTTATAGCTTTAAAGCTAGTAGAGTCCTAGTTGGATTCCAACTATTGTAAAACATAAAATCCCTATGAGGACTTTGTTAGTTAGAAGAAAAGTAGGAATAGGTCTCTAGAATAGTGGATCGAATTTGGCCAGGTGGCAAGATAATATAAAGAGATATTTTCTCTATAAATAAGTAGGTTTTCGACTTTAAGAAGGGTAGGTTTTTGTTAAAGCGGAGTGCCATTTATGTTGTTCAGAGTAAATGGTCTTCTTGATAATGTGGATAAGGTTTTTATTTGTAGATTCTATGAGACCATTTACCTGTGGGTAGTAGTTAGATAAGTGTTTAAGCACAATACCATATTTCAATGCAAAATCATAAAGCTTTAAAGACAAAAAGTAAGTTGCATTGTAAAAAACAAGTGACACTGGAACGCCAAATCGTGAGATGATGTTCTGTTGGAGGAAGCTGATGACTTCCTGGTCATTCACTTTCTTAAGCGGAAATGCTTTTGTCCACCACATGAAGTAATTTGTAGCTTTAAATATGTAGCGGTGTTGTTTCGACAAATGTGGGAAGATTTCCCCAATGATGTCAAGGCCCCAATGTTGAAACGGTTCAGTCACTGCAATAGGGTGCAACGGGGCTACTGACCTTCGTATTATGTTGATTCATCGCTAACAGACTGAGAACTTGCGAGCATAATCATGTGCATCCTTCAATAATGTGGGCCAGTTCAAGCTGCCTCTTATGACTTTGTGTGCAGTGGTATTTCCCATGAAATGGCCCCCGACTGGTCTGTCATGCAGATCACGCAAGACCTTCTTTGAATGGTGTGCCTGCAGGCACCTATCGATGGTGTTGGACCCACCAACATGTCACGGGATCTCCCTGGTAAGAAGTCCCAACTAGACCTCAAACCGTTTGGTGTAGGAGTCCAAGCAGTGTGTCATACGGTATCGCCTTGACCATGATGGTGTGCAGAGGCAAGTAAGATTTTCCTGTTGGTAGCAAAGGTGTGACATATGCAGTAAGTCAAGGAAGTTGCATGAGCAGTTCTAACACATGCGGGGTGAGGTGAGTGTTCCCCTTGGAAACCTGTGAAAGAATGGAGTTAAGAAGGGAACACACGAGCAAAGATGCATCACAAACTGGAAAGCAAGTGAGCTAGCAATCCAAAGTCATGGTTAAACCAACAACACATTTCAGTAAGATTCATACGTACTTATATAGGAAAGCCAGACATGCATGCGTAAGAAAATGGATACATATATTATTAGAGTAGACAAGTTAGCTTAAATACAATAACAACATATGCATGAAACGTGTTGTCTCTATTATATTAAGAAGTGAAAGTTCCAGTGATACAATACAACCATGACCAACCACTAGTTCTGACAATGGAATGTTACAGTCACTGTCACCTGCTCCTCCAAAGAGATATACTAGCTTTGCACAGTGGAGAAGCCAAGGCTCGTTACAATACTATCCAAGCTTTCTCTAAGAAACTCCTATTGGAAGCTTGGCTAGCCAAAAGCCTCTATAATGAATTATGAGGGACTATTTATAGCAAAGGGTGGGGTGACCTTTGACATTCCCCTTTGTGACCATTCGTCTACCCTCATGACTCTTCAACTACTCTATGACTGTTACATTCAACTATCATCACTTGAACTTCCACTTGACAAGATGTTACATACAATATACACATGTACCCATGTGAGACAAAATGGCTTGAGCAAGCCATGCAAGACATCACTGACGCTCGGACCATTGTGGTGAGACCAAATCTTCGACATCCTTGTGATGGTCGACGGTGACGAACTGATGCCAATATTGGTCGTCTGTGATGGTGTCTATGTGCTCAATAGTGACATCCTGCTGAAAGTGAAATATTGCCTCTGTTGCATCCGGGTACATTGATATGGCTCATCTATCCAACTCGTCTGATAATATGTGCATCACTGTCTTGAGTGCATCTAGATAAACAACATATTGATGCATAGTGTTGGTGCTGATATCCATGTGTGTGTTGGTGACCATGCGCATCAACTTGTCGAAATACATGTTAAGCATCAGTCGGACTTGCTTCTTGTCTTCGCCTCGGTGAGTGTGCCAATGGGTAGGATCGCATACGTGCGCATAATGACATCCATGCTCCTGAATACCCTTACATGTGATTGACAACATTGCTCACCCTGTTTTCTCCATGCCACCCACTGGATGGGTCCATAACCTGTATGGGCACAGTTTCATTGGTCTGTGTATGTTGTGCCTCCTAATGTGCCTCTTCCTGCGTGCAGTTCCTTGTTCTTCCTTGAGTTTTCACTTGAGCACATACAACTCCTTCTATATTTCTCTCTCTACCTTCGCGCGATTTTCATGTTCCACCATCACCTCATAGATTCTATCTCCAAAGTTCTTTTGTCACCAGTGGATTTGATTTGAACTCACAGCTTTGCTCTGCCTCTATGTTGTCAACAACCTTCCTCTTCCATTCGTCGTGTATAGGTGTTCTACCTTCTACTTCTGCTCGTTGTGATGCTGCTGCCATATTATCTTGATGTCCTTGTCTACGAACGACTTGATGTCTTCATAGGTAGGCAAGATCATAGACACTTGCTTGGCTGCAACCCCAAGTGTGCTCTCAACGGTGTCTTCGACTTTGCTCTCCTAGAAGCCATTGTACCTATGCTACTGAGAGGAAGACGAACACTTGTGATAACTGGAGACATAGCAACACTCATGATAAGAAATCTGTCAGTCGAAAACCAAAACAAACTAGAGGACTGAAATGCAACATTAATGTGTGATTGTCTGTGAAGATTGCGCAATTTTCACTGGGAGGCTAGGAGACTGACTACTAAAACTGTACAAGGCACAGTCTCAGCTGTCGGGAGGCTGATTGACTGCTAGAACTGCGCAATGCATAGTCTAGCTTAGCCTGCTAAGGACTGAAACTGTGCATTGTGCAATTTCAGTTAGTAGTGGCATGCAACGAGAAAACTGCATTGCGTAGTTTCTAGGGCCAACAGGACACTGCCTCCAAGAATTGCGCAATGCAAGCCTGGAGGTCGGTGTTGGGCCAGACTTGTGTAATTTCTGGAGGGAAGGTAGAGCCTTCGCTTCCGGAAATGTGCAGTGCTAGCTGGGCAAGTCACGGTCCAGGCCAAGCCATCCCAGACCCGCCGACGGGTGACTGAAAACATGATAAATCTGAATGCATGGTGAAACTAAGTGTAAACAAGAGTGAATGATCATGCATGCAAATAGTTAGTGTAGGATTTAGAAAACGGGAAAACATGCATGTGTGTGAAGTGAGTCACTGCAACGACGATTGTTGGTGCAGAAATAATGTCATGCATGCGACAGTAGTGAGATGTGAAAGAAACTTTGAAACAGTGCTTCTACAAGCTAAAATACATCAAAAAGATAGAAAGCGCTCACTAAAATCAAGCAGACAACACTCACACAAAGAGAAACACAAAAAGTGACTGAAACATAGCGCAAGACATGAAAAGTGGGCCTACCCCGAAACAACTGATTTGAATGTGCCAACGACTCCTATATGCAATGTGGGATGTCAGAGCTACAAGGTTGATGTGAGGAATGAGCGCTAAAGCATCTGGTTAATGAGTTTTGATAAGATCAAGGTTATGACGCGCATGCCACAAATCTAGGAAAAGCGACACTTGGCAGGAGGTTTATGAAATTATCCTTGCTTGTAACCTCTAGATGCTAAAAATATATCCCTAAATCTAGGGATTTCTTTGCATTCTACCTTGGGAAAACCAGTCCATGCATGCAAATCAGTTTTACTCGGTCCTGGAGGGAACCGGTCAACCTGAAGGCACATGCATTGGTCTACGAGCCTAGGATGAAAATCTGTGTTGTTCCTATTCTAAGCAGAGTTGGCTGTCCCAGAGGGATTGTGCAATTTCTGGGAGGAACAGGTGACTATCTCCTAGGATTGCGCAATTTCTGGGCTGAGTAGCTGTCATGGGTTAGATTTTTCAAATTTCTCAAGGAGGCCCGTCTGACTGCATTGCGCAATTTCTGAGCCCAACAAACTTGCTCAACTATTTGTGTGATTTCTTCTAGATACTAGGCTGGATGTCCCAAAGGGATTGCACAATTTCTAGGAGCAGTAGGTTACTGCTACCCAGAATTACACAATTTTTGGGCTGAGCACCTGTCCTGGGATGAATTGTGCAATTTTTGAGATGAAGACTCTCAGGAAGAATTGCGCAATTCTAGAGCCCAGCTAGGTGTCCAGCTGGGTTTGCACAATATCTGGAGGGAAGGATGGTTCCCCTCCACAATTTCGCAATTCCCATAGGGATCTTCTCAACCAACAACTGACACTAAGTCTAGAAATAAGCCTAGGAAGGAGGTGGAACAAACTTGCATGCAGAGGCTAGCAAGACTCTATGAAATCGCTGAAGCCTATGTGCTTGATAGCGCAATACATGTTGTTGAGGATGGTCGGTAGGGAGGCTCCAAAACGAAGCTAAGGAAAACATTTGGAGGGTGGTTGTAGCCTCTACAACACTTGGTGACACACTGGTAGAACTCTAACTCTCTGAATGGACCTTGTTCGTGAAAAGCAAGTCTAACACCTCTGGAAGTATTGTTCAGTTATTTGTTCCTCTCGGTTTCCACACTTGCTTGATTGTAAGATGTAGCATCTTCCAAGCTCTTGGTCTGTCGACACACATTCCAAGCCAAGCCAACATAGTTGTTTCGATTGGGAATGAGGGGTATATTGGTGCACAAGTCATATGATCGTCAGATTTTTAGTTTCATCTCTGGTGTTGCTCCACTATCAGCAGGCCTGGGCAGTACCTTGGCGGAGTCACGCAAGAACACAAGCATCACTCTGCCACTAGCAAGCCTGGTCAGTACCCCAGCAAAGTTACTTGTATCACCTCTCTGTGCAGGAAGCCTTTCTCTTGTTTCGCCTTATTCATTTTTCATTTTTTCCATTTTTTCATAATTGTGCATAGCACATATTCATTTCAGAGGTAGAAGAGGGACCCCAACTTATCGAGAGTAGAAGAGGTTGTTCCTTCAGAGAAGTAGTTTATATATACCTCTGACATTATTGTTAAGGTTTTCTCCCTCACCTTACTCTACTTGACTAAGCTGAAAAGGATTAACTCAAAAACAACCGACTAGAGTAGGTGATACTAGTTCACATGCAAGCATTGTGTTTTCACCAAGGTTCACTTTGAACAGTACGTATTTTCCATTGATGTATCATGGACTGAAAGTAACAAGTTCTTCATGAGAGAGTGGACAACAAATAACCAAATTTTAATAGTTGTACAAGTCCGCTTGTACTTTACCCAGGCTTGTTTCAAGAGTCACACACAATCCGTGCGAAACTAATCTACGAACGAAAACAAGCAAACAAAACAAAATGCAAAGTAAGAAGCAGAAGAAAATGTGTATGCAAAGCGAGTAAGAAAACAAGCAAGCAAGCAAGCAAACACAGAAAGAAAGAAGCAAACATGCATGCAAGCAAAAAACTCAAAAGTAAACACTACTCCTACTCCTAAACTAATAGTGCATGGGTTGTTTCGCGTGAAGTGATGCTTCCAATGCAGCCATCGACGCATTAGTCGATCCATTTTGGTGAAGGCATGGTTTGCAAACATCGGATTTGCGCAAACTAGAAACCATGAAAGATATAACGATGAATATGGACACACTCTGAGCTTACAGGCGTACACAAAATAAAAATGAGTGAAAGTGCATGACATGCACTCTCTGGACTTGCCATGGTGTTTTGCTACACTGCGTGCAGATGTTGAGTGTATGCATTCTCTTGACTATGACATGCAAGAGAACGTGAGAAAGGTATACCACTTACATTATGCAAGTGTGCTTGCTGTGTAAGATTCCTCCAATGCATGAGCGATGTGATCGTGTAGTTCGAGTGGAGGAAGTGAAATCTGAGTGTTAGATTGATCTTCAATGTATAAAAATGAGTGATGAGGAGCCTTGCATGTTTGATCAACTTCTTGATCAGAAGCGAAACCAACCTCAGGACAGTGAGGGCCTGACATAACCGTCAGCGCTGGCTAAAGTGCCTCGACAGTCTGTGGGGTTTCAACTTCATCGATAGATAGATCATCGTAGACCAGTAGCTTAGACGGATTATCAACAAGTGAATCAACATCATGATCGGATGAAGAAGTAGAGAGATCACGACAACCAAGATTAGAAAATCCAGGATGTTTGTCAGCATCCTCGTGATTTGATGAATCGAGCAGAGGGGTAGATGAGAGGCAAGGATGTTCACCCTATGTGTTTTCAGAAATGACAGATGACAGATTGGATGGATTTTCAGAGGATGTGTCCTCTCTGCAATGTAATGGCAGACTGACATCCAACGTGTCCTGTGAATGATCGGAAGTAGAAACATCCGAAAATAGGTTATCACAGGGGAAATCAATGGTGGCAGAATCACAGGGATGTCAGGATAGAGTGGGTGAGGCGCGGATGGATGGGATTCATCCTTCATCGAGGGTTCTTCTTTAGATTCCCACACACACTCATCATGAATGATGGCGTAGGTTTACTGCATAACACCAACTTCGTTGACAACTTGATCCTCGTTCACAGTAGGTGAGGAGTCCAGAATGGAAGAACACAAGACAGTACAATCCAAAGGATCAATAGAACATGGGGACGGAGGTTGATGGAACGAATCCAAGTCACAACCAAGAGGCTTTCAAGCCAAATCTATGGAAATATCAAGAGCAGGTGGGGTGGGAGGATGTGACAATTCAACAGATGTGTGTGCATAATCTCCCACATCACTCTGCAGTGGTGGAGCTGTCTGATGAGGTGAAGGCAGATATTCACTTGTGATAGCAGCTGTGCCTTCCTGTGATTACGCAGCTTCATCACCGAAGTGTGCTGAGCGGGCTTCAGATGATTTCAAGAATTGCGGATTTTCGAATATGTGAAGAAGATACTCAAATATTCCATCAAGAAATTCCCAATCAATTTCATCTTCAGGTTATCGGTATGCAAGATTATAAAAGAGTGTGTGAAACTATTCAATGGATTCATCGAGTTCTTTTCGTAATTACACAATTTCTTTGTTGAGTTCTTTACGGTTAAAGTGATTGAAAGCACGGTCTATCTCTGCAACCAGATGAGAAAGAGAATGAATATATTTTCGGGCAGCGTGGCACACCAGTGCATTGCGTGCCCTCGAAGCATGTAGATGAACAATGCGCAAGGCCATGTAACCTTCAAATATTCCATGACTTTAGCGTGAGCCTACAATGCTAACCACGTGCCTAACCAAGGTTACGTAGCCTCCACCATATGTGACAAGTTATCCTAGATCTTTTCAAAGATAATGAAGTCATTTCCATAAGACATACAATCCTGAAGAGAAACTCTGTAGTTCATCCTGATAGATATGCAGAGATTGAAAACATATGTGAGGTTGGTGGTGGACCCACCAACATGTCATACACTCCTTATAGTGCCAATATGTTGATGGTGTTGGACCCACCAACATGTCAGGGGTTCTCCCCTGCAAGAAGTCCCAACTAGAACTCAGACCGTTTGGTGTAGGAGTCCCAACAGTGTGTCGTACGGTATCGCCTTGACCGCAATGATGTGCAGAGGAAAGTAAGATGTCTCTATTGGTAGCAAGGGTGTGACATATTCAGTAAGTCAAGGAATGTGCATAAGCGGTTATAACACATGGGGGGTGAGGTGAGTGCACCCATTGGAAACCTGTGAAAGCATAGAGTAAAGAAGGGAAAACATAAGCAAAGATGCATCAAAAACTGGAAAGAAAGTGAGCTAGCAATCCAAAGTGATGGTTAAACCAACAAAACATTTCAGTAAGATTCATACATACTTATATAGGAAAGCCATACATGCATGTGTAAGCAAACAAATACATATATTATTAGAGTAGACAAGTTAGCTGAAATACAATAACAACATATGCATGAAACGTGTTGGCTCTGTTATATTACGAAGTGAAATTTCCAGTCATATAATACAACCATGACCAACCACTAGTTCTGACAGCGGAACGTTATAGTCACTATTGCCTGCTCCTCCAAAGAGATATACTAGCTCTGCACAGTGGAGAAGCCAAAGCTCATTACAATACTGTCCAAGCTTTCTCTAAGATACTCCTATTGGAAGATTGGCTAGCCAAAAGCCTCTACAATGAGTTATGAGGGACTATTTATAGCAAAGGGTGGGGTGACCCTTGACATTCCCCATTGTGACCGTTCATCTACCCTCATGACCCTTCAACTACTCTATGACTGTTACATTCAACTATCGACACTTGAAATTTCGCTTGACAAGACGTTACATACAATCTTCACATGTACCCATGTGAGACAAAATGGCTTGAGCAAGCCATACAAGGCATCACTAACACTCGAACCGTTTTGGAGAGACCAAATCTTCAACATCCTTGTGATGGTCGATGGTGGCGAACTGTTGCCAAGCTTGGTCGTCCGTGATGGTGTCCATGCGCTCAATTGTGACATCCTGTTCAAAGCGAACTCTTGCGTCCATTGCATCCGGGTACACTGATATGGCTCCTCTGTCCAACTTGTCTAATAATATGTGCATCATTATCTTGAGTGCAGTTGTACTAGCAACATACTGATGCATAGTGTATGTGCTGATCTCCAAGTGTGTGTTGGTGACCATGCGCAACAACTTGTCGAAATACATGTTCAACTTCAGTCGGACTTGCTTTTTGTCTTCACCTTGGTGAGTGTGCCAACGGGTGGGATTGCATGCTTGTGCACAATGAAATCCATGCTCTTGAATACCCTTGCAAGTGATTGACAACACTGCTCACCTTGTCTGCTCCATGCCAGCTGCTGGATGGGTCCATAGCCTGTTGGGCACAGTTTCATCGGTCTGCGTATGTTGGGTCTCTTGTTGTTCATGTTCTCGCTGCAACTCCTTCTCTTGTCTATGCAACTCTTGTTCTTCCTTGAGTTGCCACTTGAGCACATGCAACTCCTTCTCTGTTTCTCTCCCTACCTTCGCGTGATCTTCGTGTCGCGCCATCACCTCATAGCTTCAATCTCCAAAGTTGCTTTCGTCACGAGTGGATTTGCTTTGAACTCACATCTTTTCTCTGCCTTTGTGTTTTCAACAACCTTCCTCTTCCATTCCTCGCATGTGGGTGTGCTTCCTTCTGCTGCTGCTGATGGTGCTACTCACTGTGATGTTGCTGCCATATTATCTTGATGTCCTTGTCTACGAACAACTTGATGTCTTCATAGGTAGGCAAGCTCATAGACACTTGCTTGGATGCAACCCCAAGTGTGCTCTCAACAGTGTCTTCGACTCTTCTCTCCTGGAAGCCATTGTACCTGTGCTGCTAAGAGGTAAATGAACACCTGTGATACCTAGAGACATAGAAACACTCATGACAAGTAATCTGTCAATCGAAAACTAAAACAAACTAGAGGATTCACATGCAACATACCTGTGTGATTATCTGTGAAGATTATGCAATTTTCACCGGGAGGCTAGGAGACTGACAGCAAAAACTGTGTAAGGCATAGTCCGAGCTATTGGGAGGTTGACTGACTGCTGGAAATGTGCAATGCATAGTCCATCCTGGCCTGCTGAGGATTGAAACTCTGCAATGAAAAATTTTAGCCAGCAGTGACATGCAACCTACAAAATGCATTCCAAATTTTCTGGGGCCAGCAGGACACTGCCTTCAAGAATTGCACAGTGCAAGCCTGGAGGTCGATGATGGGCGAAACTTGTACAATTTATAGAGGGAAGGCAAAGCCTTCGCTTCTGAAAATGTGCAGTGCTAGCCAAGAAGGGTAGCCTAGACCTGCCGACGGGTGATTGAAAACATGAGAAGTCTAAATGCATGGTGAAACTGAGTGTAAACAAGAGTGAATGATCATGCATGCAAACAGTGAGTGTAGGATTCGGAAAATGGGAAAAAATGCATTTGTATGAAGCGAGTCATTGCAACAGCAACCGTCGGTGCAAAAACAGTGTCATGCATGTGACAGTAGTGAGATGCAAACAAAACCTAAAACGATGCTTCTACAAGCTAACATACATCAAAATGATAGAAAGCACTCACTGAAATCAAGTAGACAAGACTCACACAAAGTGAAACACAAAAAGAAACAGAAACACAATGTAAGACATGAAAAGCAGGATTACCCCAAAACAGCTGAGCTGAATGTGCTGACGAATCCTAGATGCAATGTGGTATGTCAAAGGTGCAAGTTGGATGTGAGGAATGAGCTCTACAGTGTCTGGTTGCTGAGTTTTGATAGGATCGAGGTTATGACATGCATGCCACAAAATCTAGGAAAAGTGACACTTGGCGGGAGGTTTTTGAAATGATCCTTTCATGTAACCTCCTAATGCTAAAAATAGATCCCTAAATCTAGGGATTTCTTTGCATTCTACCTTAGGAAAAGCAGTCCATGCATGAAAATCAGTTTTACTTGGTCCCAGAGGGAACTGGTCAACCTGAAGGCACATGCATTAGTCTACAAGTCTGGGATAAAAAACTTTGTTGTTCCTGGGCTGAGAAGAGTTGGTTTTCCTAGAGGGATTGTGTAATATCTGGGAGGAACAAGTGACTATCTCCCAGAATTGCGCAATTTCTGGGCTGAGTAACTATCATGGGTCATATTGCGCAATTTTCTCAAGGAAGGCTATCTGACTGCATTGCACAATTTTTGAGCCTAGCAGGCTACTTGATTGATTTGTGAAATTTCTGATAACTGCTTGGTTGGCTATCCCAAAGGGATTGCACAATTTCTAGGAGCAGGAGTTGGCTGCTGCACAAAATTACGCAATTTTTGGGCTGAGCAACTGTCTTCGGATGAATTGTGCAATTTTTTAGAGGAATACTGTCAGGAAGAATTGCGCAATTCTGGAGCCCAACTGGGTGTCCAGCTGGGTTTGTGAAATTTCTAAAGGGAAGGATGGTTCCCCTACAGAATTGTGCAATTCCTAGAGGGATCTTCTCAACCAGCAATTGACATTAAGTCTGGAAAGAAGTTTGTGAAGGAGGTGGAACAAAATTGCATCCATAGGCTGGCAAGACTCTATGAAACAATTGAAACCTATGTGCTTGACAGTAAGACACTGAAGATGGTCGGTGGGGAGGCTCCAAAACTAAGTTAAGGAAAATTTTTGGAGGGTGGTTGTAGCCGCTACAACAACACCTGAGAAAAATTCTGTTGTTGTGCTTTCTGTAAAGAACTCCGTGCATGAACTTATAAGGTAATTCTTTGAGGTGAATTTCCCTCTTTTGTCTCATGGAGAAGTGAGAGGGTATAGTGCCATGCTCCAGGTATTGGTGCACATCTTCGTACCAAGAGTTTCCGAATGAAGTGGGTGGTGCTCGCTCTACATCGTTGTTATGTGGAATTTTGCATCTACAGATAAATATAATTTCCCTAGGTGGGTAGCTACACCTAGAACAACAGATTTAAAGCATTTATCCTTTTTCATAAATGATAAATAAGACAAGGGACCCACTTGTTATATTTCACTTTCCCTTTGTCTCCTTTGTATGGCTCCTGTCGCTCCTTCTCGAACTTAATTCACTCGACAAGTACCTGCAATCATAAACAGAGCACAAAAACCAATCAAGGCAAGAGATCTATCTACTATAAGCAAATGGAATTGAAAGCATTTACACATACAATCATCATACATAAAGACAAGAATATGGGAAAAGGTGTAAACAACTTTATTAAGTAGAAGGAAGAGTTCAACCATGAAGTCCGATACAATGTCACTCCTCCAGCTTGAGTTCCATCCAACATCACATCAAAAGCACAACACTCTGGCAGCATAACAATACTTGCTTACAATCTCAAACCTCACACCAATAGTATCTCCCTACAAATTCTCAAAGTCTACCCCTTGATCACTTAGATGAGTGCTCAATTTATAGGAAAACGGTGGTGGTTTGGTCATAAATGAGGGTATTAAATGGCCTTCCAAACCTAGAGTGAGTTTCCATGGAGGAAGGGATGAGAGGATAGGAGGTTACTTAACTCATTCCCTATCCAATTTCAAGCTCATAGAAGATGACAAGTGTGGAATCTTCTAGAATGCTGCAGAAGATAAGAATATTCCCAGAACCCTATGAAGAATTCGCTCAATCTTGCCCAGCACAGGTCAAAGTGGGCCTAAGTGCACTGAAATGCACCCTTACATGGGCCTACCTGCACTGAAGTGCATTTACCCCTGGCCAAGGCTACGTTGTTCCCTCAAGTACACATTTCTATAGGGCTTCTGGCCAGGAAACTTTCAGGGAAGGAGGCATTCAAATTGATGACTTGTCTAGGGCATGTAGCAACTAGATTAGGGTTTGATGAGCCCTAATAGTACTGATCTGAATGTTGGAAGTGATGTGCCCAAATGGATCTATAACAACTGCCCCCTAAATCATAAATTCAAAAATGATAATGTCGAGTGATATTCTTTATGATGTGATGAGGAGGTTCTAGAGCGAATGGTGACTTGGATCAATTACAATACATAATATCATGATATTTTGGATTTTTCATGAATTGCTGAGGGAAGGCATACCCATGATCAACATATAAACTTTTAATTACATGTACATAGATAGTCGTCTACATATATAGACCCATGATAGGATGACCATCTATGTAAATCCATTGTACAGATGATTTAGTACTCTCCTGAAATCGCAGCCTGGATCGATGAAACTAGATCCAGGGTCTTCTATCTCATTCAATCGTTCGCTCAAGTACAAGTCTAACCATGTGAATATGTGATTTGAAGTCAAACATGGGAAGACACCATCTGATTACCAGCCAATGATGTAAGTTGTTAACATAACCGAGAGAAATCATCGATAATGATAATGATCATCAAGGTACTGCAGTACATTTTTCATGGTGTGAATAGATGTTTTGATGTCGAACACCATACACAGTCTTTTGGTCAAATGCTAGTGATGTCAACCTATCGCCAGAAATGAGAAACTTGCCATTGATGTATGCAAGCCTCAAGGTACTGGAAGGGTGTTTCTAAGTCAACTTCTTGGTTAATGTGTTGATGTCGACAAGAAGCGACTCATCGCAGGAGGGCCTTGATGTATCCCACATCAACGACACGAAACGAGTGTAATGATTTTTGGAGACGGAATGTGACTGATGACACAAGGTTCAGGAATGGTGGTCATGAAAATGAAGGTTTATGAGTATTGCAAAGGATGAATTTAAAATGAGTGACTTCTCTTGAACATGTCGGCGACACTAAATGAATTGGCAGCATTGACCCAAAAACAAAATAATGGATGGTATGATAGACCATAGGTGTGATAACCATCAAGCAGATAACCCAACCCAAGTAGTCACAGTGATGAAGTGAAAGTGTCATGTTCAAGAGCGCCCTGCTGCCATAAAGTGGTTTACCCCTTTTCCCATTTTCCCCCCGTCATTGCTGACTAGTGCCTCTTTTTTTTATCAAGCTTGAGGAGGATAACATATGTTTGTTGTATAATTCCACCCTTTGGGTGAATCCATCTCTTTGTGATGTTTTAACAAGTCTAGTGAAGGTGAAAGTTGGTCTTGTCGTGATGGACAAGTTTGTCGCTATTTGATGTTTTAACGAGTTTAACGACAATGATAACTCGATCCTTTTCATGTTTAGAGAGTTTGAAAAGGGACAAAAGGAAAACTCCAAAAGTTCTTTTTCGTATATTTGTCTCTCATGTCCAAAAAAGCATAAAATAATATGAGAGAGAACCTATTGACCATGTTCGATCAATGTATGTCATGTTTACACAAGCTTGAAATGAAAAACTATGCTTGGATTCAGTTTCATGTTTACACAAGCTTGAAACAAAAAACTATGCTTGGATTGGTTTACATGACCCCAGCATGATGACTCAATTCTAGGTGCATGCCCCCTAAGCTTCATTGCCTTCACCTATGTAGACTACTCGTGGCTATCAAGTGGATGGAATGAAGGTTCATTTACGAGATCAAGTGAAAGACTCGATTGGGATTTTACGAGATATAATCAAAGATTCGACTTGGAACTTTGCTCGAGGGGACCTTGTTTCATTTTTTAATGAGCTTTCCACAAGACAAGGCACTCTGCTCAGATTCCTTGTTTCATTTTCTAACAAGATTGACACAAGACAAGGAACTATGCTTAGATTCCTTGCTTCATTTTTTAACGAGCCTGACACAAGACAAGGAACTATGCTCTGGGACCTATTTCATTTTTTAATGAGGTTGACACAGTAAAAGAACTATCCTCATATTCCTTGTTTCATTTTTTAACGAGCTTGACACAAGACAAGGAACTATGCTCATACCCTTTGTTTCATTTTTTAACGAGGTTGACACAACACAAGGAACTATCCTCATATTCCTTGTTCATGACCCATAAGAGGTCATGACTTCCAAGTGGTTCTCATCAGATGAGAGAATAATTCTCTAGAAGGGATCCGTAACAAAGAATCCAAGATTTGGTTCCAATGCCCCCAATTTTTCCTCCCAAAGTAATAGGCAACTAAGGAAGGATCCCTAATGGTTGACTGGTTACTCTGTTAAAAGCCAAGAGATTCTGGGTAACAGGCACAAGTGGTGGTGAACCGAGCACTTGCCAAGCAGTGGAGGAAAGGATACTCATTGTTGCACCTTCATCTATAATAGTTCTAGGTACAACCATATTACAAACCTGCACTGTGATCTGGAAAGGCACATAAGAAGGAAGACGAAATCATGCTAGTCGATTCCAATCAAAGGAAGTTACCAGACTGCTTGGATGGGGTACAGTAGAAATGGAAGAACTAACCCCTTGAGTTACGAGAGTGGGAGGATTTTCCTCTTGTCTTGATGGAACAGGAGGATTGTCCCAAAGCTCATTGGAATCTGAAGAAATGAAAAGAACTTGAGTGGTATCATATTCACTCTTTTTGGGAAAGGTACGATTAACTGAAGGTAAAATAAGGTAAATTGTTTCCTCAACTTGTGATTGGTTGGGTATAGACTCATGGGATTCACATTAAAAAAGAGTGGGTTTGACTGACGGTTGATTTGGGTCAGTTACTTTATCAACTAGTGAAGGATTAAGGGAGAGTCTCTTGTAACCAGATGGAAGTCGTTGTGGAGAAGTACGACAGTTATCCAACACCTTTTTGGCTTCATCCAGATAGGGACAAAGTTGAATGGGGTGATTCCCTTCACATAACCTATAGGGAAACTTAACTTTACCCTTCTTTCCATCAACTTTACTACCACTAGTTGATGGTGTGTCACCAGCGTGATCTCCAGAAGTTGATGACACAAGACGATGTGAACGAGAAAACCATTCTTCTAAGATCTGATGAATATCAGGAAAATTTCAAAGAAGATGGTCTCCCATACAAAAGTTTGCATGGATATCGAACTTTGTGAGGTTTATCTAATGGTTTCTCATCAAAAGTTGCATTCAAAGCAATGGTTGCTTGGTTTCCCCCCTGCTGAATTTTATTCTTCTTCTTCTTCTTCTTCCCTTTCTACTTCTTCTTAGCCCCTGGGTTACTAGTGTCAATACTTTCACCATGTGAAGAGGAAGAAGGGGAGGAAGAAAAAACTGAGGAAAAAGGAAAAGGGTCAACTTTAGGATCAACTGGAGTTTGATTTTATCCAGTTGGAGTAATCGATTGCGGAGAAATCACGACATTTTTAACCAAGGAGGTTGAAAGAAACCATACTGGCAAGCCAATGGTAAATCCCAGAAGGGACAATGTAGCCATATAAGGAGCACCAATATTTCCGAAGGAGGAAAAAGACTAGGATTCCCATCAAAAGGAATTCCTTGATCGGTGGACTCTGGAGTTGTTGCCATATGTCTCAACCTAAGATAAACTGAGTGAGCATGGAGGATGTTATCTGTGGTCAATTAATTTTATTTTAATCAAAATAACATAACAAAACAAAATAGGGATGATCTAGACAAAAGGATTACCAAGCAACTGTGAACCGTAATATACTGCCTCAGTAAACCAAGGACTTAACATACATGCAGGAAATCTCCCCGAATGTTGTGTTCGGTGTATCATAGTGTACAAGGTGGTTGACTCGGTTACCTAAGGATGGATAGCAACCTAATGTAGTCCTCCCATGTATACCCAAAATTACGTGGAGGCCCAATCTATGTTAGCATTGTCTAATGTGAAACCGCACAGTTAGAGCATTCCTTTACATTTTACGTACTGTAACACCGCCCTATATACCCGAAAGTACGTGAACGAGATACGATATACTTATGTACATGGAATGAGGTAGCACACTCGGAATGTATCGCGGACATGTTAGCGACAGCTGCTGTGTTTTACAACGTCGGAACACGTCTCTAGCCTCAAACCTCTAAATGTTATGCGTTAAGTTACAATGCTCCATTAGGTTAATTGAGATAACTTTTAAGTTGATCTTCTTTATAATTTTCCTTTCAAGGTTCACCACGTGATGTCTTTGAAATTCCTAGAATGCAACTAATATGATAAGAATTCTTTTCATTCAATTTTAACAATGAAAACCTTAGCTAGTAGGGATAGAGCAATTAGATTCTTTTAATCAAAGAATAGAGAGCACATCTAATGCAATTTCCCTAAACTATTCCTATGAGCACACACAAACTTTTTCAATGTACAATGCAAGTTTTTCTTTTCAATTCCCTTAATGTTGAGATGAACAAAATGAAACTAATGCACATACAATCAATCAATATTTTTGCAAGAATGAAGACTCTACGACACTTCCTTTACGAAAGAAATGAAGACTTTTACGACACTTTCTTTTGAGCAAAGATTAATCGACTATAAACTAGCTTTGACAATGAATTTATACTGATAAAGAAATCATTTAAGAAACAGTAAACAATCAAGGCCAAAGTAGGGCTAGGAAAGGAAACACAAATTGATTTCAGAGACACAACAATCATTGATATTTCAGCAAGCAAAAACATAAGGAAATTTGTAAAAAATCAAGTCAAAGGTGGGATTTTTTACCTAAGGAGGATCAGCACAGCCCTGAATGGGAGATAGTACACTTCAGAGCATTGTCCTCAAGCCAAGGGTGCTCTGCAGTGCTCTGTCTCCTAACCAAGCCTGTGCTGGTGCCAAAGAGGCCATTCTAGGGGCTTTCAAGCACAATTTTTACCAAAAGACACTTCAAAAAGGTTGAAATAAGATCAATGGAAGCAAGTAAAGTCTACCAGGGTGTACTAGGATGAAGGTAAACTACTCGGAACGATGATCGTTCCCCAATGGAGTCACCAATTTGTTATGTGGAATTTTGCATCTACGGATAAATACAATTGTTTGGTCAATTTAGTGTCCTAAATTGCTCTACATAAATTATCAATCCAAGTATCGTAATCTGATGAAGTGTAGTGCACTGTTTGTGCTAGATAACCCTTCTTACTTCATTGTTTTTGTGTTTTATGTTGTTTTGGGGGGTTTTTGGTCTTTTAATCCCTAATGATTTACAATGTAATTATCAAAACTTAAATCTAACTTTTGTAAAGACTACTCAAAATGAAAACAGAGCGAAGAAAGACTTGGAAGCAAAGCTTAAACAAGAAATGAAAACAAAGTTTCTATTCCTGTTTTACCATTATTTCCAAATCATGAATTAAAAATTGAAAGTGAAATTTGCAACTGATGTCTAACTAATTACATAAATAAAACTAAATGAAATACTTAGTTACTCTCCCTCTCAATTTTGGGAGAAAATCTCCTTGGGATGACATTTGAGGAATTTTGTACTTCATTAATCTAAGAGAAAGCAAGTATAGAGATGTAGCAAAGACTTATTGCATAAATGAAATGTTCAACCACTTAGTTTAAGATGAATTATTAACTTGAAGGGTTTTTTTGAAACATTCATTAACACCATGAGTCAGTGATCTAAAATTAACATGGAAAAGACAGTAAATGGCACTAATCAGTCTAATTGAGAATTTAAAGACTAGTAAAACAATGAATGAAGTAAACTAGATTACATTACTGAGTTTCATCTTCTAACTACTGATAAAAACTATAAAGAGATCAAGCAAATGGAAGCTACTCTAAATTATGAACACTGTTAATAGGAAAATGATGGAAATTGTGTTATAAACGTTGTTAGTAAGAAAATGATTAGAAACACTGTGAATTTACAGTTAACAAAAAGAAGAAAAATGAAATGAAATGAAACCTTTTTCAGTGCAGGGGCCCTCTGCAATTGATTAGTCTACGCTTGCTCAATCAACTCCAAGGAAACTCCTTCAGATTCTCATAAAACATGCGGTCTTAATATTAAAAACAGGGACACAAAATACCCAGAAAGTACAGAGTTCAGAACTTTGATTTCACAATAAAACTATCACTATCACTACTAACTTCTACAGTCCTTTACACAGGTATTTATAAGAAAAACCATGTAACTGTTTGTGGAGAAAAACATGCTACAGTCAAACACGTAGAAGACAGATATGCGAAATTTCTTCCTCGGCTGTTGGAGACATAAATCCAAGATATGGTGGCTGTTGGATTTGGTTGTACGCTTCCCATTACTATGAAACGTGTTCATTACCACGAAATAGAGTCATGTTACCTTCAGTCTCTGTGTTTGACTCATCCATTAACTGTAGTCTTATGCCATCTTCTTTGTCGACCTGAGATAAGTGAATAGGATAGGGTCCATGTCGCGATGATTTCCAAGCTGCCCATGTAGCTAGTTTCTCCTTCTGACACCTGGAACCTGTTAAAGCATGAAGGTAGCTGCGGAACAGCCAATTAGCTACAGAATAGGCTGCATTCTGTAGCTAATATACAAAAAATTATTCAAACAATAAAACATAAAAGCATAACATGTAAATCACTAAATGTCCTCCTCAAGACAGTATACACTGATCATTGGCGATGAGAATGCATCTTTCTTATGGAAAAACAAAGAAAAGAAATGAGAAGAGTTGCTAGGGAAAGAGTAATTTTGAGGCTCAACATACCCCAACTGCAAAATCATTGCATGTCCACATGCAATTTTTCCAAAACTGTGAACTCTTTTCCTTATTCCATCCTAGGTTTCTTCATGAGAAGTCTGTACTTAAGGTTGATCACTGTTTTGTTCAAGTTTCTGTTCTTCCTCTTCAACTTCCTATTTTTCTTGTACCATAGGCCTAAGTGAAGTATGGTATTGTCATGAATGGCTTTATCCAATTTGCTTTGTTACTTTAGGGCTTCATTTTCTTTCTTAATATGCCTGTTCAATATCTCCAACTCATAGATTTCTTATTTGAGTGAGTCAGTCAGAGGTTCTTATGGATTGACAGGTTGTTCTGGATTGGCTAAGGAACTTGGATCCATTGAGGTATTCCTTCTCTCTAATGACTCTATGTAGTCATAGATTTGTTGTTGTACTGGATCTATGCCAGGAGAAGCTCTGCTTGGGTTGCCTTCAAAATTCTGTGGAGGAGAGTTTTGTGGAATGTGTTCAGATGGAATACTGTCAGGAGACTAAATCGGGGTTTCTTCCTCTAAGTTTATGAACTGGGATTCTTTTGATGTTACCTTCCTAACCTTACCTCAGAGTCTAGAGCTCCTTCTCAGGTTTTGGAAGCTTATGGTTTCTTCTCTTGTGTCCTTCTTCCTCTTTCCTATCCCCTTATTTTTCTTGATTTTCTCCTTAATCTTGGTCAATATTTCGGAGAGTAATTGTTCATCTTCTTGTGGTGATGAAGGTTCAGGAATGTATTCATCGATTTCTTCAGCTCTCTCTTTCATTTTTCCTTTCTGCTTCCTATCCTCTGGTTTAGAAGTTGTCTCTGCATCATTCTTTTGTGAGGAGGTTTAAATATTAATGTTGATCTTTCTCCTCCTACTTTTCTTACCATGACTCTCCTTAGGTAACTCTGGAGCATCCTGGAAAAAATTTCTTACCAAGAAATCTTCCCATGTATCCCCTATACTTCTCAAATGGAGTTCAACTAGTATTTTCACTAATCCATGATGATACATAGTTGTTTCTATGGATTCAATTTTCTTTTGAACATTTGTAACCATCCTTCTCAGACTATTTAGATGGAAGAAGGGAAGGTTGATGGTTCCATTTTCTAAAAAAATCATTAATAAGCGTATATGGTAAACATACATAGACCCAAATCTTCCTTCACATGTAATGAATTTTTGCAATATTAACAACATTTTACTCCATTTTTTCTTGACTGCTGAAATAGGAATTCCCTTTCTAAATATTGTAACATCCATACCTGGGTTTGTAGGGATCACCTTCGAAGATTCACCACAACATTCCTTGTTTTTAAACCATCCTTCTCCTTGTCTCGGCAGCTCTATTGATTCTACTATGAAAGATTTTGTGACTGAAAATTTGATATCTCCTATCTCCACTTCTGTGCCATCAAATGACCTTGCAAAAGACTTCGTAATTTCCTTGTGGTAGCCATCAAATTTTTCAATAAAATTTAACCATGCGGCCTTTGTAGCATCCCTTTAAGCTGTGGATACCCCTCCATATACTTTACCCCTACGGGCTCTGTTCTGACAATAAGCTCCATATCCCCTGTTTTCGGTTAACCTTCAAAATTACTCTTACTGTCTATAAAACGAGTGCTATGTGTATGGAAACAGAAAGACTATGTACATATGAGAATGGAAAGACTGTGTGTATATGAAATGGTTGCGTGGATATTAGAGAAAAACTTAAGAGTTGGCATGTAATAAGAAGATAGTAAGGGTTTAGAGAGTCGTAGATAGGTAGGTCACATCGTCATCTTGACCGTTAACAGGTGTAGTTGTGGAGGACCGTTTGAGTACAGGTTATGGAGTTTGAAGCGGAGATTTGTTATGAAAGAATCATTTAGACCGTTTTTCATTAAAGTTGGAAGATATGGCGGAGACATCGTGGCGGTAAAATCAAATGATGGTTGGTTAAGGCGACATGTGATTATACATACTATACAAACTTATGTTTTCAAATTGCTTTTTGAAATAAATTTTTTCAATTAGCTTTGGAACCTTTACCTTTCGCTTGCTAATTTTTTTGATGTTGATCCACAGGTACCTTGAGCATGATTAGTCTTCAAAATTGATTTTTCTTCAATTACCTGCATACATGATTTTAGTATGAACTGTACACTTGTGCCTGAACTAATAAGCAAATTGTAGCTGCAGAATCAGATTAGCTGCAGAACAGAATCAGCTACAGAACAGAATCAGCTGCAGAATGTGAAACAGAAAGTAAAATATGGCATATGGATCATGAATGAAATGGAAATGGCTATGTAAGTGAAATGAAATGAGATGTAAGACAAGATGATAAATGAAATGGAAATGGAATGAATACTGAAAAAAGGAAAAATTTATTAATGGGATGGAGTGAAACTGTAAAAATAAAACAGAGTGAGGTAAGATGAGATGATGAATTTTTAGAATCTAAACTACAGATTGACTGTGGCTTTTTGTCACTAGTTATTACAAAAAGAAAATGGAAAATATAGAGTGTTAGAAATATCTATTTTCACTCTGTATTTTCTGTATAAGTATGCTAATAAATTATTGGTTTTCAACCTTATACAATTATTTTTTCATAGGAAAAATAAAGACTAAGTTAGTGGAGAAGAAGAATTCTTCTTCACTAGCTTCATTTCAGAATTGTCTTGGAAAATCTTAATAAAATCCTCTTTTGAAATGGGTTTCTGATATATCTTTAATCTATGACCATTCACAAGAAGAGGAGTTTTACTTTCATCTATTGTTCTGATCCTCACTGCTCCATTACTAAAGACTTTTTCAATCTCATGTGGCCCAAGCCAATGAGTTTAAAACTTCCCTTGAAAATCTTTAAACTTTGAATCAAATAACATCGCCCAATCTCCCACTTGAAACTTCTTGTCCTTGATATATTTGTCATGCCATTTATCCCTCTGTTGTTGGACTATACTAGTCCTTTGAAATACTTCTTGCCTGATTTCATCAAGTTCATTTAATTGCTCCAGTCTATGCTTTTGTGCCTCTAATAAATCTAGTCCCAGTTGGACTACCATCTTGAAAGTTTTTGTTTGGAACTCTATAGGGAACACAACTTGTTTCCCATAAACAAGTTCATAGGGTGTATGTCCCATTGTGTTCCTCCATGTAGTTCTATAGGCCCATAAGGCTTCAGGAAGCCTTTCTGCCCAATCTCTTCTATGTAGATTCACAGTCTTGGTGAGGAGTCCTTCAATCACTTTATTTATAGATTCCACTTGACCATTTGCTTGTGGATGATAAGGAGTAGATTTCGTATGATTGATCTTGTATTCTTCCATAAGCCCTTCCACCATGTTAGATGTGAATTGAGATCCTTGATCTATCACAATTTCTCTTGGAACACCAAAATGAGTGAAGATGTCCTCAAAAATAAAATTAACTATAGATTTTTCATTAGCAAAATGTAATGCTTTGGCTTCTACCCATTTAGTGACATAATCAGTGCATACCGATATATACCTTTTCTCCTTAGATGGAGGATTAATTGGTCCAATAAAATCTAAGGCCCACTTTTCAAAAGGTTCGATGAGTACCTGAATTTGAAATGGAATTTCATTTGAGGGAGCAGGTTTCCCTACCCTTGGCAGTTGTCACATCTCCTGATATATTCTTTAGCATCTTTGAAGATGGATGGTCAATAATATCCTAAAGAAAGGATTTTATAGGTTGTCCTCTTGTCAGCAAAGTGTCCACCACATGGCTCATCATGACATGCCTTAAGAATCTCAGGCATTTCATCTTCCCTGACACATCTTCTGATCATAAGATCTGGCCCTGTTTTATACAATTCGTTAGTGATCCATGAATATCTTGCACTTTCCTGAATAATTTTTCTTTTATCTCTAGGAAACAAATGTGAAGGTAACTTTCCTGTGGCCAAGTAGTTAGCAATATCTGCAAACCAAGGAGTTTGAGTAGTTACTGCAAAAATATATTCATCAGGAAAGTTATCTTCAACCGGAGAATCTTCTTTGATAATCTGAATCCTGGACAAGAAATCAGCAACTGTGTTTTGTTTTCCAGGTCTATCTAGCATAGTAATGTTAAATTCTTGAAAAAGTAAAAGCCATCTTGTAACTCTGCCATTAGTAATAGGTTTATTCATCAAATATCTAATTGCAGAGTGATCTGTATGAACAAAGCTTTCATAGCCTGTTATATAGTGTCTGAACTTGTTAATTGCATGAACAATAGCTAAAAATTCCTTTTTCAGTCATAGTATAATTCAACTCAGTGGGAGTAAAATTTTTACTTGTATAGTAAATGGCATAAGGAATTAAATATTTTTGTCCCAATATAGCTCCCAGAGCTGTATCCGAAGCATATGTTGAAATATGGAAAGGGAGTTTCCAATTTGGACCTCTTAAAATGGGTGCTTCAGAAATTTTTGTTTTCAAGGTTTCAAATGGCAACTGGCAATCAGAATTCCAATTGAATTCACAATCTTTGGTAAGCAATTTGAAGAGTGGGGATGCTATTTTAGTGAAGTTTTCTATAAATATTCTATAGTACCCTGTAAATCCCAGAAAAATTCTAACATCCTTTTGGCAATTTGGAATTGATAATTTAGAGACGACTTCAACTTTAGATTTGTCAACTTTAATCCCATCTCCTGAAATGTGATGTCCTAAATCAATACCTTCTATAAACATCATAAAACATTTTTCATGGCTTAGTGAAAGGTTTGTTTCCTTACATCTTTTAAGAACTTTTTCCAAATTTTCCAAAGCTTCTTCAAATGTATTTCCATAAACTGTAAAATCATTCATATATACCTCTACAAAATCATGTATTAGATCAGAAAAAATTCCTAGTACTGCTCTTTGGAATGTTGCAGGTGCATTACATCACCCAAAAGGAAGTACTCGATAGGCATAAGTTCCCCATGGACAAGTAAATGTGATATTATCCTGATCTTCAGGTGCTACCTGAATTTGATTATAACCACTAAAACCATCCAAGAATGAGAAATAATTCTTACATGCTAATGTATCTAACACTTGATCTATAAAAGGCAAAGGGAAATGATCTTTAAGGGTTGCTTTATTCAATTCCCGATAGTCAATGCACACCCTCCATTTACCATTCTTTTTAGGCATAATTACCAAAGGAGAAACCCATTGGCTATCTGAAATTGGGTAAATGAAGTTTACATTCAGTAATTTTTGAAGCTCTTCTTTCACAATCTCCCTAAGATTTGGATTCATTCTTCTCTGAGGTTGTCTGATAGGTATACTATTTTCCTCAATGTAGATGTGATGAATACAATTCTTAGGATCAATGCCTTTCATGTCGGTGTATTCCCATGCAAATGCAGCAGAATGTTTTTGTGATGTTTTGATTAGCTCTTCTTGTTGTAGTTTCTCCAAGTTTTTATTTATGTTCAATGTCTTACCTGGAAAAATTTCAATTGTAGAACTACCAAGCTCTTCCATTGAATAGAGAGACATCTGCCTAGATGACAAATATTCAACATTAGATTTTTCTTAAAATTGCTCATGGTCATATTCTGAGGATGTTTCAAAATTTTCCAATGTATCTAAAATTTGACTATCTTCACTAATTTCTGAAATAGTAAAGAGAGGCTGAATATCATCTTCATCATCAATCCATTCTTTTTCATCTATTTCTGTGATTGCTTTTGCTGGAGGATATAGAGTAAATTTCTTTGTTGAATTACCATCAGAAATATACATGTCACCAAATCTACAGCTAATAAAAGCATCAGCTGTGGCCAACCAAGGTCTTTCTAATATGAGTGGATGTCCTCCTAGATTATTCTTTGGAGTTAATATCATGAAATCAACAGGATATTCCCAAGAATCTAAGGATACTGAAATATCTTCTAGCACACTATCTGGTTTGATTACTGATCTATCTGCTAGTTGCAGTAAGGTAGGTGTGTAGAGAAGATTAGGAAGCTTGAGCTGCTCCATAGTTTGTTTGCTCATGATGTTTATTGCTACCCCTAAGTCAATCAATTTATTTGGAATTTCAACTCTATTGATATGTGTTTTTACAATTGGACTTCCTGGATCCACATATTTTTGTATGGCAATTTTTCCCATCATTATGTCTGTTATTTTTCCTATCAGGTGAATTCTTTTTGTTTCTTTTGCTTTTCTTCTTGGTTTTTTTATGCTCAACTCCTTTATTGTTTTGGCTAGAATTGGAATTTCTCTAATGGCTTGTAGCAAAGGAATTTTGATACAAACATTCTTCAATTCAGCTAGAAAATTATAGTTGGGAAACAAGATCTGTTTTCTACCCCTCTATTAATTTGTAGTATTTCAGGAAAAGGAGGTGTAGAAGTAGATGTTAGTTTCTCAATGATAGGAGTTTTATTTACTGATTCTTTTTCTTTTTAAATGTTTTGGTTTTGGAGAGATGTTCCCTCAAAACTTTTATTAACCTTTAGAGAATATTCCTCAGAACTGTCATGTTCCTGAATAACTACAGAAGGTCTTTCCTTTTCTAATATCCTTCCAGATCTTAGTTGAACATCATTAAGATCTAGAGGAGTAATCATGTAAGTTGGAAATTGTTGTCCTTCTACCATGTAAGCATTCTGAGGGTTTTTATTGTTGGGGTTTGGTAATGGTTGGGCAGGTAGCTAATTTGGTTTCTGCTGAAATGGTAGTAAGAGTTGAGGATTTTGGTTTTGTTGTGGAAATGGTAATGAAAGTTGAGGATTCTGATTTTGAAGTTGTGGCTGCTGATTTTGTTGCTGAATGTGTGGGGGAGGATAATTCTGATATGATGGAGGATATTGATAATATTGAGAAAATATCCCATAAGGATTTTGTACTCCTTGTGCCCATGGTTGAGATTGAGGTTGAGGTTGAGGCCAAGGTTGCTGCCAAGAATTCCAGTTTGGTGGGGGCTGAAGATACATTTGATTGTTAAATCCCTAATTTTGTGGCCCCTGCCAAGGTCTTCTAGAAACAAAACAAAGAGGTTCTACAAAATTTGGGACTGTCTCCCCTTGAAAGACAGCCTTAAGACCTGGGATTGAAGGACAACCCTTGGTCTCATGGCTTTCTGAGAAAATCATACAAGTTTCTACAATTTTGCATCTAAAGGGCATTCCCTTAGAGCATGTTTTTTTTCTGCATTTTGGAAAAAAAATGGCTAAAGCATCAGCCTCAGTTTTCTGCTTGTTTTGTATTTTAAGGGTGTCTAATTGCTCACTAATGCTCCCTAGAATGTCAGTTTTAAATTCATCAAGCATATTACCAATTTCTACCCTACTTACAGATCCCATTGCAGATTTGTTTACTCAAACAAGAGAAGGATCTCTTGGCCCTTTCCCTGTTTTAGATTTCCCTCTTAAGAGATGAACACACAATTCTCCTATATCATTTAATGGGAGTTGAGAGATATCTCCCTTCCCCATCATGTTAAGGATATCTATCCACTCATCTCTAATGGCTTTTAATAAAAGAGCTTTCAAGGTTTCTTCATCTAAATCATTCATCTTTGCTCTTTTCAAATTATAGTTGAATCTCTCAATCAAATCTTCTAAGTTTTCATCCTCTCTTTGCATCATTTTGAATACTTCATCTTTGTGATTGGTAGGCATGCAATAATCCAAGTACCTATCCAAAAACGTTTTTTTCATGTCATTCCATGTTCTAATGGACTGAGTAACTAACCCCATGAACCATTTCAAAGCAGCTCCTTTTAGTGTTGAAGGAAACAATTTGAGTTTTTGAGAGTCTTCTAGATAGTCATAGGTTCTGCACAAGACTTCAAACTCAAATAAGAATGTTTTAGGATCCTCACTTTTCAACCCATGGAAGTTTGGGAGGACAGAAGGTGAGATATTTTTCATTGTGGCATTTGTTTCCTCATCCACTATAGGGAATCCAAAAGAATTATCTATTTCCATATTTCCTCTGCCTCCTGCATTATTTCCTCTACCTCTCCCTCTACCCCCTCCTCCAAACAGTGAGAATTCTCCTTCTTGTTCTTCTTTTGCCATTATAGTTTCTTCAGAGTCAGTATAGGGTTCAACCTGCAAGGTTACTTCCTACTCCTCTGGCTCTTCTATTAATAGAATATGGGAGAGAGGTTCTATTTCTTCTTCCTCATTAGGTGTTCCTAATTCTTCAACTATAATGTGCTCTCCTGTGGAGGTGAAAAAGGCTATTCCTGCTGTTGGTGATTTGAAATTTTTCTCCCCTACGACTGACTTGGTAGATGAAGTAGGGGATTCTGTTGATTGGATTTTTCCCCTGGAATTCCAGGAGTTTCATGGCTGGGAGTATGAGTTTGGGATGGAGGTGTGTCTTTTCTTGTTCCTTGAGGAGTAGGTGGTGTTGTAGGAATTGAACTTCTGCCCATAGCTAAAATTTACCCCTAGAGTCTCTTTCTCTATGCATGTCATTTTTTTTTAATGTAAGAGATAAGGCTACCTAGTTACACTTCCCTGGAAACGGTGCCAAAATGTTTGGTCAATTTAGTGTCCTAAATTGCTCTACATAAATTATCAATCTGGGTATCGTAAACTGATGAAGTGTAGTGCACTGTTTGTGCTAGATAACCCTTCTTACTTAGTTGTTTTGGGGGGTTTTTGGTCTTTTAATCCCTAATGATTTACAATGTAATTATGAAAAACTTAAATCTAACTTTTGTAAAGACTACTCAAAATGAAAACAGAGCCTTTAAGAAAGAAATGAAAATAGAGCTGAGAAAGACTTGGAAGCAAAGCTTAAGCAAGAAATGAAAACAAAGTTTCTATTCTTGTTTTACCATTATTTCCAAATCATGAATTAAAAACTGAAAGTGAAATTTGCAACTAATGTCTAACTAATTACAGAAATAAAACTAAATGAAATACTTAGTTACTCTCCCTCTCAATTTTGGGAGAAAATCTCCTTGGGATGACATTTGAGGAATTTTGTACTTCATTAATCTAAGAAAAAGCAAGTACAGAGATGCAGTAAAGACTCATTGCATAAATGAAATGTTCAACCACTTAGTTTAGGATGAATTATCAACTTGAAGGGTTTTTTAGAAACATTCGTTAACACCATGAGTCAATAATCTAAAAATAACATGGCAAAGCCAGTGAATGGTACTGATCAATCTAATTGAGAATTTAAAGACTAGTAAAACAATGAATGAAGTAAACTAGATTACATTGCTGAGTTTCATCTTCTAACTACTGATAAAAACTAGAAAGAGATCAAGCAAATGGAAGCTACTCTAAAGTATGAACACTATTAATAAGAAAATGATGGAAATTGCGTTATAAACATTGTTAGTAAGAAAATGATTATAAACACTGTGAAAGAAAATGATGAATTTACAGTTAACAAAAAGAAGAAAAATGAAATGAAATGAAACCTTCTTCAGTGTAGGGGCCCTCTGCAACTGATTAGGCTACGCTTGCTCAATCAACTCTAAGGAAACTCCTTCAGATTATCATAAAACATGCATTATTCATATTAAAAATAGGGACACAAAATGCCCAGAAATTACAGAGTTGAGAACTTTGATTTCACAATAAAACTATCACTATCACTACTAACTTCTATGGTCCTTTACACAGGTATTTATAAGAAAAACCATGTAACTGTTTGTGGAGAAAAACATGCTACAGTCAAACACGTAGGAGACAAATATGTGGAATTTCTTCCTCGGCTGCTAGAGACATAAATCCAAGACATGGTGGCTGTTGGATTTGGTTGTACAGGTGGCTGCTGGAACCATAGGTACAGGTAGTTGTTTCGGATAACGCTTCCCATTACTGTGAAATGTGTTAATTACCACAAAATAGAGTCATGTTACCTTCGGTCTCTACGTTTGACTCATCCATTGACCATAGTCTTATGCCATCTTGTTTGTTGACCTAGGCTAAGTGAATAGGACAGGGTCCATGTCGCGATGATTTCCAAGCTGTCCATGTAGCTAGTTTCTCCTTATGACACCTGGAACCTGTTAAAGCATGAAGGTAGTTGCGGAACAGTCGATTAGCTGCAGAATAGGCTGCATTCCGTAGCTAATATACAAAAATTTATTCAAACAACAAAACATAAAAGCATAACATGTAAATCACTAAATGTTCTCCTCAAGACAGTATATACTTGTCATTGGTGATGAGAATGCATCTTTCTTATGGAAAAACAAAGAAAAGGAATGAAAAGAGTTGTTAGGGAAAGAGTAATTTTGAGGCTCAACAACAATTTCCCTAGGTGGGTAGCTACACCTAGAACAACATATTTAAAGTGCTTATCCTTTTTCTATAGAAGATAAATAAGACAAGGGACCTACTTGTTATCTTTCGCTTTCCCTTTGTCTCCTTTGTATGGCTCTCGTCGCTCCTTCTCGAACTTAATTCGCTCAACAAGTACCTGCAATGATAAACAGAGGACAAAAACCAATCAAAGCAAGAGATCTATCTACTATAAGCTAATTGAATCGAAATCATTTACACATATAATCATCATACATAAAGACAAGAATATGGGAAAAGGTGTAAACAAATTTATTAAGTAGAAGGAAGAGTTACAACCATGAAGTCCGATGCAATGTCACTCCTCCAGCTTGAGTTCCATCCAACATCACATCAAAATCACAACACTCTGGCAGCATAACAATACTTGCTTACAATCTCAAACCTCACACCAATAGTATCTCCTTACAAATTCTCAAAGTCCAGCCCCTGATCACTTAGATGAGTGCTTAATTTATAGGAAAACGGTATGGTTTGGTCATAAATGAGGGTATTGAATGGCCTTCCAAACTTAGAGTTAGTTTCCATGGAGGAAGGGATGCGAGGATAGGAGGTTACTTAACTCATTCCTTATCCAATTTCGAGCTCATAGGATATGATAAGTGTGGGAATCTTCTACAATGCTGTAGAAGATAAGAATATTCCCAGAACCCTATGAAGAATTTGCTCAATCTCGCCCAGCATAGGTCAAACTGAGCCTAAGTGCACTGAAATGCACCCTTACATGGGCCTACATGCACTAAAGCGCATTTACCCCTGACCAAGGTTGCGCTGGTCCCTCAAGTAGGCATTTCTAGAGGGCTTCTGGTTAGGAAACTTTGAATGAAGGAGGCATTCAAAGTGATGACTTATCTAGGGCATGTAGCAACTGGATTAGGGTTTGAAGAGCCCTAATAGTATTGATCTGAATGTTGGGAGTGATGTGCCCAAAAGGATCTGTAGCAACTACCCCCTAAAGCATGAAGTCAAAAATGATAATGTCGAGTGATATGCTTTACAATGTGATGAGGAAGTTCTAGAGTAGATGGTGACCTGGATCAATTACAATACATAATATCATGATATTTTGGTTTTTTCATGAATCGCTGAGGGAAGGCATACCCATGCTCAACATATAAAATTTTCATTACATGTACATAGATAGTCGTCTACAGATATATACCCATGATAGGATGACCATCTGTGTAAAGCCATTGTACAGATGATTTAGTACTCTCCTGAAATTGTAGCACAGATGGATGAAACTAGATCTGGGGTCTTTTATCTCGTTCAATTGTTCGCTCAAGTACGAGTCTAACCATGTGAATATGTGATTTGAAGTAACATGGGAAAACACTGTCTGATTACCGGCCAATGATGTAAGCTGATAATAGACGCGAGAGAAATCACCGATAATGATAATGATCCTCAAGGTATTGCAGTACATTCTGCATGGTGTGAATAGATGTTTTGATGTCGAACACCATACAAAGTCTTTCGGTCGAAGGCCAGTGATGTCAACCTATCACCAGAAACAAGAAACTTGCTATTGATGTATGCAAGCCTCAAGGTACTGGAAGGGTGTTTCTAAGTCAAATTCTTGGTTAATGTGTTGATGTCGACAAGAAGCAACTCGTCGTAGGAGGGCCTTGATGTATCCCACATCAACGACATGAAACTAGTGTAATGATTTTTGGAGATGGAATGCGACTGACGACACAAGGTTCAAGAATGCCGGTAATGAAAATCAAGGTTTATGAGTATTGCAAAGGATGAATTTAAACTGAGTGAATTCTCTTGAACATGTCGGCGACACTGAATGAATTGGCAGCATGGACCCAAGATCAAAATAATGGATGGTATGATAGAACATAGGTGTGATAACCATCAAGCAGATTGTTAGGTCCGTATAATACTAGTGATTACCCCATTACTATTGTAGTTGTATCCCATATTAATATTGTTGTGCCCCTATTGTCCCCATATTGTTATTACTGTGCCCCATAGAATCCCTCTATTGTTATTTTTGTGCATTTATATTATTATTGTTAGGTCGGCTGGGTTATATTGTGACTTCTTAGACTCCTATATATAGAAAGGAAGTTTTGTCATTTGAATCATCAAGGAATCATTGATTTATGTAATGTAAAGGAGGTTGCCCCCTTGAAGAGGCTGAATTCTAAGGTGTTGATCTATCTTTTCCATCTTTTTGTGAGCTGGTTTCATAACATTTGGTATCAGAGCTTTTGGATTCTAGGGTTTCGCTGCTCCAAATAGGTCATTGTGTCATTTTCGCTATAACTTTTTTTCTGCGATGTTTCATAAGCGAAAAAAAAAACCCATTTGAGATGAAATCGCACTGAACCTTGGGTCTGAATTTCATAGCCTTTCACGTTACATTTGCAGAGATATGATATGAGGAAGTTGGTCTTTTTATAGACTCCTGAATTACATTCCAAACAGGTGACTTGGGGAAAATCGTCATAAATTTCTCTCTGATCATCGGATTGAAATTTCGTAAGAAGATACAGAAAGAGGATGGATTGTAGTTTCTTTTGTATATTTTTCAAAGCCAATGGTCGAAAGAGGGACACGTGGCACGTCGTACAAATTCGCTCTACTGAACTAGTATATAATCAGGTCATTGTGGGAGATTTGGCATAACTTTTCCTTGGAGAATCCAATTTGGATCAGACTGGTGGCATTGGAAAGAGGACACAGAGGGCTACTATAGGTCAAAATTTCAAAATTGGATGATCCGAAATTACAGAGATAAATCAGAGACAATATCGAGCTCCTACAAAGTGAAAAAAGGTGTGTAGATTTTTTTAAATTCTTGCTTAAACTTGGTTTGAAAAATTATTTTGAAGGAATTCAAAGGGCATAGTAGAGCATTATTATCGGTAACTGATGCCCTGAGGAAAGAAAATTCAAACACCTAGTAAGCAACCTAAAATCTCTAGCATGACTCATGAAGAAGAGGAAGAAATGCTACATGATATATCAAAATTACAAGACCAAGTGCAGCAAATGTCACTCTCACAAAAGCTAACAGAAGCTAAGATAAATGGTGTGGAAGCTAAAATAAATGGCATGGAAGCTAAGATGGACAATTTTAAGATAGATTTGAACACAAATTTGAAGACAGACATGGTAGATTTGAAGACAGATTTGACAAATTTTCTACAAGAAATACTTACTAATGGTGAAAGGGTAGTAAAGGAAACTCATGATGTGAACAAAAGAAATGTTAATCATGATTTCATAGGCTCTAATGTTGGATTGAAGACCCACCATATTCCAAAAATCACTATGAGGAATTTTGATGGCAAGGATCCCGCAACATGGATATCACAGATGGAGCAATTTTTCGATCTCAATAATGTGCAAAACACACAAAAGGTACGTATTGCAACTTTATATTTGGAACCAAATTAGTTTGTATGGTATCAATGGCTTTTCTCTCATAAACAAATTATCACTTGGGCAATTTTGACGGAAGAATTAACAGCACATTATGAGGATACAAAAAGAAACACTTTTTATAGCCAATTGATAAGTCTCAAACAAAAGGGTTCAATAATGGAGCACATTGAGGAGTTCCAAAAATTGAACATAAGGGTAAAAAATATTCCAGAGGAGCATAGGATTTATGTGTTCATAGGGACTTTAAAGGATAATATCCAACATGATGTTTGCCTTTGGGAACTTGATTCATTAGAGAAGGCATCCAGGTTAGCAAGAAAAATGGAAAGCAAAATTATGGCAACCATGAAGCATACCACTCACAACTATAAAGATGGAAGTATTGTTGCCCCTAGTCTTCCACAACCTATAAGGTTGACACCACAACAATTGGAAGAAAAAAGAGCAAAAGGGCTTTCTTACAATTGTGATAGCGAATACACTAAAGGTCATAAGTGTGCTGAGAAGAAATTATTCTACATAGATTGTGAAGAGGAAGAAGAAAAGGAACAAGAAAGGTCAAAAGAAGAGGATATACTCCAAGAACAAAGTCTAGATAAATAAGAAATGAATCCGACCATATCTTGTAATGCATTGGCTGGAATTACCACTCCTCAAACTATCAAGATAGAAGGACAAATCAAGAAGAAAAAGGTAATAGTGTTGATTGATTCAGGAAGCACCCACAATTTTATTCATTGTAGTAGCAAAAGAATTGAAATGCTTCCTATATCCAACACTAGAGAGTCAAGTGATGGTTGCAAATGGAGGAACAATAAATTGCTCTAGAAAGTGCCATAATATCAAGCTATCCATGGGAGAATATGTATTGACTAGCCCAATGCTTCCCATTCCAATGGGAGGTGCTGATGTTGTACTAGGAGTCCAATGGCTAAACTCCTTGGGTACAATAGCTTTTAATTTTCAAGAACTTTTCATGAAATTTTCTGCGGAAGGAAAGGAAGTTGAATGAAGGGTTATTGCAGGGAAATCGAGAAAGATAATCAGCTCTAACGGTATGACAAAGCTTCTAAAAAAGGAACAAAGAGGTGTAATTGCACAATTATGTTCGCTAGATGTTTCCACATAGAAATCATCTATTTCTCCAGATCTCCAAAAAGTCTTGGACAATCATTCCAAGGTATTTGAGACTCCCAAAGGTCTCCCACCTATTCGTGATCATGATCATGCTATTCATCTGATTCCAGGAAGTGTTCCTCCAACCATCAGGTCGTACAGATATCCCTATGCCCAAAAGAATGAAATTGAATGTATGGTTGTAGAAATGCTAGAGGCTGGTATAATTCAACCTAGTCAAAGATCTTTCTCTGCTTGAGTAGTATTGGTGCACAAGAAGGATGGATCATGGCGCATGTGTCCGGATTATAGGGAGCTCAACAAGCTCACTATTAAAGATAAGTTTCCCGTTCCTGTCATTGATGAATTACTGGATGAATTGCATGGATCAATTTACTTCACCAAGTTGGATCTTCGTTTAGGATATCATCAAATTAGAATGAAGACTAAAGACATTCCGAAAACAACATTTAGAACTCATGAGGGTCATTATGATTTTTTGGTCATGCTTTTTGGCCTTACCAATGCACCTTCTACATTCAAGGTTTGATGAATTCCATTTTCAAACCCTTCCTTAGAAAATTTGTGTTAGTATTTTTTGATGATATACTAATCTACAACAAGTCTTGGAAGGATCATGTTGAACATGTTGACAGGGTGCTACAACTATTGGAGGAGAAACAATTATATGCAAAAATATCCAAATGTTTCTTTGGAGTACAAGAGGTGGAATATCTGGGTCATATTGTATGTCATGAAGGAGTTAAGGTAGACACTAGCAAAATTAAAGCCATTAAGGAATGGAAAATCCCCACATCCATAAAGCATCTGCGAGGATTTCTCGGGTTGACAGGGTATTATCACAAGTTTGTTAAGAATTATGGGAGAATAGTAGCACCTCTAACAACATTATTGAAGAAAGATGCATTTTCATGGACTCCAGAAGCAACAAAGGCCTTCAAACATCTTAAAGAGGAAATGTGCCAAGCATTGGTCTTAGCTACACCAGACTTCACAAAAACCTTTATTGTGGAATGTGATGCTTCAGGAAATGGAATTGGTGCTGTTTTAATGCAAGATGAAAGACCCATTGCTTTTGAAAGTCGTCCAATCAAGGGAAAGTTTTTACACAAAGCTATTTATGAGAAGGAAATGTTCGCAATACTACATGCACTTAAGAAATGGCGACCCTACCTAATGGGAAGACACTTGAAGGTAAAAACGGATCATGATAGCCTTAAATACTTTTTAGAACAAAGATTATCCTCTGAAGAGAAACAAAAGTGGGTCACAAAGATGTTGGGTTATGACTTTGAAATCATCTACAAAAAAGGGAAGCAAAATGTGGTGGCAGATGCACTCTCAAGAAAGGATGAGGATGTGGAAGCATTGTTGTGCGCCATTTCTATTATCCAACCAGATTGGATAAACGAAGCAAGGGAGGAATGGAAGAATGATGAAGAAGTGTGGGCACTTATTTGAAAGTTACAACAAGATTCCAGTACATATGATACATTTAGCTGGCAAAATGATTCGTTATGGTACAAAGATCGCTTATACCTCTGTAAGAATTCCCAACTCAAGCAAAAGATTCTTATGGAATTGCACACTTCTCCCTTAGGAGGGCACTCAGGATTTTTAAAAACTTACCACAGGGTTAAGAAGGAATTTTTTTTGGATGGCCTTAAATCAGATATTCAAAAGTTTGTGGCAGAATGTTTGGTTTGCCAACAAAATAAAGTTGAAACAATTAAGACCCCGGGTCTATTACAACCTTTATCCATTCCAAGCCAACGTTGGGAAGAGGTTTCAATGGATTTTATCACAGGTTTACCCAAGTCTGAGGGAAAGAGTGTCATCATGGTGGTAGTTGAAAAACTTACCAGGTATGCAAACTTTTGTGCATTATCACATCCATTTAAAGCCAATACAGTTTCTACTGCATTTATGGAAACAATTAAAAAGCTACATGGAAACCCAAAGATTATTGTAAGTGACAGAGATCCCATTTTCACTGGAAATTTTTGGACAAAATTATTTTCTTGTCTCAGTACTTAGTTAGCTCATAGCTCATCTTATCATCCTCAATCTAATGGGCAAACTGAGATAGTAAACAAATGTTTGGAAGGATATCTTCGTTGCTTTGTATCTGATAAACAGACACAACGAGTCAAATGGTTGCCCCCAGTTGAATGGTGGTATAACACTGCCTTCCATACTGGAGAAAAAATGACCCCATTTATGGCACTTTATGGATATCAGCCACCATCCATCACATCATATTTAAAAGAAAATTCTAAGGTTCAAGCAGTAGAACATCACATCGAGCATCAACAAAAAGTCCTCCAACTCTTAAAGGATAACCTCGTGTTGGCGCAGAATAGAATGAAACAACAAGTAGATCAACATCGTAGCGAAAGAAGTTTTGATGTAGGTGATTGGGTATTCCTACGGCTAAAACCATATAAACAAATGTCCCTCAAGCAAGCTAAGAAGGATAATAAATTATCACCAAAGTATTATGGTCCGTACAAGATGTTGCAAAATATTGGTACTATGGCATACAAATTGGAGCTTCCTGCAGCTTCTCGAGTGCACCCAGTTTTCCATGTTTCATATTTAAAGAAGGTTATAGGCGACAAGCTCCCAGTTCAAACAATATTGCTAGAACTTGACGAGGAAGGAAAAATTATATTGGAACCGGAAGCAATCACAGAAACAAGAACTCGACAGCTACGAAATCGATCAATTTCGGAGTATCTCATCAAGTGGAAGAACTTATCCGCTAAAGATTCCACATGGGAGGATGAGAATTTTATACAGAAGCATCCAGAACTACTCAAGCATTGAGGACAACACTTTTTTGAAGGAGAGGGGCATGTTAGGTCCCTATAATGCTAGTGATTACCCCATTACTATTGTAGTTGTATCCCTTATTAATATTGTTGTGCCCCTATTGTCCCCATGTTGTTATTACTGTGCCGCATAGAATACCTCTATTGTTATTTTTGTGCCTTTATATTGTTATTGTTAGGTTAGCTGGGTTATATTATGACTCCTTAGACTCCTATATATAAAAAGGAGGTTTTGTCATTTGAATAATCAAGGAACCATTCATTTGTGTAATGTAAAGGAGGTTTCCCCCTCGAAGAGGCTAAATTCTAAGGCGTTGATCTATCTTTTCTATATTTTTGTGAGCTGGTTTCATAACACAGATAACCCAACCCAAGTAGTCACAGTGATGAAGTGAAAGTGTCATGTTCAAGAGCGACTTGCTGCCATAAAGTGGTTTACCCATTTTCCCATTTTCCCTAGTCATTGCTGACCAGTACCTCTTTATTTTTTATCAAGCTTGAGGAGCATAACATATTCTTGTTGTATAATTCCACCCTTCGGGTGAATCCATCGCTTTGCGATGTTTTAATGAGTCTAGCGAAGGTGAAACTTGGTCTTGTCATGATGGACAAGTTTTTCGCTATTTGATGTTTTAACGAGTTTAATGACAATGATAACTCGGTCCTTTTCATGTTTAGAGAGTTTGAAAAGGGAAAAAAAGAAAACTCCATAAGTTCTTTTTCGTAGATTTGTCTCTCAAGTCTGAAAAATGTAAAATAATACGAGAGAGAACCTATTGACCATGTTCGATCAACGTATTCTTTTTTCGTAAATAATCTATCTCAGTCCGGAAAAGGGTTAAACTTATACTGAGTAGATGTCTTGCTCCTTTGCGCATTGATCCTTTTGGGAATGGAGAGTGGCATGACGTTAGTTGACGCGCCAAATTCAACCAAACAATTGTGAACATTGTAGTTAAAAATATCAAATGAGAGCAAGAATGCAGGGAAAAAAAATCTTCTTCCATCCAGAGTGTGTTGAGCACAGTTGTGAGTGAACTAGGAGATGTGCTTTCTCCCTTTGCTAGTATAGGTTGCACTATCTGTGGATGTTTGCCCCAATGCACGCCGTAGAATATCGCACTGACCCTTCAGCTTAGCTAGCTCGAACAAAGAGATGTTTGCATGAGTTTTCTTCATATCTTCCACAATATTGTAGTTAAGAGTGGTTAAACTCACCAAGGTGTCCGAGGTTAGACTCGTGTTTGTACTATTCGGCGGAGTGTTTTGAAGTTTACTGCTCATGGATGTACTCTTGTTTGCAACTGTCTTCCCAAGTTTTCTTTGTTCTTTTTCTTTGGGACAGCTGGTGGATCAACCTTTCTCAACAGTTCAATATTTTCTTGCATCTCCCCAAAAGTAGGGGGAACCCCTTGACTTCTGAGATTGTATCGACCACTTTACTTTGGGGGTTTCTTCTCGCTGTTCATTTTCTGTGTTGTGCACGAGCATTGATACATGTTTATCACCTGCCCAATACCTTGTGCCTCATCAGATACAACATCCTCTTCATCATCTTTGTCTTCTGGTTGACATTGTGCATTGTTTACGACATTTGACAAACTGTTGCACACTGAGTCAACAACTCGTTTCCATTTGGACAAGTCCCTTTCGGGTGATGACCTTCATGGAATGAGCAAAAATTGGTGTTCATGCACATTTCTATATGGAACACTGAGCTAGAGCTTTTCGTAGTTTTAGTCGGGAAGATGTTGCTGCCTGATGGCATGCTCCTCTTCTATTGTCTGGGAGGCTGACTACTAGCAGATGTCTCGGTCGTTCATTTCTTTAGCTCAGACACCTTTGTTGTCAAGTTCTTGACAAGACGAGTAAGGGTTTCAATGTCACTTGCTTCCTTGTATTTTCCCTTACTCACAGCATCCTAGGGCTTCCTACTTGAATCATTGGAGTCCTTTGTTGGTTTGTCATCCTTGATGACTCCAATCATGCACAGGTCCTTTTCCATAGCGATCACATCTTCACAATTTTTAAGTAATGTTGGTTTTTCAGCTTCCTTGACGAACTACACAATACTGGTTGGCAGTGCAGATGTGTAATAATCGACAATGATGGAGTCATGAAGTTTTGTGTCTACTGGAAACTTGTTCAGGATTCGTAAAAACCTTTGATTATATTCTTTCACTTTCTCTTTTCACTCCATCTTGAGATTACCCAACTCTTTGAGCAACATGGCAGGGGTCTTGTCATCAACAAATTTTTTCAAAAATGTCCTTTTGAACATACCCCAGTTCTAGATGGAGTTGACAGGAAGGTTTTGATACCATACACTACTCGGCCATCTAAGGTACACTGAAACAATTTGCATGCAATGTCGTCGTATCGTACCTCGAGTGTTTGTAGTTGTAGGTAGAAGTTATCCAAGTGGTCTTCTTCCATCACTATTCTGTCAGGGTCATACTTTGTCAAAATCCTCTTCAAAGGCTTTGGCATCCTGTGCAAAGCACCCAGGAGAGCCAATGGTCCCTGAGTCATCCATTCCAAGTTTTGGTCAGCCATGTCTTCTTCTTCTTCGTCCTCCTCCTCTTCTTCAAAATCTGATGGTTCCACCTTTGAGTCTGTTGGTTTGTCTCCACCTCCACCTCGTCCGATTCCTTCCCCTCTGTCTCCTGTATCGGAGCCTGAGCCCAATATCATGAGGGTGTCTTCTTGTCCCTATTGGAACACTGGAGGTTCCTCTCCATTCTCGACAGCTTCTGTGAGACCTTTGAGATTGGAAAGAACTGCTTCTTCCATTGATGAGACAACAACTCTTGTGGGAGTGGTCTTTGGCTTCTTTGATCAGTCCAACTGCTTTGGAAAACTGATAGGTGATGGGATGGACAGAGCGGGGGTCTTGATACAAAATTTTGTGTTCACGTCTCGAAGGTGAGGAGTAACCAACTTCAAGGTTGTGTGTAGGTGAGAGGGAGTTCGAGTTACTTCCTTGACTAGATGATTGATGAGTGGGGGTGAGAGGACATTCATCCATAAACAACTGGTGGCCTTCCTTCTAGCACCAGAAATGTTGACTGTGCTGGACCTGCCAACATTTAGGGGATCTCCCAGGTATGAAGTCCCAACTAGACCTCACACCATTTGGTGTAGGAGTTATTGAGTCCCAATTTTTCTCATTTCTGAGGTCTTAAACCCTTTATTTTTAACCTTTCTTAATCCTTGAACACCTTCTTTTACCATATTTTGTGTATTTTGACCAAAAAGGTGATGTGAACTTGAAGGTATGCAAATTATTTTAAAAATGTATCATTTCACTTTAATTCCTAAGTATTTTTGAAGTTAAAACGTCATCTAATCGAATCACCTATAATATCAAATAAGTTGACCACATCTTGTGTAGATCAACCATTTTCTAAAGCAGTTTCGAGACTCCTACAATTACTCCATGATTTCTTGTAACTGCTATGATTTCCTGCAGATGCAGGGATTTCCTTAACAACCTTGATTTCCTACAGTGATATCCATGGTTGAGCATGTTTCGGTCAACCTCGAAGAGAACAAAGACATGAGTTTTGTTGAGAAATTCACCAATATGGATGTTGTCCTATTTGTCGCCTTAGAACTGCCATTGAAACCACCCATATCTTCATTCCTTTCTCAAATGGTTGTATTTAAAGATAGTTCTAGTAGTTTCACGAAATCCATTTGATACATGCTTTCAGTCATGGATCGAACTCATCATGATTATTCCTTTTCAGCGATTATTAGCCAACATTTGTAGGGTGTTAGGTTTTCTAATTTGGGCAGTTATGCCCATGCATCTGTATAAAATACCTTTATGTTTATTACAATGGGAGAGATATTATGAAACATTTTCCAGATTAATACAATACTTTATGTTTTGCTAAATTTGATTGAGTAACTCTTGTTTTAGTTGAAGGGGTTGTGGGTAAGGGAGGGCCCCCTTTACTCACAACTCATGTAGTTGTAGATTTGTCTTATTGCCATTTATTTTTGTTATGTATTAATAGAATTAGCATAGATTCTACATTTCTCTTTTCTAATTCTTAACAACTTGTGAAAAATGGTTAAATGTGAGTTTGTTTGATGAATGGTTCAAAGTTGTTGAATAGGCTTTCATTTTATGCAATGAGTGAATTGAGTTAATTGTTGTTCATTGGTTTAAATATATTTTTCTAATCAACATCATCAATAGTAGGCGCTGTAGAGGAAGGATTAAGTCCACTCCCTAGACTTTGCTGCCAAGTGTTGAGGAGGAAAGGAGTTCTTGAAGTTGTGTGTGTGTGTGATTTTATCTAAACAAACACTTACAGTATTAGCCTGCATATATTTTTCGCACCATCTCACAAGCTTACCTACCCCTGGTCGATAATTTATGTCTATCAAATTATAAGTCTATAATTTTCCCAAACATTTTGGCGCCATTTCCGGGGAGGTGCTAAGGGATGATACTGGAAGTGTTTTAGTATGATTTCTTTTGTTTGAATTTTTCAGGGCTGGGGGAGTCAAAATGGTAAGACGTGGGGTAAGACCTACGCACCTGCGGAGATCAAAATTCACAAAAGTCGTGTCCTAATTGTTTGGTAAGTAGAAGTTTTTAAATTTTCTGCATAATATATGAATAGCGTCCAATATTTTCAAATATTTTTAGTGGTGATGTGAGCACCACTTCGTCCACTAATAAACTATTAAGGAAGAGGAAGTTTGGAAATAACAAGGCAAAAGAGACAAAGGAATATGAGCAGGGTTTGGTAGTTGATCCTAAGGGGACTAATACACCCACAACAGCTTCTTCTACCAGAAAATCCTTTGTTGCTGCTCATTCAGAATTTGTAATGGCACCTCAAAGGCCATGGAAAACACATCTTATAGGTATGTTACAACAACATTTTCAATTTCCTTATGCCCAGAAACGGATGTGGAACATTCCAATACCTTGGCAGCCCTAGCCTTAGCAGGGGAATTTCCCTTACCTTGCTGCACCAAATTATTCCCTTCAAAACTTTCATTTCCGAAAAATGGTACAATGATATGTTTTTGTATGATTAGTTTTTCTGTGCTAATAACACTTATAGATTTCTAAACATGTGCTTGCTTCTTGCTTTTTGTGTTGAGGTTTCCTTAGTTGTTGGTGCTTACAAACAGGTAAATCTTCTTAAGTTAAATAAGACATTCATGAGAAAAATAGCTTCAAAAATGAATAATGAACAGAAAACATCTACAGTGTAGCAAACCATCAAAAGGACACATTAACACAGTGTTTTGATGAAGGAGTTCACCCCTCCTAGGCTACATCTCCTGGGTCCAGCTTCCATGGCTTAGGCCTCTGTACTAGCTCAATGTCGAGAAAATGCTATTTACAAAGCTCTATGGCTCCTGATACCTACACCAATGTGTTCAGAAGGACCAAATTAGCCAAGAACACTTTTTTTTATCTCAATTTGGCCTAAAATTGAGCAAGTTATGCTTCATTCAATTTTTCCTAGAAAACCTTCGCTAAATCTGGAGAGACTCTAGTTAAGTTTGCCAAAACTGGCACTTACTGCCTAATTTGGCACACCGCAAAATCTGTTGCCAACTTAATCTGAATTTTAAGCATGCTTAATTAATTCTTTAAACAGAATTAGTTTAATTAACATGATATTAGCACTAAGCGCTTCCACTGGCCCTTGGTTTCCATTTGGTGGTCGTATGGAGAGGGGGTTGGCCTCGCGGGGCTAGCTCCCTCCTCTCTGCCATCGGTCAAAACTATGGCATAAATCAATATCTTGTGGCCTCCTTTCAAACGTGTTGTCTATGGTTTAATGGTAATACATGGGAATTAGGAGGGGGGGATCATGAGTTCAAACCTACCCTCCCCCGATCACATTTATATTTTTCCATAAAATTTGTTGTATAGTTTCAAACCATATCATATGCGACTTTGGTATTTAATTAATATTTAATTAAAATAGATAATATATATATATATATATATATATATATATATATATATATATATATATATATATATATTTTAAAAATTATATAATATAACAAAATAATTATATAAGAGATATAAAATAATATTTAATTAAATAAATAAAAAATCAAATTCCACCTTAGAGGCCAGTTAGGCAATTTCCCTTTCACACAACCACACTGGCAAATCTGGAGGTGACACTTGTCATAGCCCCATTGGGAAAAAACTGAAGAAGATTCCCCTTGCTGACTGGACTATTGACTGGACTGCCATGTCATCATTCTATCCCATTCTGCAATATTTTTAGTTTGTTTAGGAAAATGAACATCATGCCTTTTCTCCTTCATCCGGACTCCATTTTCGACGAAATTAACTGCATTGCGATTATCTTGACAAGAAGGACGCAGCCATATAGTTTTCGATCCAGTTTGAGAACTTTGAATTTTGAGCTAAATACTAAGCACCTGATCAGTCCTCCCCACTAGAAGCCTTTTGGACCCCAAAAGATACTATCAACTATTCAGCAACTGAGGGTACAACTCCCTCACCTTTTTGGTCTGCAACCATTTGGCTTGAGAAGGCTTTTGTCCATTGAGTCCTATTATCACTCCAAGAAACTCTCCTAGGTTGTAGTTCGGAGATGCCTGGTAACATATGATCTTCAATATTGTTCTAGAAACTATCGGAATGGATGATGGTTTGGATCAAGCCAGATAACCACTTCAACTCTGTTTCACTCCAGACATGCATGAACACCCTCAGCCTACAAGGATTTAGACCACTAATGCTCAATAATTTGTAGATTAAGTGAATGAATGGAGAATACTAACCATACCAGCAGATGCATACATAAACATATGATGGCCAGCGACAGCAAGTAAATGAAGCTTGCAAATCTAATCTATGAATGCAGAGATAAGATGACAGTTATCTGGCATTAGATACAAAAGAAACATAGATGGCCTATTCAATGGCAAATCCAATTTACTAATGCAGAGATAAGATGACAGTTATCTAGCATTAGACATAGAAGAAATCATGAATAGACTTGTCCAAGTGCAAGCTTAGAACAGAAGAGAAATGGACAGTGAACATGTAACAGCAAAAGAAGCTTGTATTACTGGAATGAAGATGAGAAGCTGCAAGGAACAGAGTATCTACAGTCTCTAGAAGTTGAACCCTGATTACATCTTACTTTCAGTTATTTATAGCTTTTTACAATGCTCTCTAGCCATTTAGGGCTAGAGGCGTCTTAATCGATCTCCTACTATCATTAACTGTCTAGTTGCATTCAAGGGCACAATTCCCTGTACATCACAAAAACGGTAATTAATTCTGGTACAACGTTGCCCTGTTAGGTGGTCGGCTTGCTTGTGCCAGTAAAGCTCCATGATTGTTTAATTCTGTTTGCTAGATCGTGCTATGTCCTTCTTCCTTCGGCCGTGCTTTCTGTTAATTTAGTTCAGAGGTCTAACTACCACAGTACTGACAGAGTGAACCACCTTCTCCCTTGAGTAACTGATAGGAAGTGAAGTACGAGGTGCATGGGTGGACAGACGTTCTAAATCAGATGGATAGAGAAATGACAGATTGGCAGAGGACAAGCAAGAGCGATCGTGAACAAGGGTCGTTGGATCGAGGGATATGCACGATGGGGATCGAGTGCAGGAGGCCTGAGGTCATGGTGGGAGTGGAACAAGACCGAGCCGTCAGATCTCAGATGAGAAGATCAGACGGCTATCGGGCAGAGGAGGTGCGCGGATGATAATGCCCGGGGTGGTTTTGTTTGGGCGGTTATGGTTTCTATCGGAAGGGCCTCGGGCGGTAAGTGGTAAATGGAGGAGTCCGCCCGATTCCATTCAGCGGATAACACGTAGTAGCAAAAGAGAGAGAAAAACTGCCTTTATCGGGCAGGAATTCCTCTCGCTAGTTGCCCGCGTGATATGAGCGATAGCCGTTAGATCTAGCAGGGGTGATCTAATGGCGGAGAATGATCGGGTATGTTTCATTGACCGGGTGAGACATGGGCCGTCGGATCGGCGGGAAAGATCAATGGTGGAGGGACACGGAGGCACGGGATGTCCTCAAGAAATGCGCTGAGGGCGCGAATGGGCGAAAAGGTAAGGTTTTTCGGGGGTTTTTGGGTTAATTTATTTAAGGCTAAGGCGGAAGAGGGTTGGGTTAAGATATTGGTGGAATAGAATGTAAGTGGAAGAGTGGGGAGAGTGGAGTGATGGCCCGTGTGGGGCCCCTTCCAGGACAGCAAAGCAGACCATCTTCTTCCTTTAGTCTTCAAACTAGCAGCGTTGCACCTCAGGGCTAACACTGGCTCCTTCTGGGGATGAAAGCCTCCCTGTGAGGTTTCAAGAACTGTAGACCACTTCCTTTCCAGTAAAACCAAAATCAAATCTTCCTCCTAGTGTTGCATTAGGCATGGAGTCTATTTAGCATAAAATAAAAACTTGAAAACAACATATTTACAATACCAAGGCTTAAAAGCCTTAACTGAAATAAAGTTCGAAGAACAGCCCATTGAATGGGCCATCAAAAGCATATCCTTCCTTTGATGCATCCCTTTTGAGATAACAGCCACCCAACTGAACATTGACCCTTTTTACCTTTCTATGAAAGGTTTCTTTCTCTTGGTCAATGTGCATATCAGCCAATTCATCAAAGACTTGCAGAAGCCTATTGATTTGATCACCTACTTCAAAAACTTTACAGCATTTGATATTATCAGGAAGAGATGGTCAATATTTCACCTCATCTCTGTATACATTCAGCCTTGGATGTTTTGCTTGGAAGGTTTTGTACACCTGCTGAATAATAAGGTCTGCTTTATACTCTGATGTGTCATTTGTGACCTGAAAAGTTAGTATAAAAGGTGAATCAATGCATTCTTGTGTGGGGGACACAAGGATTTCACCTGTTACTGTAGCTTCCTGTTGAAGGCCCCGAAAATCGGGTCGACAACAAGGGGGATACCCGCCCGGTCCAGACCTTGGTTGGCAGCTCCTTATCCGTTTGGTATAGCGGGTCCGACTGGGGATAATGGGACCAGTTTCCCAATCTATGAGTGTGTGTGTGTAGAATTCGATGTTGCTGATCTAACAGTTCCTATTTAAGATATTCTAATTCAAAATTTAATCTAATTCTATGCTATTGTAATCTAATAAGCAGTGACATCTAAATCTATACTAACCCGGGATGTGATTCTTCTATTATGTGATCTAAAGAGATTTCAAATAACAACTGGTAATAAAGATCATTCAGCGATTATAAGAAAGGAAATCAGTAAAGATGAACCACTTCGCATAAAAAGTTAGACGAAACAGTTGTGAAAAACATATCGCATAATGAGCTATTCATACATTAAGCATAAATAAATAGCTACCACCATACAAAAGTGCCAAATGATAACTCAGACATTCATGCAATAATACATAAACAACTAAAAAACTGTATATCACTTTAACATATAAGCAGAAATGGTCAAGAGATAAAAGTACCATTTATGACTAGTCCTACTCATAAGCTTCAAGCGACAATGATTTATCTCTCCTTGCTCTAACATCCACTAAGAGTACAGAAGTGCAACATCAGTAGCAGATATCAAATGCAAACATCAATAAATCTTGATCCAATCATTCACCAAAACCTCCTCTGAGGGTGCAAAAGTGCATGTTCTGAGGACAAGTTTTTGATAAATTTCTGGACCCTTCTCTAAATGCATGAGAAGGTTTTAAATACTACTAACTAAATAACTTAATTACACAGATTCAGGATACGGTTTAAATGACCGCCATTTTTCTAAGCAAAATTATTTCTAAAAATTAAATCTATTATCTAACTATTTCTGCATTTGCTCCTTAATGTTGCGAGCATTCAGTATTCGCTTGGGCATAGTCGGCTGACTGTCTTCCGCTTTTGGTTGAACTAAGCAAACAGAAATGGTAAGAGCTGGCACCATGTTTTCAGCAAAATCGATGATAGACTCGAGAGTCATCTTCTGACTATTTGGTTTTACTGCGTAGGCCCAGTAATAATCCAAGTTCAACTTTGGTTAACCTTTGAATCGCTTCTGCCTTTTCTTAGCTTTCTGTTTCCAGTTTGTTCTTTACCATTGATTTCTTGCATTTTCCGGGCTCACAGCTGACTGTGCAGTTAGAGGCTTTGCTTCTTGAAAAATTTTCTCAGCGATGCCTTCGTTCTCTGATCCGGGCTTCTCTGATGCGTTTTTTGCCTTTAGCGCCTTTTCTTCACCGGGTATAAAGTTTCAGAATTTTGTAAAAATATTGCTTTCGTGAGCTGTTGACCTTGAGCGTTAAACTACCTGTTGATATCAGCATCATTCAATACTCATTCAACCATGGTTGTAAATGAAAGGTATGTAATGGATGGCTCAGCAGCGTTCTGTGAATCTGCGGCTTTGTTGCATGCGGGCGTCTTTTCTCTGTCTTTGAACATTGGAATTTTACCCTTTTTCCTCATAGCTTCCTGCACATTGCTTTGTGTAACTTCTGTTTTTTTTTTGTTCCTGCAGTTCACAAATGAGGAAAGAGTAATGATAATAAAAAATCGACAGGAAAGCTTTAAACTCTATGGATGTACAAAAACATGCCACTTGACGTGAACTGACTCTTCGAACAACACAAAACCATATTTCCTAACAACTGGCATATAATTCATTAATTAACATTAAAGCGCGTACCGAGTTCTTGGTTTATGGAAAATTTTTCTTGAATATTGAGCCAGGAAATTTGCGATGGAATGTTTCTGCGATTTGCATCGCAGTATCGCAAAATCGCAAAATCGCAGATCGCAGTATCGCAAAATCGCAGATCGCTGTGATCGTTAAATCGTTGTGTGTTTTTCATGCAATTTTGCGATATGCGATATGCGATATCGCATATCGGTGATTTTTTAAGGTTTTCCATTGTGAGTGCTTATCAATGCATGCGATGCGATGGAGTTCGCGTCGCATTCTCACAGTTTATCATTTTTACTCATAAGGAAATGTCCTATCATTCTTTGTGCGATGCGATGTTTCTTAAGGAGTAAAATACATGAGTCTTAATTGATTTTTTGAATTGTTATACTAAGGGTCCCCTTTTACCTAGTGTTATTGCTAATACTAGATAAAGAAGGGGGGTTGTTGGTGGTCACAACAATTGGAGATTCACTTGGAAGAACCAGTTATCTCTGTTTTTCTATTGAATTTTCTAAACTTCCAAAACAGAAAATTTTTCAGAAAATTAAACCTTATTATGGAAAGATAAAGTAAATTATACTCTAAATCGTCAATGATATTTTGTTTCAACTGCTTTCCACTTTGATTATTTGCTTCCTCTGGCTAGTCCTTGTATTTACATCAGCCATTACTTGGTTTTGTAAAGATAAAACAAAGTCTCCTCTGTAAACTAGTTTTAGATATGCTCATTTGTCGTAGGTAGAGCCTCTGCTGCCAGCAGGCGTTTATAGCCTCGACAGGGTTACCTGTTACCCAGCAATGATCCTGTATCCTACTTAAGGCAGCCTACAACTTTCAAAGAAAAATCCATATCCACACTTATTGCTTTGACTTTCTTTTTTATTCTTAAAGAACAATGTCTTGGTTTGGTAGCCAAATTATGACACAGTCATTCACTTGACTCATAACTTTGCTGAACAAGCTGGCTTGTGATGAGACCCCTTGTCTTTTGATTGCAACAATCTTGAGTCATTGCCCTGTTGTGGTGTACAGTATTGGCAAAGTCAGCAAGTTATAATATCTGTGATTATGATAAGCCGGCTCATGATGAGACCTCTTATTCTTCAAGATAAAGTGTATCCTTGGGTTGTTCCTCTGAAAGTTGTGATTTCCTTAGCAGGGAGGAAGTCATTGTTTCCTTAAGATAGCTCTGGACGACAATAATAGAGTTTTTGGAAACAGTTGTTCTACAGAGAATCTTTATTTTTTTATTGATACCTTTCATTGTACTGAGATAAAACAATTTCTTCACTAAAGGTTGTTTTCATCAAACTTTTTGAAGTTGAAACTAGTATCATATCTAGGCTAGAGTCTTTAACTGTATCTATCAATAATAAAGATCAGTTTTCCAAAAGATTTGCTATTTATACAAGCGAAAAGTTCAAAATCTGAAAGAGAATTGGTGTCTTTTTCGTAAATGCCTAATGTAACCACTCACAACTGGTTTTATTATGAAAAAGAAAAACAACTACTCTACAAAAAATAGAAGAATAATCTTCTATGGAAAATACTTCTTGAGAATTTGTCCATTAACAGGCAAAGGATCCCTTTTACCTGCTAAATCCTGTAACACAACCGTTGATGGGCCTATGACTTCTACAATTTGAAAAGGGCCAAGCCACATTCTTTGAAATTTTGTATGTTTGCCTTTCTCTTCATGAGCCTTGTCCCATTTTAAAACTAAATCTCCCATTTGAAAATTTTTTCTAGTCATTATGTTTGAATCAAAAGAGGATTTTACGAGTGCTTGATGATGAGAATGCGTTTTCCTAGCCTGTTCTCGTTGTTCTTCTAATTTAATTATTTCCATTTGTCTCAGCTGTAAGGAGGAAGTGGGTACTTCATCAATGTATTGAACTAAAGACAAAGAAGGAATCGCTAAGTGAGTCGGAAGAACCACTTCTTTCCCATAAACTAAATTAAAGGGAGAAGTGCCGATAGAAGCTTTTTTCGTTATTCGGTCTGCCCATAAAGCATATGTCAAAGCCTTGTGCCAATTCTTATGATTTTGGTCAACTGTTCTTTTAATAATCCTGATTAGGTTTTTATTTGTTGACTCAGCTAACCCATTGCCTTGTGGGTAGTAATTGGCCGAATATTTAAGTTTGAATCCTCTTTTAAGTGCAAATTTAGTCATTGCATTTCTAGAAAAGTATGATGCATTATCAAACATTAAAGCGGATGGCAATCTAAACCTGGTGATTATAAATTGATCTATAAACTCAATGATATTTTCAGAATTAGCCGTTTTGAGCGGAACTGCTTCTACCCACTTAGTAAAATAATCTGTTGCTATGAGGATGTATCTATGCTGCTTGGAAGAGTGAGGAACGATCTCACCTATTATGTCCAATCCCCACTGACTAAAAGGTTGCTCGATGTTTACCGGTTGTAGTGGCAAGGATGGCTTCTTTTGTCTTCCAGCAGTAGTTTGGCAGACTTGACATCTCCTCACGTAACTATGTGAGTCTTTAAATAACGTGGGCCAGTAATATCCTGCGCGCAAGATTTTATGTGCAGTAGCATCTCCAGCATAGTGTCCGCCTACCGGCCCATCGTGGAGTTCCTGAAAAACTTTTCAGCTTCAGATTTCTCAAGACACCTAAGAAGAACAGAATCATAATTTATCCTAAAAAGAATATCATTTATGAGCTAATAATGTTTGGCTTTCAACCTTAGAGCTCTTTTCTTAGTATGTGTTATCACTCAGGTTGTTCCCTTTGACTCCCAAGGGAATACGGCCGAGGTAACCACTAACCAATCTTTGGGTCACAGGTTCTAGCCTACCTATGACCAGAGAGGGCTCTCTCTTTATGATTTAACTTTGTTTGTAAAATATTTTAGGCTAGTTATGATGCTCAAGGTTTTGTTTTGAATTTTGCTGGATGATGATTCTAGTCAAGATAGATATATGTTTATCAGGGTGTTCTAGGCCATTGGGCATGGAGTCAGTGATGCTGAAGTTGATACCACAGTGATGCTGCAGAGCCAGATAAGTGTCTAAGAAACAATTCTTTGAACCTGTGATTGGGTGTGATGTGATCAGGGCATGAAAGGCAATTAAGGATCTTTCAACAAACTGATATGGAGAACAGTGGGAATATTATTTAGAAGCAGTGAAGAATTTCTATATAACATTCATATTTATAGAATTAATGAAAACATGAGCAATTAAGAATTCATGTTCATGATCAATTCTGAAGAAAACATTTTCAGCAATAGAGATTGAGCACAAGGTGTAACCAAACATTTCCTGTACTATTCCTTTTCTCTACTGTTAGATTAGTGAAACATGTGTATGATTTGAACAAACATAAGAAAACAAAACATAGATTGAGAAAACTTATTGTTCCATTAGACAGCACAGGAATTCTGCAACAGCACGCATAGCATCAGCAAGACATCAAACATTCAGGAAGTCACTGAGCTTTTCCAGCCTCTTGTATTAGATTATCTGAAAGTATACAATACATTTGCCTCAGAATGAAAATCACCAACCCCTAATACGCTGCTAGGGCAGGTATATATACAAATTTACATCAGAAAATATCTAGTTAATGAATTAATGGCTCATTAATATCGGGCCAACTCCTGGAGCATTGTAGCTGAGAATATAAATGTTGTATTAACTTCTGAATGCATTAGCTGTCCAAATTGGTGAGAGGATGTTGACTTTGTGACCGTTGGAGTTGGCTGCAGATGTGCTGCCCAAAATTAGCGCATTTCTTATCTTTTGGCTTGTTGTCTTTGTCTTTTTGCTGAGTCACCTTTTCGGCTGCCTTAAATGCTGTCCATATCCTGCTTTTTGCTTTTGGCCGAGTTGAAATCTGAGTGGGACCACGCAGCTGAGATTATTGAGGCAACACCTGTAACATGGCCTGCCACCAATCCTCCTTGGGCAGCTGGTGTCTTCGAATTTTCACCAATGTTTCATCTGCTTCTGTATATCTATAAAAATTTGTAGGAACCTCAAAAAGGTGATGGATTTCATTTTCAATAAAAAATAGATTTTCAAGTTTGTCATAAAGGCCCTGTCCTGTTGGAGGCCCTGCTTCTTCAGAGGTGCTGGCAGATGCAGTGATTTGATTTTCAATGAAACTTGACATTCTGTTGGCATATTGCTCACGGGGGAGCAGTTTTCCTGTGCTGGTTAGTAGGCTGGGCAGTCCTTTTTGTTGCAGTGCTCCCATTTTGAGTTTGTACTCATCCACCTCAGCCTGTATTTCTTGGCATTTCCTCTCTACAGTTTGTACATAATTCGTGAGAGTCAGCACCTTCTTAGCTGTGAGGACAGCATCTGTTCTGTTGACAATGTTGATGGCTGCTAGCTCCTCCTGGGTCTGATTATTCAAAAAATGTATCATTCTATTGGCCTGCTCAGGCCTGTTCCCCCGTACTGTCTTGGCTTTCTGGATCTCAAACTGTGCTTTTCCAATTAACTCCATTTGTTCATGCACAGTCTTAATTGACTTCCATTGTCTAGTAATGGATTGGTCAATTCGGGCCCACAAAATTCTTTTTATTTCTGCCATAGCACTTTCTAGCTTGAGCTCCTTCTCCAAGGCCTTTATTTTGTCTTTCAGGGCCTTTATTTCTCTACCTTGCTCTGCCACAGTCATCTTTGATTTGTCATATTTGGCCTCTAGCTCTGCCAATTTTTCCTTGGCCTGCTTAATCTCAGTAGCCTGGAGCTCCATTTCTTTGATAGCCTTAGTCAAATCTTCCATGTTTAAACTGGACTTTGGGGCTGTTGTTGTTGCTGCTGCTTCTGTTGTTGCTGTAGTTGTTACAGGGGCTACTGCTGCCTCTGTAGTTGTTGCAGTGGTTGAAGTAGTTGGAGGAGCTTGGGATGTAGATTCTCCCTGCTTGTCTTGCAGTGCCCCTTCTAGCTCCTTTTCCAAATCGAGGACCTTTTGATTGAGCTGCATAATTAGATCTAGTTGCTCATCAGCTTCCTTTTCCTTCTGTAATTCTGTTGTTTGGGGGTGCTCGGTGGGCAGCAGTTTCAACCTTTTCTTCAATGCATTAAGATCATCTTCTTTTTTCTTCATGAGGGCTGTCACACCCTTTGGATCCTTAGGATCATGTCCTAGGTCTATGATGATGTCCTCCAATGATTTAATCCTGTTGTCCTTGGCCATGGAGGACATTCTCTCAAAATCCAACTGAATGTTGGTATTCTTTAGTGACTCTTTCAATTCATGGGCCATTGTAGCCCTGTCCACCAAGGTGGCATAGACCATTTCTCCCGTTTGTTTATGCAGTTCAATCTGGTCCATGGGGTGAATGTCCTTTGCCATGACTTCCACCCTTGTTCTCACATAATCTGCAGCTGATTGCGGCTGCGGCACCTTGGGTTTGAAGTGACTGAGGATCATTTTCTCCTCTTGTATGTCATACACAGACATCAGCCTTTCTTGCTTGGCTGGTGTTGCCTTGAGAAACTGTTTGTATACTTCTATTCTTAGCAAGACATTTTGTGCCTTTATTTGTTTGAAAGAAGCCTTAGTGCTTGTAGGCTTCTTGCTCTGCTGAGTGGAGGAGGATACCTCCAAACCAAGCTGTAATCCCTGCTCCTGCTGAAAGGAGCTTGTACCTGTTTGCTGGCTGTCCCCCCCTTCTTTCCTTGGACTGTCAAGGATTTCTTCACTTATTTCTTCTTCAACTAGGGAGTCAACCTTTTGCCTCTTGGCCTCATGTTGCTGGGAGGATCCACTAACAGGAGTGGACTCTTCTCTGTCTCTTTTCTTACCCCTCTCCTCATGTGCAGGAGTCTGTAAAATAGGTGTTGTTGGTGGCTCTGTTTGCGGTGGAGGGGTCTGCTCTTGTTGCTGCCCAATTGAGGAGGCAGGCTCTTCTTTTACTGTTTGCTCTTCGGCACCCATTATTCCTTTACCTTTGTCTGTGCCTGACGCTGACGTAGAAGGCGCTTGGGTGGCTGGTGCAGTTGTGGCAGCTGAAGTCCCTTCTCCCACTGGATGTGGCCGCTTCAAGATTACCTGGATAAACGACGCCGAGGGCCTCCGGGTTGAATGGCGGGTGCAGAACTTAGTTGAATTGGTGAATGGCGCGTTCGGAGCTTTGAATTTCACGGCTTGAAGGCAATTTTTAGTGTGAGCAGCAGACAACGACTCTTTCCCTTTTCAAATGAAAATGACTTAAAACGGGTTGCTTGCGTGTTTTTAACGGAAAATTTGGAAAATATGGGTCATTGGCGCTTTTTCGCCAATGACGTCAGCATGACGTCATGGCGGGCCCGTGTACGGAAGGTGACGTGGATGCTGAGTTGGAGGGCAGCATGGCAGGACACGGTGGTGGCTGGTGTGGGGTGGCAGGGTTACGTGGAGGGCCACGAGGCGCAGGGGCGGGGGCAAATGACATGACGTGGCGGGCCACGAGGCGCAACGGCGGAGGCCGGGTGCATGACGTCACGGTGATGGGGGTGACGTGACAGAGGAGGCAGTATAGGGGAGAGTGGTAAGTGGTCTCCCCACACCGCTTTTGGAAGAAGGCGGTATCGGGAGGGGGGCTCCGAACACCTCCGCCGCCTGCCATGTGTCCAGTGTATGGGGGCCAAAACCACCCGTTCCCCGGACGCTAAAGCGCGGCGGGTTCAAAACTCAAAATGACCGCCCACCATTGGATCAAAGGGGGGCGGGAGATCAAAGGCTGGCGGGGGCCCCGACCCATCGTGCAGGTTTGGGGGGGACCTGCCGGTCAATAAAATATTTATTTTAATACTTCGGGGTTTAAAACTTTGGTTAAGGGGGTTTTTGGAATATATGGGTTAATCTGTCAGGTTTCTAAAAAACCTTTGAATGCTGGGTTTTGAGAAGGGGGAAAAAGGGGTTTCTCATGAATTTTTTAGGAAAAAGGGAACATGAGGGTTGAGTATAGGTTATTTCTCTAACCAGAGGTTAGAGTAATCCCCAAGTAGGGTTGACTATAGTCCCTGGTGGACTAATTTCTCCCTTAGAAGTGTTATTTAGCTATAATGCTAAAGGGGGGGATATTTATACATTGTTTGGGGTTTATACACCATGGTGTTATAGTAATAGGGGAAGGGGAATAATAGGGGATTTAGTGTAGATAGTGTTAGTAGTTAGTATTTGGAGGGGAATGTGAATGAGAAGTGATAGTTACTAAGTTTTTTAGAAATCAAACTTAGTTAGGGAGTAGATCAAAATGAAAAGAATTTTTACACAAGAAATGTGGCTTCTCTTCAAAGAGAGAAGTCCCTTCTAACATGAAATTTCTTACAAATGAGGAATATAAGGAGGACTGACCAGGCAGATCCTACAGTGCTCATGGGGAGGTTAGTAAGAACTTTTGAAGGGGATGAGGGAAGTTAGTGATGGTTTAGTAATAGGCAATTTCTCTTGCCTTTCTCCTGCTGGTGACATCATTGTGATTTTTTCCAAGTGACATGCTTAGACCTTGCTTTCTGCAACCTTCAACTACCTACCTTGCCTACGATGCCTAACATTTTTTCTTCCTTTGGATGGGTGCACTTAGCCTTGCAAACCCTGACAATTCTCTTTTCTTTTTGCTGCCCTCCTATCTAAGTCTACCCTTATGTCTTCCAAGGGCCCAGATCAAGCAGTTGGGCTCCTTCCCTTCTCTATCCACCTAATCATCTGTCAAGCTTGAACTGTTTGAGCAGGTACTTCCTTTCTAGTCTAGAACATGCAATTTAAAACATGGTGAGGCCCAGCTTGAGCTGTTGGACCACCCATCAAAGTAGGAGTGGCAATTTAAACTAGCCACTTTCCTGGTCTTTATTTGGGGTTCATTTCCTTTTATTTTTTCTTTGACCAATTCATTTTCTTGCCTTTTGATTTTTCTTTTAAGGCATACCCTCTTTACATTTTTTAACTGTCAACTTCTTTCACAAAAAATGGAACCTTAGTAGCATGGAAGGTGAGCATTTTTGGCACTTCCACTGTCAATCATGAAATATGAAAACCTATTGGTATAGGAGGCTAACAGTATGATCGAGGTGTGAGGGAGCATACCCGTTCTTAAGATAATAAATGATATCATTGTATAATGACTCTGCATCGTTTAGGCTTACCTCGCACATTTGTACCTCTTCAGATGGAATTTTAGAAATTTGCGACGCTCCAGCCAGCATTTTGCAGAAGCCTTGGCCTCTCACAATGTTCGCTGGTTTAATCTCAATGTCATATTCTTGTAAGGCGGTAACCCAATTGGCCCTTTTCTCACCCACATCCTTCTGTACTAGAAGATTTCTTACTGCTGGAAACGGTACTATGATTTTAGTATGGGTTTTAAGTAAGAAAGGTCTGAAGTATTTGACTGCTTTGAAAATGCATAAGCTGTTTTTCCACGTCTGAATAATTTAGTTCAGCACTCTGTAAATTTGAAATGAAAAACGCAATTGGAGCTTATGCTTTTTCATGATTTGCTTGAGTTAATATCGCAGCATATGACTTATTTGAGGCAAATGTGTATAAAATAAAAGGCTCTGAAAAATTCGGGGTTGCTAAAGATGGAGCATTAATAATAGCTTGTTTGATCAGGTTGAATGCATCATGTTCATCTTGGCCCCATTTAAAAGTTGAGTTCTTTTTAATCATGGTTTGCAAAGGAGACACGATCCATGAGAAATCTGGAATGAATCTCTTTACAAAGTTGATCTGACCAAGGAAAGATTGCATGGCTTTTTTGTTATGAGGTAAGGATATTTCAGAAATTTCTTTGATTCTGTCGGAATCGATGTGAATACCGGATTTTGACACTATGAATCCTAGAAGTTTCCCTTCACTTAGTGCAAAAAAAGATTTCTTTGTGTTAAGTGAAATCCCATACCTTAAACACCGTTGAAAGATTTGTTTCAAGTCTTTGAGATGGTCGCTTCGCTTCTTCGAATACACTGTTATATCATCCAAATAAATTACTACAGATTTATTGACTAAACCTTTGAATGCGATGTCCATGGCTCTCTGAAATGTGGCACGGCATTAATCAAACCAAATGGCATTTTTCGATATGCGTATGTGCCCCATTTAGTTCTGAATGTGGTTTTCAATTGATCATCAGGATGTACCAACACTTGATTGTATCCTGAAAATCCATCCAAGAAAGACATTAATTCTGAGCCCGCCACTGCCTGCAATATATGTTCCATAGGTGGTAAAGGAAAATTATCCTTTTGGCAGGCCTTGTTAAGGTTTCGAAAGTCAATGCAAATCCTAATATCTCCGTTTTTCTTTCTAACAAGTACCATATTGGAGACCCATTTGGAATGTCTGACGGGAAAGATTATTCTGGCTTTCAATAACTTATTGAGCTCAGTTTTTATCTGATTTTCTAAATTGGGGTGGATCTTTCTCAGCTTCTGTTGGACAGGTTTTTCATTATCGATCATGGGAATAGTATGTTGGATGATAGAAGTGTCGTATGTTTTGAGCTCATCATAATTCCAGGCAAAAACATTTTTATATTGTCTCAAAAGATGAATATACGCTAGTTTTTCTTTAGGGGTTAGGCCTAGGCCTAGATTAATGTTTTGGGGTTTATCATCGGTTCCTAGGTTTACTAATTCATAGTTCAAGGTTGAAATTTGGAGTTTTGAATTGGTAGACCTCTTAAACTGATCTTTCAAATCGTACAAGTCTTCTAACTTGACTACCGACTTAGGTATAGCATTATTAGTGCTATCTTGTTGTAATTGTCGATCGTGTTGGTCTTCATCTATTATTTGATTGGAGTAGGATCCTTCAGATGTGAGGAAATCTACAATATCGGGATCATCATTGAATACTCTCCAATTCGTGATGTTATCAGGGATGGATGGTCTAAAGATTAATTCTATTGAGAATTTATCTGGACTAAAATCTTCGGAAGGAATAAGCTTAGAAGCTACGTTAGCCAAAAGGTCTGCACTTGCGTTTTGGAGTCTGGGAATTGAAGAAATATTAAACGCTATGAAATGCTCAGTCAGATCTTGAACTAAGGATTGATAATGTTTTAAATGACCTAACAAGCAATGTATAGTGTTACGTACCTATTTAACCACAATCTCAGAGTCTCCGAAAACTTGAAGATACTTGACATCTAACCCGATTGCTTTGTACAAGCCTTGGACCAAAGCCTCATATTCTGCTGTATTGTTCGTGCAATCGAATTCGAGTCTAGGAAACTCTCCTAGGTTGTAGTTCGGAGATGTCTGATAACATATGGTCTTCAATATTTTTCTAGTAACTATTGGAATGGATGATGGTTTGGATCAAGCCAGATAACCACTTCAACTCTGTTTCACTCCAGACATGCATGAACACCCTCAGCCTACAAGGCTTTAGACCACTAATGCTCAATAATTTGTAGATTAAGTGAATGAATGGAGAATACTAACCATATCAGTAGATGCATACATAAACATATGATGGCCAGCTACAACAAGTAAATGAAGCTTTCAAATCTAATCTATCAACGCAGAGATAAGATGACGGTTATCTGGCATTAGATACAAAAGAAACATAGATGGCCTATTCAATGGCAAATCCAATTTACTAATGCAGAGATAAGATGACAATTATCTAGCATCAGACATAGAAGAAATCATGAATAGACTTGTCCAGGTGCAAGCTTAGAACAGAAGAGAAATGGAAATTGAACATGTAACAACAAAAGAAGCTTGTATTACTGGAATGAAGATAATAAGCTGCAAGGAACATAGTATCTACAGTCTCCAGAAGTTGAACCCTGATTACATCTTACTTTCAGTTATTTATAGCTTTTTACAATGCTCTCCAGCCATTTAGGGCTAGAGGTGTCTTAATCGATCTCCTACTGTCATTAACTGCCTGGTTGCGTTCAAGGGCACAATTCCCCGTCCATCACGAAAACGGTAATTAATTTTGGTACAGAGCTGCCTTGTTAGGTGGTCGGCCTGCTTGTGCCAGTAAAGCTCCATGACTGTTTAATTCTGTTTGCTGGACCGTGTTGTGTCCTTCTTGCTTCGGCCATGCTTTCTGTTAATTCAGTTCAGAGGTCTGACTGCCACAGTACTGACAAAGTGAACCACCTTCTCCCTTGAGTAATTGATAGGAAGTGGAGTACGAGGTGCATGGGCGAAGGGACGTGCCAAATGGAAAGATAGAGAAATGACAAAGTGACGGAGGACAAGCAGGAGCGATCGTGAACGAGGGTCATTGGATCAAGGGGTATGTATGATGGGGATCAAGTGCAGGAGGCCTGAGGTCGTGGTGGGAGTAGAACAAGTCCAAGCCGTCGGATCTCAGATGAGCAGATCAGACGGCTATCGGGCAGAGGAGGTGCACAGATGATAACGCCGGGGGGTGGTTTTGTTTGGGCAGTTATGGTTTCTATCGGAAGGGCCTCAGGTGGTAAGTGGTAAATGGAGGAGTATGTCATATTCCATTCAGTGGATGACACGTAGCAGTGGAAGAGAGAGAAAAACCACCTTTATCGGGCGGGCATTCCTCTCGCTATTTGCCCGCGTGATATGAGCGATAGCCGTTAGATCTGGCAGGGGTGATCTAACGGCGGAGAATGATCGGGCATGTTTCATTGATCAGGTGAGACATGGGCCATCAAATTGGCGGGGGAAAATCAACAGCGGAGGGACACACAGGCACAGGATGTCCTCGAGAAATGCGCTGAGGGCACGATTGGGCGGAAAGGTAAGGTTTTTCGGGGGTTTTTGGGTTAATTTATTTAAGGCTAAGGCGGAAGAGGGTTTCGTTATGAAGTGAGGGTCAGGTTAAGATATGGGCGGAATAGAATGTAATTGGAAGAGTGGGGAGAGTGGAGTGATGGCCCGTGTGGGGCTCTTTCTAGGACAGCAAAGCAGATCATCTTCTTCCTTTAGTCTTCAAACTAGCAGCACTGCACCTCAGGGCTAACAAGTCCCACTCTAAGGTATGCGACATCCCCTCTCTTTGAAGTTCTCATTCTTTTGTCAAGTATGAGATCTTGCTAAAGCTCATCTAGATATTATGGCCAGAAATCATCTATTGATGGCAGCTGAACATGCTCTCTTTGATCATCAGCCGGAGGAGGCTCAAACAACCTCAAATTCTAAACATTAACAAAAAAGTATATTTTCATGTAAGGAGGAAAATCAAGCTTGAATGCATTATTACCAATCTTTTCCAGAATTTTGAAAGGATGTTTCAACTTTGTACGTGCCCCTTGAAGTCTCTCTTTGCTAATATATAACCAAACTTCGTCACCAGCTTGAAATTTGTGATCAATCGGTGTTTGTCATGCCTTGCCTTGTAGCTGCTTTGACTTTTCTCAGGCTGTTCTTGCACTATATGATGTATCATCTGAATTTTCTCTATGAACTTTCATGCCCTATTGATGTCACTGTGACCTTTGATAGCAACATATTTCACAAAGATGAAATCCAATGGAGATCTTGGAAAATATCCATAACATGCCTCAAATGGCGATGTGTTTGTGGAAGAATGCTTTTCCTTGTTGTATGCATGATGTATGTAATGCAACTGTTCATCCCAAAACTTGGGATGTTTGTTGCAATATCCTCTAAGAAGAATAATTGTTCTATTGACCACCTCGGTTTGTCCATCATGTCCCATAAATTTGATCAAAAATTCCCAACAAATCGAGAATCTCGATCACTTACAATGGAAGTAGGAAGACCAAAATGAAACCAAATGTTTTGAAAGAAAGGATGAGTTGTTTGTTTAGCTGTAATTTGCTTTTTTACATGGTGTTATTATGCACATCTTACTGAACCTATCTACAACTACATACAAGTAATCATGACCTTTCCTTGACAATGGAAGACCTCCTATAAAATCCATTGAGCTACTCTCCCATCGACGTGAAGGTACTGGAAGTGGAGTGTATAAACCAAGTTTCCTATTACTAGGCTTACTTGTAGCACATAAAGAACAACCTCTTATGCAATGAGAAACAATATCCAACATGCGTGGCCAATAACAATACCTTTGAAGATTCACTACTGTCTTGCCTACACCAAAGTGTCCAACAATCAATGAAGTGTGCGCCTCTCTTATGATACTTTTTCTTTCTCCTTGTGGAATGCACAACTTGCCCAAATGATACAACAAACTGTTATGTATATGATAATCCAACTCTTGTATTTGGTTTCCTTGACTCAAGCTTTCATATACTTTTTGAAAGCCATTATCATTTACATATTGTTCTATGTAACTTTCATCAAAAAGAGAATTATGCTTGAGTATAACAGATGAATTTACAATAGGCCTTGAAAGCATATCAACTACCTTATTGTAGATTCCCTTTTTATACTTGATAACCAAATGAAATTGTTGTAGAAAACCCATCCATCTGAAATGGCGTGACTGCTGCCACTTTGACTGTGACTGTAAATACTGCAATGGTTGATGGTCCGTATGGATGATGGTCTCCTTCTCCATCAAATAGTGCTTCCATTTCTTAACACTTTGTACCAATGCATAAAGTTCTTTGTCATATGTGGGATAGTTAGTTACAACTCTATTAAAAATTTCAGAATGAAATGAAATGGGCTTACCATGCTGCAATAGAACTTCTCCCATGGCATAGTCACTTGCATTTGTTTGAATCTCGAATGGCTATCTAAGATCCGGAAGTGCTAATACTGGTGTTGAACTTATCTTTTGCTTCAAAGCATCAAATGATTTTTGTTGTATATCTCCCAAATAGAAGACTTTCTTGACACTTCTTAATGCATGTAATGGAGTTGCAATAGAATAAAAATTAGCAATAAAATTTTTCCAATCTTGTGTTGCCCACAAAAAGCTTCTTATCTCTGTAAAAGTATTGTGCTTGGTCCAATTCAGAATGACCTCAACCTTAGATGGATCTATCTTAAATTCACCTCCTCCAACAATGTGTCCCAAATACACCAAAGAAGTCTTACCAAATTCACACTTCGACATCTTTAAAAACAACTGTTATTTTCTCAAGACGTCAAGTACTTTGTTTACATGCATAACATGTTCATCTGTTGACTTGATAAATATGAGGATATCATCTAAGTAGACAATGACAAAATCATCTATAAATGGTCTCAATACATCATTCATTACTCTCATGAAAGTATCTAAAGAATTTGTAAGATCGAAAGGCATAACAAGCCACTCAAACAATCATTGTTTAGTTCTAAATGCAGTTTTCCAAATTTCTTCTTCAGTTATCCTAACTTGATGATAACCACTTCGTAAATATAACTTATTGAAATAATTTTCATACCTCAACTGATCAAGGAAATCATCAATTCTTGGGAGTGGATAACAATTATTTATCGTGATTTTATTCAGTGCACGAAAATCCACACAGATGCACCAAGTACCATCCTTCTTTGGCACCAAGACAATGGGCGCACCACATGGTGAAGTAGATGGGTGTATGATACCTTTTCTAAGAAATTCTTGGAGTTGTTTTTTTATTTCCAAACTCTCCATAATATACATGCGATACATGCCAAAGTTCGGAAGTGGAACATCCTGTTGCAACTGAATCTCATGTTGAATTCCCCTCTTGGGAGGTAACCCCTTTGGTTCCTGAAATTTCTCGCCATGCTTTCTTACCACATCAAACAAATCATATTTCAATTTATCATCACAACCTTCAAAAGATTCATAATCAGTATCATTCTTTTTGTTGATAGTGAGAAGCACAAAATTTTTACTTGCATTTACTAGTCTCTTCATCTGCCCTATATTAACCAAAGAAATGTTCAGCTTTATGGACTCTCACTATGTACTCCACCCCATTCTTGAGCAATATGTATTTGTTGTCATGGCAATAAAATACTGCTTTTCTATCATACAAATACGGACTACCCAAAATTATTCCTGAGATGTCTAGTGGAACTACATCTAACTCAACTTCATCAATGAACTTTTCAGTAATGGTGAACTTGAATAAACACTTCCTTCTAACCTGTAAATTTGCATTGTTTACTCTCCAACCCAATGGATATGGCTCCTGATAAGGTATAGTTTCAAGGTTTACGTTTTTAACCAAGTCTTTTGAAATCAAGTTTGATTGTGACCCACTATCAAATAATGCATCAATCTTTGTATGATTTGAAATCACTTTAACATGAAACAACTCTATTCTTGACTCTTCATTGGGAGTGTTGTTTTGACTATGTGATGAACTAGTGCTTGCAATAGTTTCTTTTCCTCTTGTAACCATGGCTGAAATCTTGGTCTCATCACCAGAATCTGAACCAAGGGCATGTTGCGTAGTAGCTGTCATCTTTTGTTTTCCGTTATTGTTTTGTCTCTTAGGCCTTAATTCAGGATGTAGTTTCCAACAATGGGCTTCTTCATGCCCCTCTTTGGAACAATGTTTGCATGTGATTTTCTCCCCTTCTTTATTCACACTTGCATTCTTCTTTCCCTTCCATTTTCCACCCTTTTCCTTATGTTTACCCTTGGATGGCTTCCTCTTAATACCCTCTTCCTCAATGTTCTTTCCTCTAGATTCAAGGTGCGTGGCTTGCACACATACCTCATCTAAATTGTTTGGGTTAAACATAAGGATAGTATGTTTCAGATAGGAATGTAAACCCCCAATATATTTCAACAGTGTATCTTGGGAATTCAGATTCACTCCTAATAACAAATCCCTTTTCCTAAAATCCTATGTATAGTCTTGGACAGTTTGGCCTTTCAGCTGCTTAAAATTATGCCAAATCATAATGAATTTTTGCATATAGGCTAAAGGATAAAACTGTCTTTTAATTGCAGAAACAAATTCAACCCAAGTGATGGATATCTTACTATGGATTCTTATTTCCTCTTGAGTTTTTTTCTTCCCACCAAACTAGTGCAACTCCTTCTAGCCTCAGTGAAGCCAACTAGATCTTTATGTCGTCTTCTTCAAGGTTCTGAATTCTGAAGTATACCTCCAACTATCGAATCCAATTGTCTAACTTTTCTACATTCACTTCTCCATTGTACATGGGAAGTTCAATTTTTATGTCCAATTTCGGTAATGGAGTTTTTCATTTTGGGGTTTTGGAATGAGTATGGGCAGTTGTAGTGGTGGTAGTGGAAGATGATGCTGTGTGAGATGGTGAAGATGATGAGGAATATGATGAGGATGGTGGAGATGGAGGTGGCTTTCCACCATTCCCTTTGGAATCCTTCTTCTCATCTTTTTTGTCCTTTGAGCTTCCTTCTCCATTTGGAGATTTAGAACTCTCTCCAACCATTCTAGTGTTCCTCTCTTCATAGAGGAATTTAACCATTTAAGTCAAAGTATATAAATCTTTCTTAAATTCTTCCTCTTCTGAAGAGGGACCTTCAGGCTCTCTTTCTAAAACATAATGGCTGTGGATTCAGGCTTAGAAATTTCTATTGATTGTACCTCTTCAATATCAGTTAAAGGAAAAACTTGAGGAGTTTCAAGTGCAGCTGGAATTGGGACTTTGGGTGGTGGAGATTGTGGCCTTGTGGATCTCCTTCTTCTGGGCATTACCTCAGGATTTGCAGCCAATAGCTTCCCTTCTCCTCTTTGCAACTGTAACCTTGTAAGCATCACAATTTTGCAACCATTAAAACCGTAATTGCACAAACTCAAGCAATCAAGAAATTCGACTTGGCTCTCATACCAACTTGATTTGTTTTGGTATGATTAGTTTTTTTGTGCTAATAACAATTATAGATTTATAAACATGTGCATGCTTCTTGCTTTTTGTGTTGAGGTTTCCTTAGTTGTTGGTGCTTACAAACAGGTAAATTTTCTTAAGTTAAATAGGACATTCATGAGAAAAATAGCTTCAAAAATGAATAATCAAAAGAAAACGTATAGAGTGTAGAAAACCATCAAAGAGACACATTAACATAGTGTCTTCATGAAGGAGTTCACCCCTCCTGGGTTACATCTCCTTGGTCCAGCTTCCATGGCTTGTGCCTCTATATTAGCTCAATGTGGAAAAAAATGTAGTTTGTAAAGCTCTATGGCTCCTTATACCTGAACCAGTGTGTTTAGAAGGTCCAAATTAGCCAAGAACACTTCTTTTTCTGATCTCAATTTGGTTGAAAATTGAGCAAGTTATGCTTCATTCATTTTTTCCTAGAAAACCTTTGCTTAATCTGGAAAGACTCCAATTAAGTTCGCCAAAACTGGCAGTTTCCGCCTAATTTGGTGCGCCACCAAATCCACCACCAACTTAATCTGAATTTTAAGCATGCTTAATTAATGCTTTAAACGAAATTAGTTTAATTAACACGAGATTAGCGCTAAGCGCTTCCGCTGGCCCTTGGTTTCCATTTGGTGGTCGTATGGAGAGGGGGTTGGCATCGTGGGGCTTGCTCCTTCTTCTCTGCCATCGGTCAACACTATGGCATAAATAAATATCTTGCGGCCTCCTTTCAAATGTGTTGTCTGTGGTTTAATGGTAATACATGGGAATTTAGTGGTGGAGGTCATGGGTTCAAACCCACCCTGCCCCCATCACATTTATATTTTGCCATAAAATTTGTTGTAGAGTTTCAAACAATATGATATGCGACTTTGGTATTTAGTTAAAATATTTAAAATATATAATATATGTATCAATTATATTATAATATATAACTTAAAAATTATATAATATAACACAATAATTATATATAAAATATAAAAAATAATATTTAATTAAATAAAAAAAATCAAATTCCACCTTAGAGGCCAATTAGGCAATTTCCCTTTCACACAAACACACTGATGAATCTGAAGGTGACACTTGTCACAACCCCATTGGGTGAAAACTAAAGAAGATTCCCCTTGCTAATTGGAATGTTGACTGGACTACCATGTCATCATTCTGTTTCATTCTACAATTTTTTAAACTATTTAGGAAAATGAACAACAGGCCTTTTCTCCTTCATTTGGACTCTGTTTTTGACGAAATGAATTGTGTTGCGATCATCATGACGAGACGAATGCAGCCATATACTTTTCAAGCCAATATAAGAATTTTGAGCTAAATACTGAGCACCTGATCATTCCTCCCCACTAGAATCCTTTTGGACCCCAAAAGATACTATCAACTATTCGATCTGCAACTATTTGGATTGAGAAGGATTTTGTCCCTCGAGTCCCACTCTAAGGTATTCTACATCCCCTCTCTTTGAAGTTATCATTCTTTTGTCAAGTATGAGATCTTTCTGAAGCTCATATAGATATTTTGGCAAGAAATCATCTATTGATGGCAGTTGAGGCAACAACAGAGTATATTTGTATGTAAGGAGGCAAATAAAGCTTGAATGCATTATTACCAATCTTTTCCAAAATTTTAAAAGGACCATAATGGACTAGTTTCAACTTTTTACCTTCCCCTTGAAGTCTCTCTTTGCTAATATATAACCAAACTTCGTCGCCAATTTGAAATTTGTGATCAATCCCGTGTTTGTCATGCCTTGCCTTCTAGCTGCTTTGACTTTTCTCAAGCTGTTCTTGCACTGTATGATGTATCATCTAAATTTTCTCTTTGAACTTTCTTGCCTTATCGTTTTCACTCTGACCTTTGATAGAAACATCTTTCTCAAAGATGAATTCCAATGGCGATCTTGGAAAATATCCATAACATGCCTCAAATGGCGATGTGTTTGTGGAAGAATGCTTTGCCTGTTCTATGCATGATGTATGTAATGCAACCGTTCATCCCACAACTTGGGATGTTTGCTGTAATATCCTCTAAGAAGATGAATAAATGTTCTATTGATCACCTCGGTTTGTCCATCTATTTGTGGATGAAAGTTTGTACTCTTCTTCAATTTTGTGTCCATCATGAACCATAAATTTGACCAAAAATTCCCAACAAATCGAGAATCTCGATCACTTACAATGGAAGTAGGAAGACAAAAATGAACCCAAATGTTTTGAAAGAAAAGATGAGTTGTTTGTTCAGTTGTAATTTTCTTTTTACATGGTGTTAGTATGAACATCTTACTGATCATGTCTACAACTACATACAAGTAATCATGACCTTTCCTTGACAATGGAAGACCTCCTACAAAATCCATTGAGATACTCTCCAATGGACATGAAGGTAATGCAAGTGGAGTGTATAAACCAAGTTTCCTATTACTAGGCTTACTTGAGGCACATAAAGAACATCCTCTTATGAAACGAGAAACATTATCCAACATGTGTGGCTAATAGCAATACCCTTGAATATTCGCTACTGTCTTGCCTACACCAAAGTGTCCAACAATCAATGAAGTGTATGCCTCTCTTATGATACTGTTTCTTTCTCCCTGTGGAATACAAAACTTGTCCAAGTGATACAAAAAATTGTTATGTACATGATAATCCAACTCTTCTATTTGGTTTCCTTGACTCAAACTTGCATATACTTCTTGAAAGTCACTATCATTTGCATATTCTTCTATGTAACTTTCATGAAAAACATAATTATGCTTGAGTATAACAGATGAATTTGCAATAGGCCCTGAAGCATACCAGTTACCTTATTGTAGATTCCCTTCTTATACCAGATAACCAAATGAAATTGTTGTAGAAAACCCATCCATCTTAAATGGCGTGACTGCTACAACTTTGACTATGACTGTAAATACTGCAATGGTTGATGGTCGGTATGGATGATGGTCTCCTTCCCCATCAAATAGTGCTTCAATTTCTTAACACTTTGTACCAATGCATAAATTTCTTTGTCATATGTGGGATAGTTAGTTACAACTCAATTAAAAATTCTAAAATGAAATGAAATGGGCTTACCATGTTGCAATAGAACTGCTCCCATGGCATAATTGCTTGCATCTGTTTGAATCTCGAATGGCTGTCTAAGATTTGGAAGTGCTAATATGGTGCTGAAGTTATCTTTTGATTCAAAGAATCAAATTCTTTCTATTGTACATCTCCCCAATGGAAGACTTTCTTGACATTTGTCAATGCTTGTAATGGAGCTGCAATAGAAGAGAAATTAGCAATAAAATTTCTCTAATATTGTGTTGCCCCCAAAAATCTTCTTATCTCTGTAATTATATTTCACTTGGGATAATTCAGAATTATCTCAACCTTAGAGTGATCTATCTTCAATTCACCTCCTCCAACAATGTGTCCCAAATACACCAAATAAGTCTTACCAAATCCACACATCGACATCTTTAAAAACAATTGTTCTTTTCTTAAGACATCAAGTACTTTGTTTACATGCATGACATGTTCATCTCTTGACTTGCTGAATATGAGGATATCATCTAAGTAGACAATGAAAAAATCATCTAGAAATGGTCTCAATACATCATTCATTACTCTCGTTAAATTAGCTGGAGCATTTGTAAGACCGAAAGGCTTAACAAGCCACTCAAACAATCCTCGTTTAGTTTTAAATGCAGTTTTCCAAATGTCTTCTTCAGCTATCCTAACTTGATGATAACCACTTCGTAAATCTAACTTAGAGAAATACTTTGCATACCTCAACTGATCAAGAAAATCATCAATTCTTGGGAGTGGATAACGATTCTTTACTGTGATTTTTTCAGTGCACGAAAATCCACACACATGCACCAAGTACCATCCTTCTTTGGCACCAAGACAATGGGCGAACCATGTGGCGAAGTAGATGGGTGTATGATACCTTTGCTCAACAATTCTTGGATTTGTTTTTTTATTTCCAAACTCTCCATAATAGACGTGCGATACGTGCCAATGTTTGGAAGTGGAACATCCTCTTGCAATTGAATCTCATGTTAAACTCCCCTCTTGGGAGGTAACCCATTTGGTTCCTGAAACATCTCGACATGCTTGCTTACCACATCAAACAAATCATATTTCAATTTATCATCCAAACCTTCAAAAGATTCATAATCAATATCATTACTTTTCTTGATCATGAGAAGCACAAAACTTTTACTTGCATTTACTAGTCTCTTCATCTACTCTGCATTAACCAAAGAAATGTTCATCTTTTTGCAATGGTCTCTCACTATGTACTCCACCACATTCTTGAGCAATATGTATTTATTGTCATGGAGATAAAATACTGCTTTTCTATCATACAAATAAGGACTACCCAAAATGATTCCTTAGATGTCAAGTGGAACTACATCTAACTCAACTTCATCAATGAACTTTTCAATAATGGTGAACTTGAATAAACACTTCCTTGTAACGTATAAGTTTTCATTATTTACTATCCAACCCAATGGATATGGCTTGTGATGAGGTACAGTTTAAAGGTTTAGCTTTTTAACCAAGTTGTATGAAATCAAGTTTGATTGTGACCCACTATCAAATAATGCATCAATCTTTGTATGATTTGAAATCACTCTAACATGAAACAACTCTATTCTTGACTCTTCATTTGGAGTGTTGTTTTGACTAAGTGATGAACTAGTGCTTGCAACAGTTTCTTTTCCTCTTGTAACCATGGCTGAAATCTTGGTCTTATCACCAAAATCTAAACCAAGGTCACGTTGTGTGGTATCTGTCATATTTTGTTTTCCCTTATTGTTTTGTTTCTCAGGCCTTAATTCGTGATGTAGTTTCCAGCAATGGGCTTCATCATGCCCCTCTTTGGAACAATGTTTGCATGTGATTTTCTCCACTTATTTCTTCACACTTGAATTCTTCTTTCCCTTCCATTTTCCACCCTTTTCCTTATCCTTACCCTTGAATGGATTCCTCTTACTACCCTCTTCCTGAATGTTCTTTCCTCTAGATTCAAGGTGCGTGGCTTGCACACATACCTCATCTAATTTGTTTGGGTTAAACATAAGGATAGTATGTTTCAAATAGGAATGTAAACCCCTAATATATTTCAATAGTGTATCTTGGGAATTCAAATTCACTCCTAATAACAAATCCCTTTTCATAAACTCCTATGTATAATCTTGGACTGTTTGGCCTTTAAGCTCCCTAAAATTATGCCAAATCATAATGGTTTTTTGCATATAGGCTAAAGGATAAAACTGTCTTTTAATTGCAGATACAAATTCAACCAAAGTGATGGATATCTTACCATAGATTCTCATTTCCTATTGAGTCTTTGCTTCCCACCAAAATAGTGCAACTCTTTCTAGCGTCAGTGAAGCCAACTAGATCTTTATGTCATCTTCTTGAAGGTTATGAATTCTGCTGTATACCTCCAACTTTCGAATCCAATTGTCTAATTTTTCTGCACTCACTTCTCCATTGTACATGCGAAGTTTGATTTTTATGTCCAATTTTAGTAATGGAGTTTTTCCTTTTGGGGTTTTGGAATGAGTAAGGACAGTTACAGTGGTGGTAGTGGAACATGATGTTGTGTGAGATGGTGAAGATGATGAGGAAGATGATGAGGATGGTGGAGATGGAGGTGGCTTTACACCATTCCCTTTGGAATCCTTCTTTTCATCTTTTTTGTCCTCTGAGCTTCCTTCTCCATGTGGAGGTTTAGAAATCTCTCCAACCATTCTAGTGTTCCTCTCTTCATAGAGGAATTTAACCATCTCAGTCAAAGTATAGAAAGATTTCTTGAATTCTTCCTCTTCTAAAGAGAGGCCTCCAGGCTCTCTTTCTCAACACATAATGGCTATGTATTCAGGCTCAGAAATTTGTACTGATTGTACCTCTTCAATATCAGTTAAAGGCAAAACTTGAGGAGTTTCAAGTGTAGCTAGAATTGGAACTTTGGGTGGTGGAGAATACGGCCTTGTGGCTCTCCATATTCTGGGAATTACGTCAGGAGTTGCAACCAATAACTTCCCTTCTCCTCTCAACAACTTTAACCTTGTAAGCATCACAATTTTGCAACCATTAAAACCCTAATTGCACAAACTCAACCAATCAAGCAATTCGACTTGGCTTTGATATCAACTTGATTTGTTTTTGTATGATTAGTTTTGTTGTGCTAATAACAATTACATATTTATAAACATGTGCTTGCTTCTTGCTTTTTGTGCTGAGGTTTTCTTAGTTGTTGGTGCTTACAAACAGGTAAATTTTCTTAAGTTAAATAAGACATTCATGAGAAAAATAGCTTCAAAAATGAATAATGAATAGAAAACATGTATAGTGCAGAAAACCGTCAAAGAGACACATTAACACGGTGTTTTGATGAAGGAGTTAACCCCTCCCGGGTTACATCTCCTTGGTCCAACTTCCATGGCTTGGGCCTCTGTATTAGCTCAATGTGGAAAAAATACAGTTTACAAAGCTCTATGGCTCTTGATACCTGCACCAATGTGTTTAGAAGGTCCAAATTAGCAAAGAACACTTCTTTCTAATCTTAATTTGGTCGAAAATTGAGCAAGTTATGCTTCATTCAATTTTTCCTAGAAAACCTCCGCTAAATCTGGAGAGACTCCAGTTAAGTTCACCAAAACTGGAAGTTTTCGCCTAATTTGGCATACCACTAAATCCGCCGCCAACTTAATCTGAATTTTAAGCATGCTTATTTAATGCTTTAAACAGAATTAGTTTAATTAACATGAAATTAGAGCTAAGCACTTTCGCTGGCCCTTGGTTTCCATTTGGTGGTCGTATGGAGAGGGGGTTGGTGCCGCGGGGCTGGCTCCCTCCTCTCCACCATCGGTTCACATGGTTTAATGGTAATACATGGGAATTAGGAGGTGGAGGTCACAGGTTCAAACCCGCTCTCCCCCCATCACATTTCTATTTTGCCATCAAATTTGTTGTATAGTTTCAAACCATATGATATGTGACTTTGGTATTTAATTACTATTTAATTAAATATTTAAAATATATAATATATAATTTAATTTAATTTTTAATATAAGACAATAATTATATATAAAATAATATTTAATTAAATTAAAAAAAAAAAATCAAATTCCACGTTAGAGGATAATTAGGCAATTTCCCTTTCACACAACCACACTGGTGAATCTGGAGGTGACACTTGTCACAACCCCATTGGGCAAAAACTGAAGAAGATCCCCTTGCTGACTGGAATGCTGACTCGACTGCCATGTCATCATTATGTCCCATTCTGCAATTTTTTTAAATGTTTAGGAAAATGAACAACAAGCCTTTTCTCCTTCATAAGGACTCCGTTTTTTATGAAATGAATTGCGTTATGATCGTATTGATGAGACGAACGCAGACATATAGTTTTCGAGCTAATCTAAGAATTTTGAATTTTGAGATAAATACTGAGCACCTAATTATTCCTCCTGAGTAGAAGCCTTTTGGACCCCAAAAGATACTATCAACTGTTCAACAAGTGAGGGTACAACTCCCTCACCTTTTCAGTTTGCAACCATTTGGCTTGAGAAGGATTTTCTCCCTTGAGTCCCACTCGAAGGTATTCGACATCCCCTCTCTTTGAATTTCTCGTTATTTTGTCAATTATGAGATCTTGCTGAAGCTCATCTAGATATTCTGGTGAGAAATCATCTATTGATGGCAGCTGAACATGCTCTGCTTGATCATCAATGAAAGGAGGCTCAAACAATCTCAAACTCTCAACATTAACAACAGAGTATATTTGCATGTAAGGAGGCAAATCAATGCTTAAATGCATTATTAACAATCTTTTCCAGAATTTTAAAAGGACCATAATGGGTTGGTTTCAACTTTTTACCTTCCCCTTGAAATCTATCTTTGGTAATATATAACCAAACTTTGTCGCCAACTTGAAATTTGTGATCAATCCGGTGTTTGTCATGCCTTGCCTTGTAGCTGCTTTGACTTTTCTCAAGCTGTTCTTGCAATATATGATGTATCATCTAAATTTGCTCTATAAACTTTCTTGCCTTATCGATGTCACTCTGACCTTTGATAGCAACATCTTTCTCAAAGATGAGGTCCAATGGCAATCTTGGAAAATATCTATAACATGCCTCAAATGGCAATGTGTTTGTGGAAGAATGCTTTGCCCAGTTGTATGCATGTTATATGTAATGCAATTTTTCATCCCACAACTTGGGATGTTTGCTGCAATATCCTCTAAGAAGATGAATAAATGTTCTATTGACCACCTCGGTTTGTCCATCTGTTTGTGGATGAAAGGTTGTACTCTTCTTCAACTTTGTGTCCATCATGTCCCATAATTTGACCAAAAATTCCCAACAAATCAAGAATCTTGATCACTTACAATGGAAGTAGGAAGACAAAAATGAACCGAAATGTTTTGAAAGAAAAGATGAGCTATTTTTTCAACTGTAATTTGCTTTTTACATGGTGTTAGTATGCACATCTTGATGAACTTGTCTACAACTACATACAAGTAATCATGACCTTTCCTTGACAATGGAAGACCTCCTACAAAATCCATTGAGATACTCTCCAATGGAAGTGAAGGTATTGCAAGTGGAGTGTATAAACCAAGTTTCCTATTACTAGGCTTACTTGTAGCACATAAGTAACATCCTCTTATGAAACGAGAAACATTATCCAACATGTGTGGCTAATAACAATACCTTTGAAGATTATCTATTGTCTTGCCTACACCAAAGTGTCCAACAATCAATGAAGTGTGTGCCTCTCTGATGATATTGTTTCTTTCTCCCTGTGGAATACACAACTTGCTCGAGTGATACAATGAACTGTTATGTACATGATAATCCAACTCTTCTATTTGGTTTCCTCGACTCAAACTTACATATACTTCTTGAAAGTCACTATCATTTGCATATTCTTCTATGTAACTTTCATGCAAAACATAATTATGCTTGAGTATAACAGATGAATTTACAATAGGCCTTGAAAGCATATTAGCTACCTTATTGTATATTCCCTTTTTATACCTGATAACCAAATGAAATTGTTGTAGAAAACCCATCCATTTGAAATGGCGTGACTGCTGCAACTTTGACTGTGACTGTAAATACTGCAATGGTTGATGGTCGGTATGGATGATGCTCTCCTTCCCCATCAAATAGTGCTTCCATTTCTTAACACTTTGTACCAATGCATAAAGTTCGTTATGATATGTGGGATAGTGAGTTACAACTCCATTAAAAATTTCAGAATGAAATGCAATTGGCTTACCATGCTGCAATAGAACTGCTCCCATGACATAATCGCTTGCATTTGTTTGAATATCGAATGGCTATATAAGATCTGGAAGTGCTAATACAGATGCTGAACTTATATTTTGCTTCAAAGCATCAAATTCTTTCTGTTGTACATCTCCCCAATGGAATACTTTCTTGAGACTTGTCAATGCATGTAATGGAGCTGCAATAGAAGAAAAATTAGCAATAAAATTTCTCCAATATTGTGTTGCCCCCAAAAAGCTTGTTATCTCTGTAACTGTATTTGTCTTGGGCCAATTCAGAATGACCTCAACCTTAGAGTGATCTATCTTCAATTCACCTCCTCCAACAATGTGTCCTAAATACACCAAAGAAGTCTTACGAAATTCACACTTCGACATCTTTAAAAACAACTATTCTTTTCTCAAGACATCAAGTACTTTGTTTACATGCATGACATGTTCATCTCTTGACTTGTTGAATATGAGGATATCATCTAAGTAGATGTTGGCTTTGTGGGCCCTGACCCAGGTTCAACATTATTCAGCCAAACAAATCCCTACACTACTGGCCCTTTCAGCATCAGCCCGCGGAGCGCGGAACAAAGTCTCACCTGAAGCAGTATGGGGGGATGTTGGAACCAAGTTTACGCACCCTGAGATGGTCGTGATGTCGTTTTATACCCCCTGCTCCTACCTTCGCGTAGGTCGCTAAGCCTTAGGGCTTATCAATCTACCCTCTATCCCATCCTTCAGTACCTCCGCGAAGGTGTACAATTGACCTTAGCGCAGCCCTAGCCAACGGTTTAGGTACTTTCGCGCTCCTATGACGATGTATTGTATATGTTCCCAAGTTATCTCAAGTGTTTTACTTATTCTACCAATCAATTACAGTTATCATTATGTAAACTGATATCCTTGCTTGCGTTCAATTAACAGATATAATCACATACATTCGCGCATCAAATAAACATTGTAATATAAAACCATATCGTAATGTGATATAATCAAATGCATTAGCAGAGACTAAATACACAGTAATTGCAGAATACTTCTCTTTATTGATATCTTCCAATTTAATACAGACTCTATCCACACTGCGCACACAGCTACACGGGTCCACGCACTTAGTTGCGGACTTCTACCCTAGGCCTCTGCGCACTCAGCTGTAGAGCCTCTACCTATGCTAAGAACCGAAGACACTTAGACTTCTCCACTCTACTTCGCTACTTTCTCTTCAATATTATCTCCTCTTCCTCTACTTAGATCTTACTCACTTAGCTCCTTTTTATACAATCTTGTGGTCTGCGAACCATGGGTAGATCTTTACAGCCGACTTGACACTTTACAAAATAAGGGCGAACAACCCTTTATGACTCTTGACACCTTCACCTCCGCGACCAAAAAATGTGGAGACTTTACAAATTTATTACAAAATTGCTCCAAAACATGGGCTTTTAGCCCCAAAACTTCTCTTGGGGGAACCCGTTCCTAACAGGCCCCCAACACAAACATGGTGACTTGCTCGCAAGTCACTCTACGAGCATGGAGATCTTTGCGCGAAGACCTCCCAGCTCGACCTTTATGACTGCCACCTCGGTGGTGCAATGCGCGGCTGCCTGCTTCACTTCTCCGACCAATTGCTCTGTCACTAGTCCTGAACTGTCAGGTTGAAGCTTCTGCTGAGTCGCCTACAAACTAGCAAGCTTGTCTTCAATGGAGGCCATGATCAAATAGGCCTCGTCCAACCAAGGCTTCAAGCACACCTTCAGCACTACCTCTCTGTGCTGAGTTGCATCTACCTGTTCCTTCAGTGTTTTGGCCTCTTGCAGCTTCGCAAGTCTATGTGAGGGTGACAGTACGCGTTGTTCCTTTCACCTCGTCATAGCGCTGCTCCAGTTCTCACACCTCTGTACATTAGGATCTTCTTGCAGACTGGTTAGTACCTCGAACAACTTTTCAAACAACCTTGTGCAGTCTGCTATTGCACTGTCTACTGCCGCTATCACCTCTGTGATAGCGGTTGCGCATTGCTCCTTTACTTCTAGTGGAGTTGAAGGTTGGGCCTTCAACTGAAACTATGCAATTTGGAGGTGCAGCTCCAGCTGAACCTTGGTCAACTCTGTGTGAGCGTCGCGCACTGCCGTAGCAAGTTTGTGAACGTGCACCTCTACCGGTTCTCCCTAACGAATGGCCAGCTCCGGGACCATTCGGGTTGCTTCTTCTATGACCTCAACTATGCGCTTGTTTCGGTCAATTACGTCGTTTACGGCGGTGATGGGAGAGTCTCGCTGTAGGGCCATCTTCACATTATTGATCTTCTCCTCACTGATCACCTGCAAAGCGCACTGTTCGCAGGCCCTCATCTCCACGATCACCCCTTCCTGCAGTAGGTGGAGCGCCTCACCAAGAAGCACTGCCAAGTTCAACCCTACTCCCTTGAGGGCGCTGACAGCGGGCATGTCAACTTCGATATCTATGGTAAATTCTCCCTCCAGCAGCACTATCGCTCGAGAGTCCTTCATGTGTAGAAACCCGACGCCTTCTGAATTACCGATGGCGAGGCTAGCAGACGTCGCGCCGGTCTATGATGCACGGATCTGTAGCTCATGCAAACCCGTCTGGATGGCCCCCAATACTTGTTGTTGCTGCTGATCAAATTAATGTAGTACCTCCACGGTGATTGGGTCCAGTGACATCTTACTAGCCTTGGATTTCTTCCGTGGCCCCACTTTTTCTTGTCCTCTTGAATGCTTGATATAGAATGACGCCATCTGCGGGTCCACTTCGTGCTGCTCTGTTTGCTCGTCCATTTCTTCCTTTGTTTCAAGTGAGAGCAACCTCAGACCTTTGTCAGAGCCACGCTCTGCTCTGCCTATCTGCTCTTCGGCCTGTTGTGCAACATCGCGCTCTACCTGGGTCTTGGCATCGGCCTCCTTCCTCCTCTTCTCAGCATGTTGCACCATCTTGAGCTTGGCCTCCTCCTTTTTGTGTTGCGCAGATGTTAGGCCCCTATCATACTAGTGATTCCCACATTACTATTGTCATTGTATCCCTTATTGTCATTATTGTGTCCCTATTGTCCCCATATTGTTATTAGTATGCCCCATAGAAACCCACTATTGTTATTTTTGTGCCCTTATGTTATTACTGTTATGACAGCTTGATTATATTATGACCGCTTAGACTCCTATATATAAAAGGGAGGTTTAGTCATTTGTATCATCCAAGAATTGTTCATTTGTGTAATGTAAAGGAGGTTTCCCCCTCGAAGAGGCTGAATTCTAAGGCGTTGATCTATCTTTTCTATCTTTTTGTGAGCTAGTTTCCTAACATTTGGTATCAGAGCTTTGGATTCTAGGGTTTTTCTGCTCCAAACAGGTCATTGTGGAATTTTCGCTATAACGTTTTTTCTGTGACATTACAGAAGCTACAAAAAAAAACCCATTTGAGCCGAAATTGTTCTGAACTTCGAGTCTAAATTTCAGAGCTTGTCTCGCTATATTTGTGGAGATATGAGCTGAGAAAGTTAGGGTTTTTGCAGACTCCCGAATTACATTCCAAATAGGTGACCTAGGAAAAATTGTCATAACTTTTGTTTTGAGAATCAGATTGAAATTGCGTGAGAAGTTTCAGAAAGAGGACAGGCTTTAGTTTTCTGTGTATCAATTTCAGGTACTAAGGTCGAAACAGTGACACGTGGCATGTCGTACAAAGTTCACTCTATTGAACTAGTCTATAATCAGGTCACCATGGGAGATTTGGCATAACTCTTCCCTTGGAGAATCCAATCTTGATCAGACTTGCGGGGTTAGAAACAGGACTCAAAGGGATATCGCATGATGAGATTTTAGATATCCAAGATCCACAGTTACAGAAATACAACAGATTCAATATCGAGCTCTTACAAAGTGAAAAAAAAGGTGTGTAGTTTTTTTTTAATTTTGCATAAGATTGGTTTGAAAAATTAGTTTGAAGGAATTCAAAGGGAATAGTGAAGAATTATTAGTATTAATTAATGCCCCGAAGAAAGAAAATGGAAACACCTAATAAGCAACCTGAAAGCTCTAGCATGACTCATGAAGAAGAGGAAGAAATGCAACATGATATATCAAAATTACAAGACCAAGTACAACAAATTTCACTCTCACTAAAGGTAAATGAAGCCAAGATGAATGGCGTGGAAGCTAATATGAATGGCATGCAAGTTAAGATGGATGGCGTGGAAGCTAATATGAATGGCATGCAAGTTAAGATGGATGGCGTGGAAGCTAAGATGGATGGCATGGAAGCTAAGATGAATGGCATGGACGATAATATGGAAGAATTGAAGATAAATTTGAATAAGTTGCTACAAGAAATGGTCACTAATGGTGAAAGAGTAGTAAAGGAAACTCATGATGAGAAAAAAAGAAATGTTAATCATAATTTCATAGACTCTAATGTTGGATTGAAGACCGACCATGTTCCAAAAATTGATATGAAGAAGTTTGATGGCAAGGATCCAGAACACGGATACTACAGATGGAGCAATTTTTCGATCTCCATAATGTGAAAAACACATAAAAGGTACGTATTGCAACTTTATATTTGGAACCAAATTAGTTTGTATGGTATCGATGGCTTTGCTCTCATAAACAAATTGTCACTTGGGCAATTTTTACGGAAGAAATGATAGCACATTATGAGGATACAAAAAACAACACCTTTTTTACCAAATTGATAAATCTCAAACAAAAGTGTTCAATGATAGAACACATTGAGGACTTTCAAAAATTGAACATAAGGGTAAAAGATATTCTAGAGGAGCATAGGATTGATGTGTTCATAAGGACTTTAAAGGATAATATCCAACATGAGTTTAGCCTTTGGGAACCTGATTCATTGGAGAAGGAATTTAGATTAGCAAGAAAAATGGAAAGCAAAATTATGGCAACCAGGAAGCCTACCACTCACAACTATAAAGATGGAAGTGTTGTTTCCCCTAGCCTTCCACAACCTACAAGGTTGACACCACAACAACTGGAAGAAAAAAGAGAAAAAGGGCTTTGTTACAGTTGTGATGGCAAATACACTAAAGGTCATAAGTGTATTGAGAAGAAATTATTCTACATAGATTGTGAAGAGGAGGAAGAAAAGAAACAAGAAATGTCAAAAGAAGAGGATATACTCTAGGAACAAACCGTAGATAAAGAAGAAATGAATTCGACCATATCTTGTAATTCATTGTCTAGAATTACCACTCCTCAAACTATCAAGATAGAAGGACATATCAAGAAGAAAAAGGTAATAGTGTTGATTGATTCAGGAAGTACGCATAATCTTATTCATTGTAATATAGCAAAGGAATTGAATTGCTTCCCATATCCAACACTAGAGTGTCAAGTGATGGTTGCAAGTGGAGGAACCATAAATTGCTCTGGAAAGTTCCATAATATCAAGCTATCGATGGTCGAATATGTATTGAATAGCCGAATGCTTTCCATTCCAATGGGTGGTGCTGATGTTGTACTAGGAGTCCAATGGCTACAATCCTTGGCTACAATAGCTTTTAATTTTCAAGAATGTTTCATGAAATTTTGTGTCGAAGGAAAGGAAGTTGAATTAAGGGGTATTGCAGGGAAACCAGGAAAGATAATTAGCTCTAAAGGTATGACAAATCTTCTAAAGAAGTGACAACGAGGTGTAATTTCACAATTATGTTCGCTAGAGGTTCCCACATCGAAATCATCTATTTCTCCATATCTCCAAAATGTCTTAGACAATCATTCCAATGTATTTGAGACTCCCAAAGGTATCCCACCTATTCGTGATCGTGATCATGCTATTCATTTGATTGTAGGAAGTGTTCCTCCAAACATCAGGCCTTACAGATATCTCTATGCCCAAAAAGGTGAAATTGAACGTATGGTTGCAGAAATGCTAGAGGCTAGTATAATTCAACCTAGTCAAAGTTCTTTCTCTGCTCCAGTAGGATTGGTGCACAAGAAGGATGGATCATGGCGCATGTGTCTGGATTATAGGGAGCTCAACAAGCTCACTATTAAAGATAAATTTCCCATTCCTGTCATTGATGAATTATTGGATGAATTGCAAGGATCAATTTACTTCACCAAGTTGGATCTTCGTTCAAGATATCATCAAATCAGAATGAAGACTGAAGACATTCTGAAAACAACATTTAGAACTCATGAGGGTCATTATGAATTTTTGGTAATGCCTTTTGGCCTTACCAATGCACCTTCTACATTTCAAGGTTTGATTAATTCCATTTTCAAACCCTTCCTTAGAAAATTTGTGTTAGTATTTTTTGATGATATACTAATCTACAGCAAGTCTTGGAAGGATCATGTTGAACATGTTGACAAGGTGCTCAAACTATTGGAGGGGAAGCAATTATATGCAAAAATCTCAAAATTTTTCTTTGGAGTACAAGAGGTGGAATATTTGGGTCATATTGTTTCTCATGAAGGTGTTAAGGTAGACCCTAGAAAAATTAAAGCCATTAAGGAATGGAAAATCCCCACATCCATAAAAGCATTTGCAAGGATTTCTCAGGTTGACATGGTATTATCGCAAGTTTTTTAAGAAGAATAACAGCACCTCTAACAACATTATTGAATAAAGATGCATTTTCATGGACTCCAAAAGCAACAAAGGCCTTCGAACATTTTAAAGAGGCAATGTGCCAAGCACAGGACTTCACAAAAACCTTTATTGTGGACTGTGATGCTTCACGAAATGGAATTGGTGTTGTTTTAATGCAAGATGAAAGACCCATTGCTTTCGAAAGTCGTCCAATCAAGGGAAAGTATTTACACAAAACTATTTATCAGAAGGAAATGTTGGCAATACTACATGCACTTAAGAAATGGTGACCCTACCTAATGGGAAGACACCTCAAGGTAAAAACAGATCATGATAGTCTTAAATACATTTTAGGACAAAGATTATCCTCTGAAGAGCAACAAAAATGGGTCACAAAGATGTTGGGTTATGACTTTGAAATCATCTACAAAAAAGGGAAGCAAAATGTTGTGGCAGATGCACTCTCAAGAAAGGATGAGGATGTGGGAGCATTGTTGTGCGCCATTTCTATTATCCAACTAGATTGGATAAACGAAGCAAGGGAGGAATGGAAGAATGACGAAGAAATGTGGGCACTCATTCGAATGTTACAACAAGATCCCAGTACATATGATACATTTAGCAGGAAAAATGATTCGTTATGGTACAAAGATCACTTATACCTATGTAAGAATTCCCAACTGAAACAAAAGATTCTTATGGAATTGTGCACTTCTCCCTTAGGAGGGCACTCAGGATTTTTAAAAACTTACCACAGGGTTAAGAAGGAATTTTTTTTGGGATGGCCTTACATCGGATATTCAAAAGTTTGTGTCAGAATGTTTGGCTTGCCAACAAAATAAAGTTGAAACAATTAAGACCCCAGGTCTATTACAACCTTTTATCCATTCCAAGCCAACGTTGGGAGGAGGTTTCAATGGATTTTATCACAGGTTTACCCAAGTCTGAAGGAAGAGTGTCATCATGGTGGTAGTTGACAAACTTACCAAGTATGCACACTTTTGTGCATTATCACATCCATTTAAATCTAGCACAGTTTCTACTGCATTTATGGAAACAATTCAAAAGCTACATGGAAACCCAAAGATTATTGTAAGTGACAAAGATCCCATTTTCACTGGAAATTTTTGGACATAATTATTTTCTTGTCTAGGTACTCCGTTAGCTCATATCTTATCTTATCATCCTCAATCTAATAGGCAAACTGAGATATTAAACAAATGTTTGGAAGGATATCTTCGTTGCTTTTTATCTGATAAACAGACACAACGAGTCAAATGGTTGCCCCCAGTTGAATGGTGGTATAACACTTCCTTCCATACTGGAGCAAAAATGACCCCATTTATGGCACTTTATGGATATCATCCACCATCCATCACATCGTATTTAAGAGAAAATTCTAAGGTTCAAGTAGTGGAACATCACATCAAGCATCAACAACAAGTTCTCCAACTCTTAAAGGATAACCTCACGTTGGCGCGGAATAGAATGAAACAACAGGCAGATCAACATCGCAGCGAAAGAAGTTTTGATGTAGGTGACTGGCTATTCCTACAGCTACAACCATATAAACAAATGTCCCTCAAGCAAGCTAAGAAGGATAATAAATTATCACTAAAGTATGCTGGTCCGTACAAGGTGTTGCAAAAGATTGGTACTATGGCATACAAATTGGAGCTTCCTGCAGCTTCTCGAGTATACCCAGTTTTCCATGTTTCATGTTTAAAGAAGGTTATAGGTGACAAGCTCCCAGTTCAAACAATAATGCCAGAACTTGATGAGGAAGGAAAAATCATATTGGAATCATAAGCAGTCACAGAAACAAGAACTCGACAGCTACAAAATTGATCAATTTCGGAGTATATCTCATCAAGTGGAAGAACTTATCCGCTAAAGATTCCACATGGGAGGATGAGAATTTTATACAGAAGCATCCAGAACTACTCAAGTGTTGAGGACAACGCTTTTCAGAAGGAGAAGGGCATGTTAGACCCCTATAATACTAGATATTCCCCCATTACTATTGTCATTATATCCCTTATTGTTATTACTGTGCCCCTATTGTCCCCATATTGTTATTAGTATGCCCCATAGAAACCCACTATTGTTATTTTTGTGCCCTTATGTTATTACTGTTATGTCGGCTTGATTATATTGTGACCCCTTAGACTCCTCTATATAGAAGTGAGGTTTAGTCATTTGTATCATCCAAGAATTATTCATTTGTGTAATGTAAAGGAGGTCGCCCCCTTGAAGAGGCTGAATTCTAAGGCGTTGATTTATCTTTTCTATCATTTTGAGAGCTATTTTCCTAACACCGACAGACTTGCTTGACCCCACCGCCGAGCTTGAGGTAGTGCAACATTCTGCCAGCGAGCGATTAAGAACTGCATCGATCGCATCATCAATTACCAAGTAAGGCAAGTCATGCCACTTCTGCTCAGGGTCCTTCTGTGCCCTGATCAATACACGTTGAAAGTCTGCCTTGAACTCCACGTACTCCTACAATTTCGAAAATAGAGTAGGCGACAATTGCGGCTTGCGGTTGATAGCCATGCGTATATTCATTTCCATCAAGATCCAGAAGATCTTGCTATCCTTGATGTGCTGATCGTCCTTGGTCACCCACAGCGAAGCGTACTTCACCGCTTCTGGCAAGTCTGGTGCGACCGAGGGGAATTGATTCTTCAGGCAGCTCCCAGGCTACCAGCATAATGGACAACAAGAGCCATGCATAGTGGAAGGTCTTGCTGAGCTCCTATGCCTCGCGGCAGTTCGCGAGGAACTCACCTCAGAGACAATGTGTCCAATTAAACTGAACTCCTTCTACGCATTGGGCCGCTAGAGCGACGACGAGTGTCAGAACTTCATCTGTGTGACACTTCCGCATAACGTTTCCTAAAAAATCTGCGTGGCCACCTTGACTGTAGGATCACAGATACTCGAGATGGCATAGTCTCGCGGCTTCTTCACGAGCTTGAATTTCCCATTCATGGCCGAATTTTCCCCTATATATGGCAGCCGTGTGATCCTATGGATCAACCTATCGGTGATGGGTATCGGTTCCTCCAGCCACAAACACTCATCGTGCACCAACCATAGTAGCTACTTGATTACCAATAATGTAATGGGTGTGCGATTGTAGTGTGGAACCCATAGCAGGTTGAGCAGACCTACCTTGTCTACACCCTTGAGCCACTTCTGCAGTTTCAACGCAGTTATCCCGGTGGTTGTATGAACAACACGGTGCATTAGCTGGTCTATCACCAAGTGAGGGAACTTCTCAGTGTTAGCTAAGTCCCAGTCTTCCAATTTCAACAGTGGAACCCACCCCAAGCGTGGTCCTTCAAAGACAATCTCGTCCAGCAGCAGAGGTATGTGCAAGGCGACCTTGCTTTCGTCAATGTCCTTCGGCACCTTGGTCTTGCCCTTGCGCGGAGGGACGTATTCATGCAACTTAGTAATAGGGTTAGAACCCTCGATTTCAGTGTCCTCCACGTCCACCCCCATATCCTCATCATCCATCAAGATTTCCTCAATCTCTTCCTCCTCTAGTTCCAAGTTAATGGTTTTGCACTTTTCCTGTGTGGTAGGCTTGTCCTTCTGTGGGTTTCTTCTAGGCGACGCGCGCACTAGTGTCACAGCCTACTTGCCTTTCTTATCCTTCACACTCTCCTTGGTCGGGGTAGGCTTTGGTCTAGGCATTCGTGGTGACTTGGGGACTTCATATAGTACCTCTGCATCCTTCGGAGCAGCTCCCTCTGCCTCCATAACAACTTCCGGCACATACCCCTCGGCTGTAACTACTTCGGTGTCCATAGCTTCTGATCCTGGGATAATGTCACAGATGAAATTACGGTCGGACTCTGGAAATCAATCAAACATTGGGCAGTCAAGCAATTCTTCAAAAAATGTGGGGTTCATGCACGTCTAAGAGCTCACTAAATCAATGCTCAAAATGCCAAGTGTTTTTCGTTGGGCAACCAAATGTAATTTATAGGCCATTTTGAATTCAAATCCGACTATTCCCCCAAATTCAGTTCATTAATGTCAGATTGAAGGCAAATTTTCAAGGATCTTACCCATAAATTTCGTCTTAAACGCCGCCCGCCTGCTCCATTTGGTTGCTTTCTTATCGTCAAATCATGAACAATGACTTTAACAGTCACTTTCTAACTGACCTATGCAGTTTTTCCCTAGGTAGCGCAGCTCTCTCCATGTTGTTGCGAACCCTGTGACATCTCCTCATTCCGTGCATTCCCCCAATCGTGGAGATTCCCAACCCGGGCAGTGTAGTTTACAGTCCCGCGCCTCCTTTCAGCTACCTAGAGCGCTAAGACTATGCTACCTTCATATAGTCACTTGGCCAGATCACCGGTGTATGGATTTAATCAGCTGCCATTCACCTTTCCTGAGAAGTGATCTCCATTCAATTTAACTAACTGAATTGCTCCACCGTCGGTAATCTCCTTAATGACATAGGGCCCTAGCAAGTGCATCCTAAATTTCCCTGGAAATTTATCAAACTTGTTGTCATATAACAAAACCAGGTCATTTATCTTAAAGGTGTGCAGTTTAATGTGCCGATCATGCCATGCTTTTTTGCGCTTCTTTTGGACCTGTTGGTGAAATCAAGCCTAAAACCTTTCTTCCTCAAGCTCGGAAAGTTGTGCGAGCCTCTCTTCTAGAGCTCCGTGATCTATCATACTCGTGAGTGCCGCTATACACAGAACTAGGCACAATGTATTTCATTGGCATCACTGCTTCAACACCATATACAAGCCTAAAGGGTGTCTATCTAGTCAACTTTTTGCACGTCGTTCGATAAGCCCATAGTACTGTGGGCATGCGCAAGTCCCAAACATTTCACTGAGTGTTGCAAACCTTGGTCAGCACGTTCTCCAGTACCTTATTGAATATTTCCACCATCCCCTTAGAATGTGGGTGATAAGGCATGCTTTTCTGGTGATATACATGAAATGCGTCATCATCGTGCTGATCGTTTCGTTCATAAAGTGCGTACCGCAATCACTCATCAAAATCTTTGGCCACCCAAATCACATCAGTACATACTCAAAGAGAAACTCCGTAGTGGTTGCGCCTATGTAGTCCTTCATAGGTTGTGCCTCTTCCCATCGAGTCAAATACTCAGTCGTGGTGATAACGTACCGCGCACCCGTCTTCTCTCCTTGAGGCTGAATGGGTCCCAAAAAATCTATTGCCCATTTCTCGAAAGGTTGTAACGTCATATGTGGGTTCAGAGGTAGCTCATCTCTCCACAATGGCCTGCCAGTCCCTTGACACACGTTGCATGCCCTACAGTAGGTTTTTGAATCCTTATAGAGGGTTGGCCACCACAACCCTACGTGTAGAATCTTCTACGCGGTCGCCCTTCCTGTGTAATGCCCTCCCGTGGCACCCCCATGAGCATCCACGAGGATACTGCTTCTTTCAAACTCCAATACATATTGTCGCAATACTTCATCAGACCCCATTTTGTACAGATGTCCAAAAGTGAAAGAAAAGTCTACCGCACGCACTACTAACTCCTTTTTCTACTGGGTGGTGTAGCCTTTCGGGGCAGTTCATGTCATTAGCAAGTGTATGATGTCTTCAAAGTGACCATTCGTGACGTGCACTACAAAGAGCTGCACATCAAGTAATCCTTCCTCCAAATTAGTGGGCTATTCTCCCTTTTCGATGCACGACAGATGGTCTGGTCCCGCGTTCAGTTGTCGAGGCTTCACAATAAGTTCAAAATCATACTCCTGGATCAATAACAACCACCTGTATATTCTCCCCCCCCCCAACACAGGCTTATTGACTAGGTATTTCAACGCAGAATGATTCGTATACATCTTAAAATGTCCACCCAGCAAATAGTGTCTAAACTTCTGGAGTGTGTATACCATGGCTAGTCCTTCGCGCTTGGTGGTGGAATAGTTCTTCTCAGCCTTGGATAACCTCTTGCTTGCAAATGCTATAGGATGGTCCAATTCTCCTCCGTAAGCCTGTGTCATTACTGCTTCCAGTGCTATACATGATGCGTCTACATGTACATGAAACTCCTTCTTCCAATCCGGGAAGACTAAAATCGGTGCAGTGACCATTTTTCCTTTTAGCACATCCAAGCTTTTCTGACAGTCCTCGTTCCAACAGAACGTGACATCCTTTTTCAACAACTTCTCCATAGGCGCAGTGATCTGGGCATAGCCCTTGATAAACTTCCTATAGTACCTAGTATGTCCCAATGTTGCATGCAGCTGTTTCACACTCCTTATCGCTTCCAGGTTAATTATCACTATGATCTTCATGGGGTCTACCATCAATCCTTTTCTGCATACCACATGAGCAACAAAGTCTCAAACGGGCACAAAACAAACATTTCTTCATATTGAGCGCAATTTGGTACCTTCGAAAAGTATCCAGCATAAAGCACAAACTTTCCACATGGCATTTTATCAAACCAAACACAGTCCAATCATCAAAGTACACCTCCTGAAACTTATGAATGAAGTCTTTCAATGCAGCAATGACTACGCGTGAAAAAATCACAGGCGCATTCTTTAATCCGAAAGGCATTACGGTGTATTGAAAGCATCCCAATTCAGTCATGAAGGTCGTCTTGCTTCTATCTTCAGGCGCGATTTTGATCTAATGCTACCCAAAGAACCCATCAGTGAAGGAGTACGCTTCCTGGCCACCTACATTATCCAATACCTCATGAGTGAACGGAGTCGAGAAAGGATCATGCACGCAAGCGTCATTCAACTTCCTTAGCTCTACACATATCCTTATTTCATCCTTCTGCTTCTTTTCCTCACTACCATTGGGCTCACCCTATTAGATTCTTCTATGGGCTCAATGATTCCTGCCGCGAGCATCTTATCTAACTCTAAGCAGAGCTTCTCCTTATACTTTGGATTGAGATGGTAAGGTCTTTGCTTAACCGGCTTCGCATCGGGTTTTAACGTGATCTTCATAACGCCCAAGTCTCCTAGTACCCCCTTTAACTCCATAAACTTGGTAGGGAACAAATCTTGGTATTCACAGAGCAATTCGGTGACCTTATCTACTGTCGCGTCATCCCAGTAATCTCCAATCTTCTTGAATTTGGGCTGCACCTCCATGCTAATAATTATCTGTCTAGTTTTCAGTGACGCGGTTATATTAGGATTCTCAATCTGCGGCCCCTCGACCTCATGGTGACCCTCGGTTTCAGGGATATTAATCTTTCAGGGGTCCTTGTCTTCTTCTTCAACAGTCACATAATAGAATTCCAGCACATGGCTCAACTGAGTAGTCCAATAGGGTTGAATCATATCCAAAGGATCCTATGGTATCCTAAAGATCATTGCTTTAACTTCTTGTAGCGCTTCATCAATACATTCAAACCGATCCTTGAAGCTGAATGTCATTATGAACCCTTCATGCAAAATAGCCCATTCTCCTTTGCCATGGCAGAGCTCTGTCTCCAAGTACCAGTTCATCGGGATGACATCCAGGGTGTGACAGAATAAGTGCACCCATTCAGGTTAGCGCTCCGCTCCATAGGCCTTAGCCCATTTGGCCAAGTGTGCGCGTGGATCATCCTTCCCATCATACTTGTCCGTCACTCGTACCTTTGGCTTCCCAAAGCATTTTCTCATCATCCTCCTATACTCGCTCCAATCATCAAAACTACCCTTGTGCGTACCCCACCATCATGCAGGCGTAGCGTGCAGTGCCCAGTCCAAAGCCTGGAAGCACTGTTTCTATAGTACTTCCCTCTCAAATGCATCCAAAAACACATCCACATCATTCAAGCCATCATAAGTGGGCAGATTTCTTACCTCTGACGACACACAACGCAGCGACCGGTCATCATGTTACAACTCCATGTAGTTACTTCATGTAGCCAATTCTGCCAGCACTCTAATTCTTTTTCCAAGTCTGAGGTGCAGGAACTCTCGCGATCCCATGTAATTCGTCCATCCACTATCGGATTCACCCAATCTTGGCCTCGCGTTGTTATCTTATATATGCAATCCAAGTCATCATCGCTTTCATAATCGCGAACTAGTTCAATATAGCACGATCCTTCTGCAGGATCTAGGGGTACTATTATGCAAAGCGATTTCTTTTCAAATATCATCTTTCTCTTCTTTAGGTTGATTACCTCATTCATGTCAGTAGCCTAATCAATGCCAAGGAGCGTAGGGTAGGGGTTGTTGTCATCCATAATTTCTATTACTTCAAAATCAGCCAATGCACTTGCACCTTCAATATCTACAATTACTCCCTGCAACCATCCCATGGGGGTGATCTTCTATTGATTTTCCATCCTTAACTGAATTGGAGACCACTGCAGCATGGATTTCCCCATCTACTCGCAAGTCTTCTTTGGCAAAACGTTCGCGTCTAACCCCAGATCCAAAATAACTTGATCCATTTCATATTCTCCTATCTACGCAGTGAGTCTCATCTCATGTCCTATCCTTGCCTTATGCTTACCAATCTTCCGTACCACGCGCAGTTGATCCAAATGGATCCTAGAAAACCCTCTAAGTCTTCAAAGTCTTCAAACATTCACAACTATCGCAAAAGAAGAACCTGTTAAACAATCAGATAACACTATCGGGAGGCAAAAACATAGAGAAATCATTGAAAGACAGAGTATCGGTGGTTTAAAGCAACTTTGAATTGAAGCCGTCAGATCTGGCATATCAACGGTCCAGATTTGATCAGCAAATCACAATTGGCATTGGCAAAGGGAGGCTATCGGTGGAGACCACATGATATATGTGACAGGGATCAGCGGGGTTAACGAGGACTATCGATCAAGCGCGCAGATCGATAGCCCACGTTGCATCACAATATCATGTCGGCAAACCACAGTGGAGCGCTTACCAAACGGCTCGGGGGTATGAGCAATATGTGATTGGGATCAATCGCATCGGAGCTACACAGAGGAGCGGGGCTATATATATATATATATATATATATATTAAATATATATATAAATATATATGTATATGTATATGTATATGTATATGTATATGTATATGTATATGTATAATGTATATGCGCAATGCGATAGCTGGATCCAATAGAGCTATAAAGAGATATTCCATAAAATTTGAGATCTGCCAAACAACATATTTCTATGTATTTCGCGTATTTCGTTTATTAAACGAAATATGAAGGGAAGCGACGATACTATGAACCAGACCTAAAAGCGGTTTATTAATGCTATTATATATGATTTCAAATCCGATAATGCCATTTTTCGGGGTTTTTCAATGTTTTAATGTATTTTCAAATGTAAAGGGAATTCACGATATAAGCGGGATTTAGGGTGGGCTAAAGGTGGAAAGTGGTTTGGGTCGGGCTCCGCCCGATCCCATATGCTGGTTGCCACATTTCCAGGCTGAGGAGAGAGAAAACCACCCTCATCAGGTAGTTAACCCCCGTACGAAAGGGCCGCCCAAAACGAACCACAGTCGTTGGATCTGGATCTCCCAGATCAATGGTGGAGAATCGATAAGCAGTTAAAAGGCGGACCCGATAGAAGTCTAAGGTAGATTTTTGAATATTTGAAGTCCGATAAACATTGTTTGGAACTTTTCCTATGTTTGAACATATTTCTCTGTGTAAACACAGAACGACAATTTTGAAGGATTTCAAAGGAACGATGACCATTCCATTACAGTACAGGTGGCCACCATCCTTGGAAGCGTTTAGCAATGATTGCTAACGCTCAGAAAGGTATCTGAGCAAAAAAAGGTCGAGAAGATGGAGAGCTTGAGAAGGTGAAACAAACAGACAACGCAGATTGGCTTTAAAGCCACAGACGGAGAGCAAACAGAAATAGGCAGTGCTGAGATAGAGCAACAGAGACAGAGAGTCAGTGAGGAGAGTCTGTGTACTCAGAAGAGACTTGGGGGATCCAAGTAAAGCCTTATCGTTTTGTATCTATTATGTGATGCTCAAATTAAGCTCACTGTTGTAAAACTCTATTTTGAAGACATAATAGAGAGGTCACCACTGAAGGCTAGACCAGGAGATGTAGCCTAGGAGTGTTGGGTGAACTCCTTATTAAACTTGTTGTGTTTATGTGTGTTGTCTATTATGTTTCTTTTACTGCTTCATTTTCTATTTATTTCGCAATCTTATCGATCCATTGCACAAAATAACATAGGCATATCCATGCACATGAGTCTGTAATACCTTAATAATTGTCTAAGATCATATATCAGATCAACGATTCACCCGGAGTGTTTCTGGCACAACTATTTATAAGTTCTTGTAACCCCTTCACAGCCTTGCTATCACGCAACAGCTTCATGCAGGTCTCTAGAAAGGTCGTAAGCATAGAAGGGTCCATTTCCTGAACAGGTTTATCTCGGCTCCCTGAGGTAGAGGCCTCAGTGAAGCTCTCCTTTGCTTCCATGAACGTTTCGCGTGCACGCTTCAAATCAAATTCAGCCTCCTTCTCTGAAGCTTTGCGAACCAACGCGCTATCTTCAGGTTGTTTCCCCTTATCATTGTCTATTGAAATTCCACTTCGGAGCACTATATTCACATTTGAATCTTCTTCGTGAGGCTCAGCCCTCATCATTTGCAGGTTTTGAGTGAGTTACGGAGGTAACACCCCTTTGTCACATATCCTTGCTATCAGTGTAGGATAGTCCTCAGTCTCATGATCAAACTGAGTACAATATTTGCACAATGGACGCGTTGGGTTAGTGCATTCATGGGCATAGTGGCCTGGTCCTCCAAAATTGTAATAGATCAGCTGTCCCCAACCTCTGCGAGGTCCTCCTCCGTCTCGGCCTCGTCCGCACCATCCCAGAACCCTAGTCAAGAGGCTACATTTCTGCCTGAACTCTATAGGCGGGTGTTCTATCCATCAAAAATTCATAGCTTCAGCAAGTGCACTCATCATGCCCTACCGACCCACAGAAGTTGGAGAATAGTTGTTGCAGTGTTTGTACAAACTTATGCAACAAATGACAATTATCAATCGTATGTTTCCCTGCTACCTGACATATAGCCCACCACAACGTAGGCCCCCTCGCTCTGCCCTACTTGGGCTTCCAGCCTCAAAGGCATCGGTCCTCCTCCTGCAATATAGTTCACAAAGACCAGGTAGTGGTCTTTGTCATGCCCCTGACCTTTACATTTTAGGCACCATATTTCTTCGTGTGCCTCTAACCGAACTGTTATGTCCTTCTTCATACTTTGCATTCCGAGGCAAATATTTTGCAATTTCACATGGATCTGCTGAACCCCAAAATTTGGATCTTGCATCGGTGTTTCATGCAGTCTTATTGCAATATCCAAGGCCTCTACTTGAGTCGTAATCTTTTGTTGTGACAATGCAACCCTTAGGTGAGGTAGGTTTGAAGCCACAAACCATTTGCGGTGCTTCCCACCCGTTAAATTCATGTTAGCTTCGCAGATTTTACACTTCAATCTCTGATCCAACTCCCAAGGGGTCTCACCTGGTTTCATTGCGATTTCCTTGAATCCCACAATTGACTACGCCTCAGATTTAGGCCTACTGAACTCTTTATTCAACGTGGTCTGGATCTCTGCCAACGCAGTGTTTTGGTTATCATTAGAGTACTTGATGTACCACGTTAGTGCACGATCCTACAAAGCACTAACCAACGTTGCCTTCTTCATGTGATCGTCTGTGATGCCCTGAGCTTCCCATATAGCTTTTACGACGAACCAGAACTGGTCCGGGTCCTCATTTCCCAAGCCCTTAAACAATGGCAGCTTCACTAAATTCGCCATGTTGAACTGTGGTGGAGGTGGTGGTGGTGTGGGCGAAGTCGCAGGTGACGGTGGTGAAGGTGGAGGTGGTGTGGGTGGAGGTGGTAGTCGCAGGAACCCTTGTTTTATCAACTAAACTGCACTTCGCAGAGAAGCCTGCGCTACTCCCTCGTCATCACTCAAAGGAGGTGAAATCAGTGGGCTATATTCAAGACCCTTTCTTCCTTCGTTCATGTAAGTCTTTCCACTTCGCGTAGCTCCAAACATCAAGGTAGCTGCATAACCCGCTTTTTGCACAATAACATCTTAATCCAAGTATTTAAAGACTTAAAGTACTTACCTCGCATACCTTTCAAAAAGCGTCGCTCCACCTCGCTATAACTGACTGAGGTATCGACCGTGAATTCAGTCAAAAACCCTCATATGATACGATTGAGCCATTCATCGACAGCACGTGCGATCTTATCCTTAGAGGCTTCCAGTCTCTGCACTAGCTCCAGGTCCAGACAATAGGACCGTCAAGCCCCCACCTTCCTTGGCTATCTGCTAGCTTCGCGATCCACTCGTATAACTCAATTGAAAAGGAACATAAAAAGATCTCGTGGATTTCTGTATACAGGTACCTATCTAGCCATTGTTTCTTCGTCAACCGCAGATTTTTATTTTCCTGCACCACGAATTCGTGGATCTTCCTATCCAAACAACCTTCGATCTCTTTCTTAGTTGGATTCGAATGATACAACATCACACATCTCTCATGCAAATTCCGGTCCCAGAAAAAAACAATTTGTTTGCTTTGTGGGTCCTGACCCAGGTTCAGCGTTAGTTAGCCAAACAAATCCCTACACTATTGGCCCTTTCAGAATCAACCCGTGGAGCGTAGACCGAAGTATCACCCGAAGCAGTATGGGGGGATGCTGGAACCAAGTTTCTGCACCCTGAGATGGTCGTGATGTCAGATTATACCCCCTACTACTGCCTTCGCGTAGGTCGCTAAGCCTTAGGGCTTATCAATCTACCCTCTATCCCATCCTTCAGTACTCTGCGAAGGTGTACGATTGACCTTCATGTAGCCCTAACCAGCGGTTCAGGTACTTTCGCGCTCCTATGATGATGTATTGTATAGGTTCCCAAGTTATCTCAAGTTTTTTACTTATTCTACCAATCAATTACAGTTATCATTATGTAAACTGATATCCTTGTTTGCGTTCAATTAACAGATATAATCACATACATTCGCGCATCAAATAAACATTGTAATATAAACCCAGATTTTAATGTAATATAATCAGATGCATTAACAAAGACTAAATACACATTAATTGCAAAATACTTCTCTTTATTGATATCTTCCAGTTTAATACAGACTCTATCCACCCTGCGCACATAGCTGCACAGGTCTGCGCACTCAGCTGCGGACTTCTACCCTAGGCCTCTGCGCACTCAGCTGTAGAGCCGCTACCTACGCTAAGAACCAAAGACACTTAGACTTCTTCACTCTACTTTGCTACTTGCTCTTCAATCTTCTCTCTTCTCTTCCTTTGCTTAGAGCTTACTCACTTAGCTCCTTTTTATACAATCCCGTGGTCCGCGAACCATGGGTAGATCTTTATAGCTGACTTGACAATTTACAAAATAAGGGCGGACAACCCTTCATGACTCTTGACACCTTCACACTCCGTGACCACAAAAATGTGGAGACTTTACAACTTTATTACAAAATTGTTCCAAAACATGGGCTTTTAGCCCCAAAATAGCTCTTGGGGGGACTCGTTCCCAACAGTAGACAATGACAACATCATCCTAGAAATGGTCTCAATACATCATTCATTACTCTCATGAAAGTAGTTGGAGCATTTGTAAGACCGAAAGGCATAACAAGCCACTCAAACAATCTTTGTTTAGTTTTAAATGCAGTTTTCCAAATGTCTTCTTCAATGATCCTAACTTGATGATAACCACTTCATAAATCTAAGTTAGTGAAATACTTTGCATACCTCAAATGATCAAGTAAATCATCAATTCTTGGGAGTGGATAACGATTATTTACCATGATTTTATTCAGTGCACAAAAATACATGCACATGTGCCAAGTACCATCCTTCTTTGGCAGCAAGACAATGGGCGACCAATATGGCGAAGTAGATGGCATATGATACCTTTGCTCAACAATTCTTGTATTTTTTTTTTGATTTCCAAACTCTACATAATAGACATGCGATACATCCAATGTTT